>MCFC01000079.1:0-81279 GCA_002105065.1 Naematelia encephala
TATCGATGACTCAATGGCGGGTCGCAACGCGTCGAATTCTTGTAGAGAAGGATGTGAAGCAACGCGGCATCGTCTCGGATGTTTTGACGAACTGGGAATCGGTCAAGTACTTTACGGCGGAACATCGCGAGTTGACTCGGTACAAAGAGTCCATCCTCTCGTATCAAGATACAGAGGCGAAGTGGCAAATCAGCTATCAATTGCTGTTCCTTATTCAGACCTTCCTCCTATCGTTCGGTCTCATGGCGGGATCTCTTATCATCGCCTTCCGAGCACTCCGTGGTGAAGCAGACGCTGCTCAATTTATTGTCTTCACTCAGTATTTTATGCAGCTCTCTGGCCCTCTCGACCGACTTGGCTGGCTGTATCGCCAGCTGAGCCAAAACGCCACCGATGCCGAGAAGATGTTTGCATTGCTTGCGCAAAAGACCGAGGTCAACGATCATCCAGATGCCAAGGACCTTGTCGTCACCGACGGTATCATCGAGTTTGACAATGTCAACTTTTCTTACGATGGTGAAGTTCAGGCTCTCAAGGGAGTGTCATTCAAGATCGGCAAGGGCCAAAGCATGGCGTTAGTCGGTGAGAGCGGCTCGGGAAAATCTACGATTCTGCGCTTGCTCTATCGTTTTTATGACATCACGTCGGGTCGCATTCTCATCGACGGACAAGACATCTCAAAGGTTACTCAGCTATCTCTTCGGCGTGCAATTGGAATCGTCCCCCAAGATAGCGTACTTTGGAATGATACTATTGGTGCGAATATCAGCTACGGGAAGGAAGGTGCTACCGATGAGGAGGTCATTACTGCTGCTACGGCTGCGAGGCTGCATGATCGCATTTTGAGCTTCCCGGAGGAATACGCTACTATCGTCGGTGAACGTGGAGTGAGGTTGAGTGGTGGTGAGAAGCAGAGGGTCAGCCTGGCTCGGATGTTCTTGAAGTCACCGGCTATCTTGGTAAGTGACAGATGCACACAGGAGCCACAACTGACCTATGCACAGGTATTGGATGAAGCCACTTCAGCTCTCGATACGGAAACTGAACGAGAAATTCAAAAAGCGCTCGCGGAACTTGTGAGTTACCCCTTTTATCGACAAGAGCATCGCTGATAGTTTCGGCAGGCCAAGGGTCGCAGTAGTCTGTCCATTGCACATAGGTTGTCAACTATTATCAACTCGGATCAAATCGTCGTCATGAAAGATGGCTCAGTCATCGAGAATGGAACGTACAAGGAGCTTCTCGAGCTTGATGGAGCGTTCGCTAGCATGTGAGTGCATGATCTTCTGTCGATGGTAAAGAGGCTAATGCAGCTCCCAGGTGGAAGAAGCAGATTTTCACCGAGGCAGAGATAGTCGCTCAAGCGCAGGGCATCGCTCCTAAAGACGCGCTGGTCGAAATTGAGAATGATGTGGAGCCGACAAACGTCGCATCGCCCGATGTCCAGGAGAAGACTGTTGAGCAGAATTTCAACGAGTCCGCAGGCGAGAGTGGTGCAGAGGCGACGGAACACCAGAAAGCAACCACTGAGGAGCCAAGAGCGAGTGAGACAGCGCGCGATTCTGATGAACGAGGGGAAACCGAGGAGAAGGTGGCTACTGGAGGCGAACCAGATACCGTCGATGAAGGTCAGACAGCCGGGTTCACGGTCTCGAAAGACAAGGCGAACGACGATCTCGGGGAGACGATTCCGCCTGCAGATGAGGTCTCTGCGTCGACTACCCACCAAGACGATTCTCAGCCTACGACAGAGGGGGCTTCGTATGCAGACGCAGTGAAGGCCTCGGCAGCGACAGACGATGTCGATGCAGCACCGGTCGAGGCAGCGGAAACTTCCGTTACTTCTACACCAGCCAAAAGCGAAGCTCAAACTCCAAATACGACTCCTGACAAGACGTCTGTGGCGTTCCCAGTGCACCCATCGGTCTCGCGCATGTCGACTTCGCAATCGCAACGTTCTGGCCTATCGTCTCGATCGCAATCAGCATCCGATATCAATGAGGCGGAAAGCCCCGAGGTCAACAAGGTAGTTGGAAAAGAAAAGGACAAGCGAAACAAACGTTTAAGCTCGCTCAAGGGTCTTGTGCGCCGTATCTCTGATCAAAGCTCTCGATCGCCCAGCTCAGGAATCAAACCAGGAAGTAGTAGTCCAATGGCAGATGTTGATCAAGCGACGGCGGCGTCAGTGGCCAAAGGTGTTAGTGGGACCAACACACCACCACCAGTGGTGGAAGAAGCTAAGCGTAAGAAACGCCTTTCAATGCAGAAAGGAAAGTAATTGGATTTCGAGTCAAAAAGTAATCATTGAAAAAACAAAAAAGTAAATCTCATTGGCACAATCGAGAGACAGACAGAGAGTAATATTTTACTATACGATACGAACTTTTATTTATTTTTCCCCGCGATATTGCAGTTAGGCATTACTCCTCGTAGATAGTTGCGTTGAAAAAGTATAACTGCAACAAGAGGACATTTTGTACACTGGTATTTATTCATTATGCTTGAGATTTTGTACGTATGCATTCCATCCTGTTTACTTTTCTGTGATTTGGGGGTTCGAATGGAGGTTTTAATTTCAATGCAATGCATATGCTGATCATGACTTTTGTGTCTTTTGTCTTTCTTGTGTTTTGTGCCTGTGTTGGTGTTTGTAATCTACTCGTCTGAATGGTTTCACATCTTCATGTCCGCCTACCTAACCTTGTCATTTAAATGCTCTCACACCTGAAAGTCCGCCTAACCTTCCAACTTGTGATTCTAAGTCCTCCACAGACCGCTACTAGGATCATCAAATCCACCACCAACAGCGTACATCCGGCCAACATGAATCTCGGAGCAAAGACTTTCCAGACCATGAGATGCCTTCTTAGCCAAGCCGCACATATAGCTGAAGCGAATGTGACGGTAGTGTGATATGTGATGAAAGCTATTGAGAGTTGAAGGGAATGTGCTATGATTGGGATATTGCCGGATGGGATTGGAGACACATTCCAGATTGCTAAAAGAGGGATCGCCAAGGCTGATAGAGCGAATGGTCCCCATGTATTGATTATCACTAGAAGAGGCGAGAAGGGGTAGGTGACAGATTCAAAACCTACAAAAGCAGCTTTCCATTGAATCGAAGTTAAAACTGCTTGGTGGCCTGTCGCGAAGAAACCTATGAAGCCTAGTAAAGCCAGAGGCACCGCGTCAGTGAATGATGGGCGGGCGATAGTGTTTGTTGTTGAACCTGGTTCGAAAGCCCCTGGTTGGGACGACGTAGCGAATGAATGTCGCATGATGATGGCATCTCGACGTGTATCGATCAGTTCGAGGAATATAAGGATGGCGAGTAAGATTGCCGAGGTAGTTATTTGGCCCATGGGTTGCATCACTAGATGGATGAGACCAAATGGTATGAGGAAGAAGAGGAGGTAAGTCGATCCGAACGCATTGGCGAATCCGAGAACAGTGACGGCTTTATCATCTCCCGTCTGGTCAGGATCTCGAATGACCTGGATACACAGTCCGCTAGTCAAGAACGTGTAAGGAAGAGCGACAAGCGTCCAGGTAAATGAGATACGAGCGATCCATAATTTCGAGAGCTTGAGTAGAGCTGCAAGAGGTGGTTGTGTCTTATCCCACGTCTCGAGGTATTCGAAGATCCAGTATAATGCATTCGCAGTGAGGACGAAACGCCATGCGATACCCAGGAAATACCGAGCAGGTCCTCCTAGGGATTTAGACCGGTTCAGTAACAGGCCGATCGCCCTGGGAAGCTGTAACCCAAGAATGATGATCGCGGCCAATGCCCAGTTTGGCGCTGCCGGTGTCGAGCCAGTGTAGAAGGTCACTCGGCAGAATGGTTGTTGTTCTTCTCGACAGATCGTTACCGTCCCAACAAGCCTGATGAGTATCGCATAGACTAGGGACAGTCCAATGATACGTAACCGCATGTCCGCTGTAGGAGCAAGGAGAGCTTTAAGGAGGTAGATCAAGACGATTGTTACTGAGAGGTAGACGACCACACGGTCTTCCCACATGATGAAAGAGTTTGATCCGAAAGATACAGCGTGTGCTACTAACATCATTGGGCCGATAGCGCGCTCGATCTGCCAGGTTTTGAACGATGGTCGACGGAGCTTCACCAACAGAGGGGCCACGAGGATGATTTCCGAAACCAGGATAGTCCCAACGATGCCGGTTTGGATGGCTTGGAGAAGACTACGTTTGTAGATACCATATAGCGTACCAGAAATAATTCCGACTGGTACAGCTGCGACGAAGGCCGTCTCGAGAGCCAACGAAGCGTACGTGTTCCAACTAGGTCCACTATTCCGAATGCCGCGATAGAGGCCGATGAGCATCGGTATGCTGAGTCCAAGCAAGAGGCTGCCGAGGAGAATTAAGGGAACGGAGAACTGTGCCCAAAGAGCACGAAGCTGAGCGAGGGCGTCCAAGGAGAATTGGCGATGAATTGCGACGGAATGTATCAAGGAGGCCTCAAGCTTGACCTTCTCAGCGTTGTCCGATGTAGAACCCGTCTTGAGCCATTCGGATAAGCCTCCCTTTATTGAGGGTATAGAGTCCGCAACCTTTTCCGTCAACCTCGTGGCTGCTTTGGCCTTGGTCCAGATCCCTGCGAGTTCAGATTTGACGCCCTTCTCCCCGTATTCCTCGATGTATCGCATGATCTGCTCAGAATTCACCCTAGTTGCCTCTTCGAGACGGCTGAGATTGGCTGCAAAGCACTCGGGAATAATGGTGCCGAGGTTGTTGAATGGGATGGGGACGCCTAATAGGAGTGCGAGTGTAGGAACGAGGTCGATCTGGTTGACATGTCGGAGTGGGGTGGTTGAGCCAGGAAAAGTATATGTTGGCCAAGAATTGACAAGCCGTGGATTATCGACACCGCCGATGAGCGGCACGCCTTTCGAGTAGAGCCACAAGGCAGCAGCAGTCTCCATGTCAGAGTCACCACCGTGATTCCCTTTGCTGTCCATTCCATGATCGCCCAGCAGAACCAGCAGAGTTTCGTCATCCATCAATTCGACGACGTCCCGCACCACTTGATTCATCTGCTCCAGCTTGGTCCGCATCGTATCTCTCTCCGGTCCAACCCGGTGTCCCACATGATCGACGCCCAAAAAATGCCCAATCAAAACGTCCCACCGAGACGCATTCTCCGGGTGTAAGTAGGGCAGGATATTGTCGATGACGCCGTTGTCCACTGTATGAAGATCCTCGACGTTGAACGAGTCGAATGGATGTGAAAAGGTGAACGAGTCTGGAAACAGGTTGACCCAAGTGTCATCTCCCATGAATCCGACCTTCTTCCCTGCCGCAACAAGTTGGGAGATGATCGAGTCTTCCTCTATAGCTGTCGAAGCAAAGTTTGAGCCTGCATCTACAAAGGTCGGCAGAGAGCCAGTTGTGAATCCCTTGATTCGCTGCATGGTCGTTGTTGGGGGATCCGAATAGCCGTTGAGGATGATGGAATGGCCTGGATGCGATGCAGTGAGTTCTGCTGGGAGAGTGAGAACGCCATGGTGGTTAGGCGAGGGAGGGACAGGATGATGTGGGGAGATAAAGTCGGTGCGCAAAGCGTCGATGACGAGGATAATGGCTTTCGAATGTGTAGCAGGAAGTGGAGCAGGTGAATCGATAGTATATGGGGAAGAGGTGATAGGGATGGTGACTCGCGTGAGAAGGAAGCCTTTTGTGAAGATGTACAGCCCGACGAAATGGACGACAAAGATGTAGCCGAGAACGAGAGCAGCGAGGTTGGCCCGAGACACACCCCCAAGGAGTGACGCTCGTACAACGGTAGGCTCCTGTTCGGACAGGTCAATCGTCTTTGGGTTTGCGGCTCGAGATTTGGCTGTCGACATGATGTCTGCTCAAATCAGCATTTCTCCATTCCCGGACGTGCACTTCATCGACTTACGAGTACAATTGGCAGCAAGTGTGAGAACGAAGGGATAATCACACGCTTAGCGTTTTAAGGACATGGTGAGTGACACTGGCGTCTCGCTATCCACTGTGTAACTGCAAGTTTTGGGCAATGTTAACACAGCGACATGAGTAGAAAAAGCCGTTCCTGAGCCGACTATGGGCCGGTATTATTACGAGGAGGTTCGAATAATGTGCAGTCGGCTCTCAACGATGTCGCCAGTCCTTCAGGCCTGGCTGAGGAGCGGGATATGTTCAGCATATGTCCTCCCTGTCTCCCATAACAGGTGGTGTGGCCTAGAAGTACGATTTGAAGACAGTCGGACACATTTGGGGTCTGTATACGCGTGCTCGCGACCACTGAGGCCAAAATTCAATGTCGCCAAAAAAGATGGGGTCGAGCTGGGAATCGAACCCAGGACCTTGATCATGTAGAGAAACACCCTAAGATCAAATCATACCTCTAGACCACGCGACCACTTATTTGTGGTGGACTGCATCGTATCATAATATATACTGGTAACAAACGGTAACATCACTCAGCAACCGAGCTCTTGTGTCTTTTGGCCACATTTGGGATCTGACCTTTGGCCACCTGTATCTGTGCAGGAGGTGCCAATGAATCGGTATCTGAATCGAGAGATAGATTTACATATGGTATTTATAGGATTGTAGTGCTACCAGTGATACTACCACATACGACAACAAAAGCTTACAACTTGAGCCTACTTGACTCTTGCCGACATGCTCGATTCTACCTCTCGTACAATTGTCAACACATCTTCGCTGTACTCTGCGTTTGCAAAGTCCCCAAATTCATCATAACTAGACGGCGGCAGTGTGAGTTGCGATGACGCCTTGATCTCTGTTGTAGGCGAGTTGGCGGTGGAGACTCTTACGGGAAATGCGAATTGAGTTTCGTCGATATTGGCCAGAAACATCTCCTGAGATGCGGAGATGTCCAGCGAAAGAGATGGGCTGGCAGTTCGCTTCCGAGGTGTAGGTGTGGGAGTAGGTGTCTGCTCGTCGTCTGATATGACTACTATTTCAGCCGTGGCCCCTTTCTCCAGAGCTTCCAATACGGGTTGATCTCGTAACAGCCCAACAAGCGCATCCATGACGATATTCGCCTCATCGCTGTCGTCGCGAAACTTGTATCGCCCGTACTCGACGCTTTCACGTCGTACTCTTTCGGCCTCAATAAGCTCTTCAGTGGTAGGACGACCAGAGTACTTGTCTTGGTGGATAAGATATGTTGCTGCTTCGGGTACAAGGACGTGCTCAATCAGGTCTCTATCGTCGAGTCGTGACACAGCTTCAAGGCGAGTAGAATGACCAAGGCTGCAGCGCTGCTGGAAGTAGACATTGAGGATGTATTTGCCAAGAGACCCGTAGCTGCACACTGTCAGCATTGGTTCCCATGATCGACGAATATGGCTTACTAGCCAGGCATCGCTCGATCACGAACTCCGCGAGAGCCTTGATGGGCCACACTCCTCCACTGATCCCGACCAACAGCTACCATCTCTTTCTGCAGCTCTGCATATCGACTCGAGGTCGTTGGGTCTCGTAGAAGACTATCGATCTCTGCTTTGATCCATCCATCTCCGAGTCGTCCAGGAAGCTCGAGAAAGTCGATTCCTTTGGGATATCCAGACCGTATGCCCATAGGAATGGTCTTGGTCTCGGCCTCGTGCAGTGCGCAAAGTTCCTGAGAGATCATCCAACCCACTTTGCGCGCCCACGGATGTCCTGGTACAGGAGTTGAGACGAGCAGAATCTGCGCCGCGAGCTTCTCGAGGTGAGCGCTGGGAAGCCTAGGCCAAAATTCACCGCAGTACTGGTCATCGTCAGCTAGCCTCGTTTGTCGCATTCCATACGCACCGGGCACCGATCATCCTTATCTACAAATTCGCCTGATGACATTAGCTGCGCCAACAAGCCAAGTCATAAATAACGTACGTAAATATTCCTCGTCCTCACTGGTCAGCTTGTGCTCTTCCTCTGCCGCCTCGATTTGTACTTCCTGACTGCAAAACTTCAGCTAAGCCCTAACGGTGTGTTGACAAAACTCACCTAGAGAGCTCCACGACCTGTATCGCATCATCAAATCCCTTGACTGCCTGACGATCTCTCCTCTCCACCTCCGTCAACTCGTCGAAAAAGGCGTGCGCATCTGCGTTTTTCCTTGACACTGCCTCGTGCTTTTCGAGCTGCTCGGTCGCCGCTTTCTCCTTAAGAGCTGTCTCGAAGAAAGCTGCTGCTCCATCTGGCTTGTCATTCGTCTCATCCGTCTCCTTGGATGGAACGCTCTTCGTCTTTATAGTCTTCTTCCGCCTGACAGCAGGTATAGACTCGTCATCTGAATCTGGGATGATAGTCTTGCTTGGCTTCTTCCTCGGATTATCGACTGGTACGGCGCTGCGTGTCTTTGTTGTGACCGAATCAAGAGCATTTGGCTTGCCTTTAGGTGCTGCCTTCGCTCTTGATGGAATTTCCGAGAGAGAAGTCTGCGAGTCTGAATGTCGAAGCGCCTGGCCAGATTTCTTGGTAGGGGAGACAGTTTCCTTCTTTGATTGTCGACCATCGCTCCGTTTACGTGGCTGCGACTGGCGGGCACTAGTGGATGGACCAGGCTCATCATCCGGATACTTACTCTTCAAGGTCGACGTGTTCTCTGACTGGCCATTCACCTTCGATCTCTTCGATCCGTCCTCATCCTGCGTCTTACTCGTAACATAATCCTTCTTCTCTTTCTTCTTCACTCGCCCTTCTTCCTTCACTGCAGCTTGTACGGAAGCGCCCGTCTTCTCGGAGAACTTAGATGTGGTATTGTTGACTTTCTTCTTAAGGGTTGAAGGCTCGACAAGCTCTGGTTCAGAGAGCTGAGAGCTGGGCAGAGAAGATAGTTGAGAAGAGCTCTTGACTACTTTTCTCTTGCCGCGACTGACAGTCACGCTGGATGGGGCCGAACTAGGTGTTGGTCCAAAGATATCAACAATCTCCATGGCAGAGGCATTGAGTGGTGATAAAGCAGGTGATGAAAGAAAGTAGCAACGATGGTATAGAAGAGAAAGGAGGCCAAGTTACGTTTGTACGCGTCAGTTCTATGCGGATTCAAAAAAAAAAGCAGCCACGATCTTATCTGTGCATAAGGTAAAGATGTGCAGGGTATCTACAAGATATACAGACATACAGAATAGATTTTGACAGATCTTCCACACGCTCATCTTTTCTTCACGATGTATTGATGATCCACTTTGTGATTGGGCCCATCAACAGATTTCCGGGCGTCCAACCTCCCGGCACCTCCACAGGCGTCAGCCTCGCCGCTGCCAAACCAGAATCGAACCAACTCCCACAGGCCAGTCGGGCCGTGACAAGCATATACGTCCAGACCCAGACTTTTCCTGACCAGCCACCGACACGTTTCCCCGAGACCTTCTTGAAAGCGACTTCGAGTGCACAGCCTACGCCTGACGCGAGGAAGAAGGCGAGTAGAGGAAGAATAGAAGGGACGGGGTCCATCGTTATTTGACCTAAAGCGTGCAGTGCGCCTGAAAGGAAGAAGATCAGAGGTAAGAGGAAAGGCGAGTTTGGAGGTTGGCGAAATGCTTTGAGGATCAGGATAGACGTTATGAGGAAAGTGTGCTTCGTAGTGTCAGTGCGTGATGGAGATGGCACAAGACAAACACTGTAGATGGTCTGAAAAGTAGCATTTAGGGAGCATGGGTGGGTGGAGATGGAAAGCGGCACCTGTGGAAGATGCTGAGAATACTGAGAACTTACACGGAAAAGCTGATGCCACCTCCTACCCCACAGATCGAGCAGACTATCTCCCTTCCAAGGGGCGTCCATGAAATCGACCTCCCACGCCTCGACTTCATACACGCCCGAACCAACAGCGACAAGCGCGAAGGAGTGGTAGCCTAATAACAGACCCTGCCAGACTCCGATGGCCAAGCTGAGCAGCATGACAATGAGCACGAGCATTTTCGGTGCAAGGATATTGAGTGTACCGGGGAAGAAGTAGAATGTGTTGGAAGACAGGAATTTTGGGATGGAATTGGGGCATCCGTGTAGGTTGCCTATTGTTTCGCTACCCCATTGCCGGAGAAGGACTAGGAGGGTGTCGAGGACTATGTAGTGAATGACCATGTTACGGAAGTGTCGAAAGATCGCTTGGGGACGGGTACGGTGGACGGTGGGGTACGGCAACCATTTCTCAGCTTTTGTAGGAGATAGACGCTGAGGTACAGATCCATTCGATGTTCGTACACCTCCATCTGCATCTTGAGTGAGTTTGGGTTTTGATTGCTGTTCGAGTCTAGGTTCTGAATCGAGTTTGGCTTCTGATTCGAGTTTGAGTTCTGAATCGAGTCTGGGGTCCTGTTCGAACCTGGGAAGATCGATGTATGTCTGACCTAGTCCGACCATGCGACTATTGATAGCTAGGTCTATCGCAGCTACAATTCGACCTCGTCTACCAGCAGCGAAGTACGGATCGATGATTGGTTTTGAAGTGAAAGAGTATTCAACATATTTGGCTGAAATATGTAGCATGGCTATTCCTAAACCGTTATTGAACGCATTATATTCGGGTTCTGATATCCCATCAGCTTCAGGTTGAAAAGTCAGGCGATTTGGCTAGAATTTTAGGCGATTTGGAATATGATGTATGATGTATGATATGAAGTATGAATTATGGAGCATGAAGTATGAAGGAGGAAGTATGATGTAGTAGTAAAGTATCAAATACACTTACCAACAAACCGATGTAAACCACAACCATGTCCAACGAGATAAAGACCCAAAGCACCGAGGGCAGCACGAAGAAGTCGAGTACCTTGGAATTGAAGCAAGAGCGTCTGGATTCCAAGAGGTATGAAAGGCAAGATGAAGACTGAAGGCCAATTGGATGAAGTGATTGGTTTGGCATGTTGGATGATATACGTGTGGATAAAGTTGAGGAATCCATATGGTTCTTCATATGTAAGTAAGAATGACATCCTATCCTGACTCTTGTTCTCTTTTCTATCTCCTATCTCCTATCTCCTACGGCTGTACAGTCTTCGTCAAAAGTGATAGGAAATGATGCTATTGATGATGGATGTTTACGAAGCATTAGATACAAAGAGAGAACACGCTTTGATGCTCGTCGGTGGCCACGGCCATATGATACGACGACACGACACACCGGCGATCGAAATCTTCTCGGGTGTTTTGGAGTTTTAGATGAGATCTGACGTGTTTCAAAATCGAGCCCTTGATTTCTCATCCCTTATCACTCAGGTATATATATATAGATATGAACCCATCAGTAGTCAAGAGTATACGAGAACGTTCAGGCCACATGAAATCTAACTGAAACAATGCATTCGATGACAGGGATATGTATATCCAGCAAATGTCCCAGTTTCTAAATACTCTACTCTACGGCGGCACATTTGCCTTGTACTCTTTCTTTTCCTTAATTACTCGATCTTGATTTTCTTTGGGGGATCTGTTCGATAAAAATTAGCCTTGTTGTCTTTGTCTTTGTCTTTGAAAGTTATCAAACTCACCAATAAATGTGATACTGATCCATTTGAGCACTTCATCAATAAGTACCACGGGCGCAGAAATGGCCAGTACAGCTCCCCATTCTGCCCAATTAAGGGGAGTGATCTGGAATAAGGCGCGGAAAAAGGGTACGTAGAGAATCATAAAGTGTAGACCCATGCTCAGGGCTATACTGGCCACTAGGTACGGGTTGGTCCATAGTGGGAGGACGAACAGTGATTCGTTCTCGCTGAGCGAGTTGCAAGCGTTGAACATCTCTATGACGACTAGTATGGATAGTGACATGGTTGTTGCGCGTTGTGCCGGGAGACCAGTGAAGATGGAGCAATCTGTTCCGAGGAAAGAAGGTGATAGCGCAGAACATTGATGGAAGTGAGTCTATAGCGAGGTCAGCATCAATGACAAGAATATGACAAAAGACGTACGAGTTCGTAGAATGAAATCTGGGGTCCGGCCTCGTAAAACATGAACCACCACGCATACCCAAACACCGTCGCACAACCGACATACGTCCCGACAACCATATATCGGAAGAACAACCATTTACCAATCAGAGGTTCACGCGCTGAGCGAGGCGGCGTACGCATGATCTGGTGATCGGGAGGGTTGAATCCAAGAGCCGTGGCAGGTAGACCGTCAGTGATCAAGTTGACCCAGAGCAGTTGAACCGGGATAAGAGCCTCGGGCATCCCTAGCAATACCGTCAAGAAGATGGAGACGACTTCGCCAATGTTGGACGAGATCAAGTATCGGATAAACTGTTTGGTGTTGTTGTAGATCGCTCTGCCTTCTTCCACAGCCTTCTCGATCGTCGCAAAGTTGTCCGTCGCAAGCACCATATCGGCTGCCAGCTTCGCTACATCGGTTCCCGATCCCATAGCGATACCGATATCCGCCTTTTTCAATGCAGGCGCATCATTGACACCATCACCAGTCATGGCCACGACCAGGTCAAGTCCCTGAAGCAGATCCACCAGTTGAGACTTGTGAGTGGGCTCAGTCCTGCTGAAAAGGCTCGCACGCTGTACCGCTTTCACCTTCTCTTCGTGACTGAGAGCGTCGAGTTCTCGACCGGTGTAGCTCTTGCCCGTAAGATCTTCATCCGGACCAAAGACACCGATTTCACGACAGATCGTCTCGGCAGTGTTCTTGTTGTCGCCAGTGATCACAATCGTTCGAATCCCAGCAGACTTGCACTTGGCAATAGCGTCTTTGACCTCTGGTCGAGGCGGATCAAGCATCCCAACCAACCCGACAAAGGTCATGTCCCTTTCGAATTTGACATAGTCCTCTGCTCTGTCCGTCTTGTAGTGTGAGACATCGCCATCAGACTCCTCAACATAGGCAAGGGCAAGAGTTCGAAGACCTCGTCGTCCATACTCGAGCTGCACATCGGCAAGTTGCGACCGTAGCGAGGAAGAGAGCTCGGTGATACCGGAGGGAAGGAGCACCTTGGAGCATCGCTCGATGACCGATTCAGGCGCGCCTTTCACGAGCAGCGAGACCGAAGAGCCAGACTTGGTCAGAACCGACATGGACTTGCGGTCACGTGAAAACTCGAATGTCAACAAACGCTGAATGCGCGAGTCGTAGTGATCGTTGACTGCAGTGGCGCGGCTGAGAGAGTCGAGCGACGCAAGAGAAGAGTTGAACGACTCTGAATCAGACCCGAGCTTCTCCACGAGCACTTTCAGAGCAGCTTCTGTCGGTTCACCGATGTTGGCGTACGTGTCAGTCTCCTGCATGGAAGTCAGCTGTGCGAGATACAAACATAGACAACACTCACAGCGTTGTATGCGACCTTGGCGTCATTGCATGTAGCGCAGATCTCGACTAGCTTGTCCACAGGGGAAGTGCGAACTTCAGATCTCTCTGCATACCGCCCGTCTAGAGTTGAGACGTCACCGATCGGGGCGAAGGTTGTACCACCAACGTTGTATTGAGCGAATGACGACTGGCTCGAGACAGTGAGGAATCTGGCCACACTCATTTGGTTGGTCGTCAAAGTACCTGCTGGAGTTAGCGCGCCACTGAAATTTCCCTTGATCGTTGACTCACCAGTCTTATCTGAGCAGATGACATTGGTGCAGCCTAGGGTTTCCACACTGGGCAAGTTCCTGACGATAGCGCCTCGCTTTGCCATCTTCTTGGTGCCCAGAGCCAAACAAGCCGTGATGACAGCTGCCAGCCCTTCTGGGATAGCCGCGACGGCCAAAGCGACTGCAATCTTGAGATAGTAAATGGCTCCTTTGAGCCAGCCATGATGACTGGGATCTGAAAAGTGACGAATGTTGACGAGCCAAACGAGGATGCAGATGACCGAAATGACTTTTGCGAGTTGTTCTCCAAAATCGTCCAGTTTGCGCTTCAACGGCGTCTTTTCCTCCTCTTCGTCACTCGTCGAGATACTCGAGTGAATTGCACCCAAGGCAGTTCGCGATCCGGTCAAGCACACCAAAGCCTTTGCAGCGCCATTCACGACTGTGGTGCCGGAGAAGAGCATGTTGATCATGTCCTGCTTGACTGCACCGGCATCCTTGATGGTTGAATCGATTTTACCAACCGACATGGACTCGCCGGTGAGCATGGCCTGATCGACTCGGAAAGAGGACGAGGAGAACGAGAGGATACGACAGTCTGCTGGGATACGGTCGCCAACGTGCACAGAGACAATATCTCCCGGGACTAAAGCAGAAGCTGGAACTCGTACCAAGCGAGAATTACGAAGCACAAGAGCCTCATCTGGCGAGTATTCACGTAAGGCCTAATCATTGTCATCAGCTATTTCCAAATTCTCGTTTTGTGCTGACTCACATCAATAGCCTTTTCTGCATTTGTTTCCTGCACAACACCGACAGTCGCATTGGCAATAAGGATGAGAAGGATGACAAGCGGTTCGACGAAAGCTGTCATCCACGATCCCCCAGGCTCTGCGGCATCTTCAAAAAGGGCAAGGATGAAGGAGACGACTGCAGATCCGAGCAGAATCAACACCAACTGGTCTTTGAATTGCGCCAGGATGAGGGTGATAAGCGAAGTTGGGGGTGCTTCGGGCAAAGAGTTCTCGCCATATAGCTCCCTATTCCCCTTGACCTGCTCATCCGTCAATCCAGTCTTGGTGTCAGTCCCAAAATACGCCGCGGCGTCTTCCGGACTGAACGTCCAGGCATTGACAAGCATTCTCCCTTTCGAAGGCTAGATGAAAGTCTCGTTGCCAGGTTCAGTACGTCCCTTGAGCGAATACTGGCGAGGCTCGAGATAAACTCTCTAGATTCCGAGATGCTTTTACACGAAACAAAGACTGTTGACAAGCTACTGACAAACGTTCCAGAAGAAATGCTGATTGATAGGAAAAAGTTGGAAAACTGACACGCCTCTTCAAAGTGCCTGCCACGTCGCATGCGGGTTTCCCGGAAACAGATACCGTGGGAGACTTGCCTCGCGCTTCGGTTTATCCGACGGTGGGTCTTGTTCAGACACTCAGCAAGTTGCCTTGGCATCTAGAGAGTAGACAACATATAAGTACATCTTTAGATACAAGATATATGACAAAAACCAACACCAGAAACAATCCATCGGGGTCTAAGCGGGGTACGACACAATGGAGCGGTCTTTCCCTTGATGGGGCAGTTGCTCAGCGTTGAATGATCGTGAAAGGGAGGGTACACAAACACACCACTGACATCGCCTCCACTTTCCTTGTCTCTACTAAACTACTTACTCTTCTCTGTGCTCAACTTGGCCTTCTGATTTCTCACTCCTGCACGGCGAGACGGGCTCAGCAATAATGTTCGTCCCGGTCGACTCTATCGAGCAAGTCTTGGAGCGAAGAAACGCCAGAGATGCTCTGACTCCTAACCCAACGCAGCGGTCAGATTCTCGTCCCGCTTGGATTTCTTGCCACAGCTGACCGGGCTTGTGTAGGACTACACTAATTGTAGCTGCATGTTACATTGTTGCAATAGCTATTCGTAAGTGTCTTTTCGACAGAACTCCATTCATAGCTAACAGCTCGCCAGTTGTGCGTCATCCACCACCCATTAAGGCTGTCCTACGCTTACCCTCTGCTTCTCTTCCTCCGTTCATGTGTCTCTTCCCGTACGCAGTGGCAAGTCTTGCAACAAAAAGGTACTCAAGGTCGGGTTATTCTAACCATCGCAGGCATGTTCCCTATCTCGAAAAGGTGCTTTATCCATTCAAACTGCTGGTCGTTGGGATGCACGAGCTCTGTCACGCGCTAGCCGGTGTGAGTTTCCGTCTATCATCGCTTACCCACTGCGCCGCTGAACACCATCGCAGGTCTTAACATGTGCTCATGTGGAAAGCATCACTGTGAGCTAGAGTGTACAGCGTGTTGCGCGAGAAAGCTCACAATTGCAGCTTGATCCTGAACAAGGTGGCTCTACACGTATGCGAGGTGGAATCCCCGCTGTACGTCAGATAAATCCTTATCCTACCTCCATATACAGTCTCAGTGGTCAAGGCTGAAAGGACAGATAACACTTCCGGCAGGCTACCTTGGCTCGTCCCTGATCGGCGCGGGCCTTATTGCATGCGGTTTCGATACCGATGCATCTAAGGTAGCCACGCTCGTATTGGCCTTTTTCTGGATTCTGACTTTATGGTGGGCACGTAGAAGCTGGGTAGCGTACGTTACTATCGCAATCATGGCAGGACTTGTCATTGTGAGCTATACCCACACACCACACCCACATTCGTAGGAAAGACTGGAGCTGATGCATTTCTTGTATTCTAAGGTATGTTGGCTTGTAGCGCATTCTGTTGCTTTGAGATTCTTGATCCTTTTTATTGGAGTCATGAGTTGTTTCTACGCTATTGTAAGTATCTTCAACCAAATAGCTCCAATCCAAATAGTCCACAGGAGGAATGGCAAGCTAATACACCGCAGTGGGACATTGTTGATGTTAGCTACACACTACGCTAAGATCTCGCGTGGGGTATGTAACTGATATTCCACCTCACAGGACACACTATCAAGAAAAGTAAACACCTCAGATGCATCTGAATACGCAAGAATAGTCGGTTGTTGCGGTTCACGCTTCTGGGGCGCTTTTTGGTTAGTCCAGGCATCAATCTTTTTCGCTGCTAGCTTGTTAGTCGGAATAGGTAAGTGTCACCCTCATGCTACATATATCACTAGCTGAAACCTGAAACCCGTCAGCGGCTTTCAAGGATGATTGGGGTACACAGGCTAGCAAGGCGGATAACTTTCTAGGTGGTGAGCTAGCTCTTTGTACTGTACCGGTACTCTCGTTCCGCACTGACTATGAATAGGCAGTCCTTGACTGGAAACCCATACCGTATGCATTTTGTGTTCGTGTCCGTACTGGCTATGTGTTCACTATCTAGTATGCACCAGGAATGACGATCCTCTGTAAATAATCCGCTGCAATACCTAGCCAAACCAGACCTCCAAGCCAACCATTACTGCAAAATTTACTCCAGAGATCAGGCCTACTATCAAAGTTGACTTTTGCGCACTGCCAAGCTAAATGTGCTGCTGCGCCTCCACACGATATCAAGTAATACAGAGGTCCTAGACCTGCTATTTCGCCTGATACTGCCATCAAGGAAACGAATGTAGCTGATAAGCCGGAAATCAGTGCTCTTGAAGAATCTGGGAATCGAAGGGCGATCGATTTCACTCCTACGAGGATATCGTCTTTTTTGTCCTATACGAGACACGAGACATATCAGCGGCAATTCTCAGAGAGTGTATTGTGTCTCTGTATGTGACAGAGAAAGAGTGAGTGAAGGAGAGAGATTGAGAGAGAGAAAAGGCGAGAGTCAGGAAGAAAGGGAGAGATAAAGAAAAACATACTTGATGAGCATAGATAGTATCATACATGACACACCAAGCAACACCACCAGCATACATGGGTAAAGCACAAGCCCAATCAACAGACCCAGCTACGGCTGACCAGCCAAGGAGAGCACCCCAATTGAATGCTAGCCCGAGGGTGATTTGAGGATAATAAGTGATCCGCTTCATGAATGGGTAGATGACCACCAGGGAGAGGGACGAGGCACCGAGAACGATCCTGACAAGAAGTGTTAGCTTGATTGGTCGACTGGGAGTGTAAGGAGCGCAAGACTAGGGATGTAGCATGTACCTGGGTGATATGTACCCTGGTAGTTGGTGGGGAGTGGAAATGAGATAGGTAAGGAGTGGAGATGAGATAGGTGGGGAATGGAGATGAGATGAGTGGGGAGTGGAAATGAGATAGGTAAGTAGTGGAAATGAGATACTTACGAGTACCAGTTAAGCTGTGTAAGAACTGCCAGACCAGCAGATAACTGAGCTCCTAAGAAGACGAGTGCACCAAATTGAGTGACATCGCCTTTGGCTAACGGTCTCCACTGTGTTCTTTCTATCACATGGTCAGCTTGTGTTCTCGACCCAACACGATATCAGAGCCCAAGAGGCAGAGACAGACAACAAGGGTTTTCTGGGAGAGAGAGAGCTAGGAGGAGGGCTGGGTGGAAGAGAAAGCTAAGATAGATGAGGATGAAAGTGACAGCTAAGACGGATGTTGTGATGTTGGGATGGGGCGCAAACCCTCAAACATACCAACTGCTTTATCAAACTTTTCATCCCACATGTCATTGATAGTACAACCTGCACCACGCATGATGATAGCTCCAACACCAAACAAAGCCATATAGAAAGCAGGTACAGATGGAGCAAGGTGGTTTACTGTACTAGCCATTGTTATTGCCCATGCTAAGTTGATAAGTTAGTCATTCATTAGACGAGACGAGACGAGACCATACAAAACAAGACTACGCTTCAGGTGAAGAAGCTGGAGGGAATGCTTGTACGTACCACATGGCCAATAGAGCAGAATAGATCCTATAGGTTTATCTATCCTCGTTAAAAGAAGGTATGGTTTCGCTTTTGATGCCCAAGCAGGCAAGATCTTATCGAGGACAGTAGGTGGAGCTGTAGGTTGAGAACGGATAGGATCATGTATCTCTGAAGCGATATCTAGAGGTTGGGCACGGGATGAAGCAGACGTTGAAGGTGAAGGAGAAGGAGAGCGGAGTGGTCGAGTTTGAGATGTGAGTGTGGGACGGGTTGGGGTTGAATAGTCTCGTAGGGAGACATGGAGTTGTAGTGCGCTTCTGAGAGGTCGAAAGGGTGTACGAGCAAATGATCGTTGGCATGCTTGTCTACCTAATGAAGATAGCATTGTTGTTGAGTCTGAGTGAGTGAATCCGATAATTGCGAGATCAAGATTTAGATGTTCCGGTCCGAGCTTTCCTTCACCCGGGCGAGATCCCGTCCATATTGCGCCGTCTTTCCATATTTACCTTCGTACTTTACATATGCATACTATGCTACATTCAAGTCGACATGCTTGCATATCACATATCTGTAGTGTCTGTCGAGATCAAGCAACGACAATGAGCCTACGACCAGATCCATCCACGCCAGCTAAATCCCCTTCTGGTACCATGACATTCTTGACCAGCGGGACCATTCCCATTCCCATTCCCGCCAAACAAGTCGTTCTACTTCGTATCCTGCCCATCCTAGGCGACCATGTTCTTCCGCTAGTCTTTGTAATCTGTGACGACAAGACACCTCGTGATGATGGTCTTTGAACCATCGATGCTGATGCTGATTTGACTTTATCTGTTTCTTTATCGACTTGTTGTGTGATTTTCTTTGCTGGTTCTCGGATAAGACTCAGCACTGCAAGGTTGGATAAGAATCCAGCATGATTCGTATTCTCCAACACGGTGACCTGAACTCCATTGCTGACACAGTGTCGTATTATTGCACGGACAGGATTCAATTCGTCATCCCTCGCCAGGACAACTCGAAGACGATCGTTTGATTCACCGACACTCAAGTCCAAACCACCTTCAAAGGCATCGAGTCGTCGAGAGATGTATTGAGTGGTGCCTGGCTCCAAGGTGAAATATCGCAACGCTGAACTTGATCGACGACAAGCTGAAACTGTTCGACGAGAAAAGTGAGGATAAAGTGGTAAGATTGAAATTGGGTCGATGAGGATAGTGCTATATTTTGATCCTGGTGATCTATGAAGTGCAGAAGCAAGGCTGGTTCCTATCGAATGCGCGACGATGAGACCTTCATCTCGCTCGTGGCCGTGTCGGACAAGCATGTTGTGTATAGAGGATACCATGCTGTATTGATGCGGGAAGAGGGCGATTTGGAATGAGATTTGTGGCTGAATGACGATGAAGATCGGTCGGTCGAGTGTGAGCAATGAGAGAATGAGATGTATCAGGGGAGCGTAGCCTCCTAGACCGTGTAGGAGGATGATTGGCTCGGGCCTACTACCCGTTGCCTGTCGATTTCGACCAAGCAACAATGAGATCATTCCTGCTCCAGGACACGATAAGCCTGGGTGGTACAGGTACCCCAGCTCGCCTTGTAGATGAAACGCTTTGAATCCAGCAATGTACAGAATACCATCCACGAGCGAGTTGACAAGCGTCACAACCAAGTACAAGGCGAGAGGTCGATGGGCCATTTGTATGGCGTCCATCGCTGGACATATGGGTCGAATCAGATCGTTGTGTCCAGATAAAAACCGACACTTCCTCTTGCACTCAAGAGCAAGCACGAGTGAAGTCATGGCGTGATGCGTCAGAGGAGCTTGCAGCACTGCTGACAGAGGAAGATGGAAGAAAGTAGCTGCCTCGTCAACTCCGTCGCAGGGAGGCTTCACTCACCTGCAAGCCACTCTTCCACGTTACCCCGCTTGATCTCCTCCATAGGTATTGGGATATCCTCCGCTCCGGTAGGAAGGAGTCCACTTGACCTTAACGACTCCACCAGCTTTCCCAGTAGACTCAGGGGTCGTTGATGGGCACGCACAAACCATCCCGTCAACCAAACCTCCAGTCCTGCTCTTCCCTCTCCCTCCAGTGCGCGCATTGTATCCTTCCACATCCTTGCTCGGTTCTGTGGTGTCGGCGCTGGCGAATTTTGATCGCTGAGCAGAATGCGACGTCGACGAAAGAGATAGAAAAGGTAGAAGACAGTCTCCGAGAGACAATAGATTTCGTTTTGAAGAGGCACCATATCGTGTCGCATTAGGCGAGCAGCAAAGGCAATGGACGCTGTGAGAATACAGAAAGGGGTGAAGAGGTTGAGGAAAACGATAACCAGACCGGCTGATATCGATGAAGACGACATTATGAAGAAATGCCGGGTTATCCAAATCTTACAGGGTGCGAATGTATGCTTCTTATACAGCTACGCATCAGCGATGTGTCGCAGCCTGGAAGGGTGAACCGGAGAACATAGGAAATGACGACGTGAGATTTTCGGGGCAGACTAAAGTGAGCTGACACCTTTCAGTGAGCGAAGAAAATTCGTGTGCGTCAGATTGAGACATGATTTTAGCAAGCGACATACGGAGCGCAACCTCAGATGACGGCGGTCTTGAGCAGAGAGAGAGGTAAATGTGTGAGACTGAGACATTGGTGTGCTCTTCGTCAACACGTCATCGAAGAGACATTTGCACAAGCAGGTCGATGCCCGAGGACAGGTCAGGTTGACGTGTACAAATGATGTCGATGGGCAGCTCCAGCTTGGTTTCCGCTCAGATCAGCGTAGATGTACATCGCTAAAACTCGTCTGCTCGAAGTCCCTTGCGGAATCTGTTGGCGGTTAGCTTTCTCCTCAACAGATCTCTTATAAAGTAGCTCACTTGTACTCTAAGGTATCATCAGCTTTAAGACTTCGAAATCCAGAACTCAACGACTCACTATATGGCACACCTGACCTCAACCTCTCCACAGGATTCCGCGGTCGTCCAAGCTCATCCCCATATTCTCCACCCAATGCAGCCTCCTTCGCAGCAATCCACGCTTCCCTTCCCGGCTCTTTTCCCTTTTGGAATCGCTGCGGCTGAGCTCCTGGAGACATTCTCTCGATTCTTGGCGGAGGCGGTGGTGCTGGATCTCCCGGCTGAAGTGTCGATTCCGGTATGGGAGGTGCATCAGAAGGTCCCTCTCCCTCTTCATGAGCGTGCTCGTCCAAAGGATCTGAAGCGACGTGATCTTCTGTTAAATCGGCTGTTTCAGGCAAGCCTTCGAATTTCCGTTCACGCTCATCTTCGATTTCCTCAATGTGCTGATGATCTTCACAGAATCAGCATCAGAACAAATCTTGTAGAGAGAGAAATACGGACGCCTGAAATGCTCGATATCTAATAGGATCAGCTTGTTTATCAGAGGTCATTCGCTGACGCACCTTCTGGATGGCTGTATGATTCATCTGTCTGAGTCTCGGGTGTTGAGTGATACAGCTACGTGTGTGAGCCGAGGAGGATATGGCAGCCGTGCAAGCTGACCTCTTCATGGTGCAGAAAGCTGTACATGTTCGTCAGCCATGGTCTTATCTTGCATGTCCTATACGAGGGCTTACTACTCAGATTCCTCATCATAGTGGTCTATGGCATGTCAGTCAAACGTCAACTCTTGCCGAAAGAATGAGAACGCACGACCGAGACCCTGATACCCCTCAAAACTAGGAAGACCATCATTACCTCCCGCTACGAACTCTGCCAAAGATATCCGCCCTATACATTTTCAGCAAGTCCTGGTCTATCGTTGGAGCTAAGAACTCACGATCTCCATCCTTGTCCAGCTTCTGCAGGACCTTGTCCACTACCATTTGGGTCCGTCCAGCGACAAGGTCGGGTTGAGGGATCTTTTCCTTAACGCTATGATGATGCAGTCCGTAAACAGCTTGAATCTCTGCTTCGTCCCAGTACCCGTCCATATTTAGATCATGCAGCTGGAAGAAGGATTCGAGATCGAACGAATCGATATGGTGCTCTGAATGCATCTATGCCAAGGAGATCAGAGCCGTACTCGATGAGGGTGAAGGAGGGCAGCTCACGTGTCGTTCCGCATATGACATGCCATTGTCGGCAGCATCATCGAGATCAAACGAATGGTCTCCGTGTGCGCTCACACGCAAGGCGAGGAGGAGGATGAAAGGTATTGAGCGTATCATGGCGAAGTAGCGTTGTCAAAATGGACGAGCGGTTGGAGATGAATGACGCTCGTAACGCGCTGGTCCTTTCCCCCCCGCGAGGTGAAAACCCTGAACCCCACACGCGATTTGCCACTCTGTCGTCGTCACCCACTCATAAGTTCGAGTTTCAATAGAGAGACCTGTGGCCTCGGAGAACAAAGCGATAGCACTGAGCGTGGATGAGCAGAACAGGTTCAGATCATCTAGGTGAAAGGTGTTCTTCCTCGCTAGAAATGATCATGCGATAGAGGCTAAGACAGGCCAATTTTCACTCGTATAACCTGACGTGCCTGATCCGGAAAGTGTCTATGAACCTTAGCAGATATTTCTTTCCCATTCGTCTCCTCGCGACCACACAGTCTTTCTGTTTCTATAATTTCCATTCCAATCCCTCTAATCTCGACATACACATAGAGTCTCATCTCCCTCTACTTGGGGCCTAACAAAACGTGAAATAAAAAAGAGGAGCTTCGGAAGCTCAGCGGCGCCTAGTTGCGCGTTGTGCCTTTCGCTGTCATTGAGCCCAACAATGCTCTTTCGCAATGCCCGTCCAATACTCCTCGTCCTCGCCCTCTTGGTATTCACATCAACCATGCTCCTCCTCTCGTTTTCACATCCACCGACAAAACGAGTAGTCATGAGTGTGGTGGAAAAGGTGAAAGGGGCTGGCCCGAATGCTGGAGGAGAACCTGAATTGAATGATTTATGGGACGACGGAGATGAGATGATGCGCGAATGGGAGTTCAGGAGATCTGTATTGTATGAAGGTGAGCGTTCACTTCTTATATTCCTTGGAGGCTGGAGTACTAACGTGTGACCGCAAGGAACTGGGGCAAGGATACAGGCATTCTTTGAAAAAGCAAGACAGGGTCGACCATTTACCGTATCTGTCATTGGTGGCAGTGGTGAGTCTTCTGGCAAAAGAGGTGTAATAGTGACTGAATTTCGCAGTGTCTAAAGGCCGTGGTTTGAGTCCTCCTAGAAGTCTACTACGACGGTCATCTGTCGACTCATTCGGCGAGCTGCCAGAATTAGCCAGTCGAGACGACGACGACGATCTTTCAGAGCCCTTTGACGCATCGGAAGGAACATCACAGCCTCTTGGAGCTACCACGCTGTATTCTCCCGAAAACATGCACGTCTTGGTCTTTGATTGGCTCAACGCTACGTTTCCACATCCCGAAAACCGGCTAGTCAATGGGGCGCAGGGTGGTGTGGGCGCTGGGTACTTTGGGTGGTGTTTCAGTGCGTCTCATTTGGACTCTTAGGCACAGACGGCACTAACAGTCTGCAGAGGAGCATATTCCAGAGGATTCGGATCTTGTGCTGGTCGAGCTGGGAATAAACGATTTGATCGAGATGGACGTAATCCACTCGTACGAGCGAATGGTGCGGGGACTGCTAGAGATGGATTCCAAGCCTGCCGTGATTAATATCGAGTACGTGATTCTTCTTGCTGACTATCCCATGGGCCGAAGAGAAGATCTAACGGATCGCAGAACCTTCTCGACCCTCTTTCCCACCCTTCTCTCATCCTCAGCATTTCACCACGGCGTTGCAGCGTTTTACGATATGCCATCCCTCTCAATCCGCGACGTGCTGATGCCTCGAATACTGGCGGACCCTCATTCTCAGCTTCCAAAATGGTTCAGGACGGGTGATGATGTCATGCTCGGGGACGGCAAAGTGCGAGAATGGGGTGGAGTGGCTGTAGACCTCATGCACGTAAGGGCTTCCGTTGACTGATCCGTAAGAAAGCTAAGTAGCATACAGATCTCTGCATTGGGTCACGCACTGGCAGCCGGATTGATCATACGATTCTTGAGCGATCAGGCGGAAAAATCGAAACCTGCCTCTGGGCCATTTGCCGCACTTTCTCGCCTTGCTCCTTCATCCCTACGCAAAACGAGTCTCCGAATCCTTGATATTCCCACTGTAAGTAGCCACTTTACGTTTGTCATTATCTGATCTGAGATCTCTAGACCTCATTAACAGCACCATTCGACCCTCTGACGCCTCAAGCGCGATTCAATCCCCAATGCCGGTCAATGAACTCGCCGAGGCTTCATGCTCCATACCCGCCAGACGACGAATCTGATCCTCCGATCCAAGGTCTTATGCATGTTGACGATTCTGCCGGGTGGGAGAAATGGGCATGGTCAGAGAAAAATTACATAATATCCAAAACTCCAGGAGCGATAGCTTCATTTCATTTCGTCATTTCACCACCTGCATCACCTGATAACGAAGAACCCATCACACAAGAAGAACTTGCTTCACCCACTGCTGAGGAAACTCAACCTTCAATAGAGGAAGATATAAGCAGGTTTCACCCTCTTCCTCTGGCAGCAAGACCTGGTGGACCATATAATCCTAATCCTATCGGATCGCGAGGATTAGGATTAGACTCTGATGGATTAGAAAAAAGACAACATTGGGCAGCAGATAGCTGGGATGAAGGGGGAAGAGTTCTTTTAGGTTATCAAAGAAGTGCTACTTATGGTTTAGGAAGTGTATGGTGTTGGGCAGATGATCAAAAAGATGAAGGTACTTTGATTGACGGCTGGTGGGAAATTGCAGAGCGTAATATGGGCATGTGAGTTTAATCAGCTAGAGTAAAGCAAAAAGCTGATAAAAGGAATCATCAGGGTAACAGAGGTAGCGAGCGATTTGGCACCGGGACCACATACACTTCATTGTGAATTACTCGAACATACCTTGGACCCAAAAGGTCGAACCGAGTTTCGCATATTCGCAATCATGCATGATTGAGTGGGGAGATTGAGATTATGCAATGTCAATCCACCCAATCGATTCGATCCGATCAGTCCCACTCAATCCAACCCCATTCAATCGATCGATCCCATTGCCCTCTCCCATCCAATCCACCGGATCTACATTGCATCCCATTCCAATCCCAGTCTATCGATCCCATTCAATCAATTGCAATCACTGCGCTTCTATCATATCACTCATCCCGTGACATCCTCATTTCCACTCTATCATTCCATCATTCCATCACTTCAAAAACCTATTCATAGTCTGAAAGTCGCAATGGCATACTGAAGTTGAAATGTGGACTCTCATGAAACATAATCGGTTGTAAACTACAGTAGTGTAAAGTAATACAGTAACAATACGAAAAAATGCATCGTTTTATCATCTTGGGAATGACCAAATCGAGCCTAACCAAACCAAACTCAACCTAACCAAACCAAACCAAACTCAACCAAACTCAACCAAACCAAACTCAACCAGTCAAAGAACAATAATAATGCTTGTACTGTAATGACTACTTCCAATTCTCTGCGACTCGAACACCGACAAGTCTAACTATCTCTCCCACTCTCGAAACAGTATCTCTCATGAGCTTGTATCTAGCCTCATCACCCGTTTTAGCATTTTCCCACTGAGTAGCTAATGTGGCTGCTTGGTCTTTGTCGCCTAGGAGATCCGATATGAGTGCGAGTAATGTCGTGTTTTGGATAATCAGGGATCGTGATTCTAGCTTTGAGGCAGAGCCAAGTGCGAGTTTTAGGTTTTGTTTGGCCATTCCTTGATTATAGAGATATATATCAGCATACCCTTGAAGAGTGATGTACACAAACACAAACAAGAACGAACGAGGAAGGGAAGTTAGAGATAGGGACAAGACAAAGTACAAGTAAATGGAGTGAGAGGAGGATTAGAAGTAGAGGTAGAGAAAGTGAGAGGACAATCAAAGGTAGAGGTAGAGGTGGAGGAAGTGAGAGGAACTGACCTAATAGATACTCATCATTGTCTTTATCTAGAGCAAGCTGTACATTGGCTTTACCAAGGACCAACGCTCCTATAGCGATAGTTTCTTCATCGCCTCCTATTATAACCTAAAACCCCATCAATCAATATTCAATATTCAATTTACCGTCACTCATAACTCGATCGAATCATGTAGGTAGGTAGTAGTGTGTCCAAGTGAGCAAATTTACCTGATCCCAAATAGATTCAACCTCGTTCTTAGCCTTTTGTGCCAATTTTCCACCTTCCATAGAAAGCAGTATATCAGCCATCAAGACGATGCCGAAACGATATAGTGTCCATAGGCCTAGTTCACTTGATAATTGGATATCAGACAGTACAAGGGGGAGAGAAAGATGTGGAGGAGTTTTAGATTCCTAACCAAAAATAAAACCAGCCTTGTCGTCAGTTGATGAATCATCAATACTTGAGAAACGAGAATGAATGGGAGAGACAAACCTGCATCTTTCGAACTTTAGATAAACTTGTTCGGATCTCATCTTGAATCAACCTGGCATTGACCGACGGTTCCGTCTCTCCATTGTCCAGTATTGGTGATGGATGTGCCATGTCGCGGACAATACCGCCTGGACCTAATTTTCGCATTGTGCAAGGCGATGGTCGGAGCGAATCTAACAGTTCCAAACTCGATATATCCCCACTAGAGAAATGGTATCTTCAGCTTGTATGTTGCTCTGCGACTCGGAAGGACCCACTTGAGTACCGCTCGACGGTCCAACACGGCCCAAACAACTTTAGTCCATCTATGATACTCTGTCATGTTCATGCCTTGGAGCAAGTCGAAATCAAGCAACAGTCGCAACGCGTCGTCGTATCTTGCCTTATTGGTCATCTTTCCTTATCTTCAGCATCTTCCACACCATGCGAGGGAACCAAAATCACTCACTCGTTCAGCTCGAGCTAACGCAACAGTCAATCTAGCATCTCCACTGACTCCTCCAGAACGCAACGCGAGGTCTTCATGCAGCTCGCATAAATGCTCAGAACCCATCATTCCCCATAAACTAGCCTGTGCAGCATGCCACGCCGCAAGGTCAAGGTCATGTTCTGTCGTCCAGCCTTCGCGGGGTTCACGCTTATCCTCAGGTTTCAGAGAGGTCTGGTCGTACCGCGCCATTGCTAGATGTATCCGACGCATGGCCACATGTACCGGCTCACCCTGAGCTTGTCAGTCGTACGTCCCGGATTGGTCAGACCGTACCAGATCTAACGCGGCACGTAAATTCCATAATTCATCCATCGGGGAAGTGGGCTTTGGTAAAACGGAGGACGAGATTGGAGTCTGCTGAACTCGGAATGTATTTTGGGATGACGGCAAAGGTGAAGCCTCGGTATTCAATCGGTGTAGCAGACTGAATATGGTGTCAGAAGGTCTCTATATTTTCGATCGAGTAAGGAGCGGGAAACGCACCTCATGCAATGCCGTAGACACGCTTTATCGCCATCTGCTCGGGACACGCGAATGGCCTCTTCCAACGCCTAATCTCATCAGTCGCATTCTTCATAGCAAGGGTGATACTCACCGCTCGGGCCGATTCAAGACCGCCAGTCGAGTAGTGGAAATGGGCTAGATTGAGCAAAGCGTGCTGGTGTTGTGCCCTTTCCAATCGTTACTCTGGATCAAATTTGGATGTCACTGGACTTACCTGCCAGATGAGGGGAATTGATAGTCGTAGAATTTCCTCAACTGGGCCAAACCACCCGTAACATCACCTGCCGCTTCGGCTTCTCGCATTCTACCACGCCTCAACAACGCTATCTGACATTGATAAAAAGACTTACCCCTCAAAAGCCTTTATCCGCCTATCAAGCGGTTGCTCCATCGCGAGTTTCCTATTCCCTCCTCCAAGTGCACCCCACCGTGATGGTCCTGCTAAAGTAACTCCACACCATTCTCCACATTGCCGTGAAAGGGCGGCAGTCTCGTCGAATGACAATCGGCGTAGCGTGAGTAAGACCTTACGAACGAAGATGCCAATTGGAGAATGTCGTTCCTATTTCCGGACTGTCAGATGCAGAGAACTTTGAATGTCTCAGTGAAGGAGAAGGAGAGAGAGACCAACAAAAGGTTCAGGTAATTCAAGTATCTCTTCATCGTCATCAACATTTATACGATCTCCAAGATCTTTTTCCAGTACTATTTGCACATCAGTGCACAATCACATGATGAAGCTCTGTATTCTGTCTCTCACAATCAAGGAAAATACCGCCATCAGCTACATCGGAGAACGCGGTCTTCTATACGTCCATTAGCTCTTGTCTTGCCCGAGTTTACGTCAAACAGCTCACATAACCACCTAACCAACTCTCAAACACCGCTCGTTGCTCTTTAATCGGTTCGACAGGCTGTCCTTTTGTTCGTAATCCCTTGATATGCAACTTCAACCAATCCGCCTCGGCCTTGATCAAGGTATCCGTTTCGTCTACTAGCGCTTCGAAAGAAACCGGCGTATCAGAGACCTTGATTTTCCTCTAGTTAGCTTGCCATTCCTCATATAGCTAGGTGGGTCATGATAGTGTATGTATGTATGTATATACCTCTAGATATTCTCTCATGACGATCGCTAGGATCGCAGAGATGAATGTATGTCGATAGATTGGGATTGGTTCGCGCTCAGAGTTGAGTGGGTAGAGCTTGATCAACAGATATGATAGAGCCAAGTGAAGTGGGAGAGAAGGATCAGATAAGCGTGACGAAGGAGGAGGTGCTGGCCTCCGACCTCTTTTCGTAGGTGAAGACATTCTATATGAGTATACTACTCCTAATCTCGCTCTTGAAAACAAAGCAACAATACAGTCGCGTGGATTTATCATTTATTATTTTGGATCATGACGTCGGGACGACCGGAACCGCAACTTGCCACCTTTTTATAGGTTCTATCCATGTCTATTTAACATTAACATTCGTCAGAGAAACCCCATTCACCCCATGGTCATCTATGCTGCTCAGATCTTTCCCAAAGCCAAGGAGTAGGCTTAAGATGTCGAGCATTAGCCCACAACCATCATCATCATCAGCAGCAGCAGCAGCCAACCAAAAACCAAGGGCGACTTCATTTTCTACCTTTACGAAATCACCTCGAAAAGACAAAGGTAAACAGAGAGCTGAGCTTGATGATGGTCATGGTGGTCTAGGGGCTACTGGTGCTCCAGATCTACATGCTGGACAAGGAATACCAGATGTGCCTCTTCAATCAATGTTAGAAGAAGCTCTATCAACTCCACTTAGACGTCCTTCCCTCGAGTCTTTGGAATTTCAAAGGCCATCACCTATATCTCCTCCTCCAAAAGCACATCATGCTCCGAATATCTTACAAGCCAATAGACCGAGACTACTACAACAACCTGCTCGTTCTGCGGAACCTATATCGGGCCTTGCCTACATAGCTGGAAGGGCGACGTCAGCTAGCCGTATCATTGCGACTGAAGGTGGGATAGACGGTCTACCTCGACAAGGAGAAAGTTCTACAGCACCTTGGCAAAGAGCTTCTCCCCAAACTTCTTTCTTTCCCGACTTGGATCCCGTCACAGGTCTTCCTATCATCAATGATGAATTCCTGGAAGAACCCACCGACACCACCGCACCTTCTCTACATTTACAAAGAACAATCACCGATCTACTCAAAACACCTACACGTCCACCTAAAGCAGCCAATGCTACCTCGTATTTCCCTTCAGTCTTTTCCCGTATATCCTTACCCTTACCAGGTTCGAAACCAAGTACAGATTTGACTCGCACGGATTCAAGGCGAAGTTTCTCTTCCACAAGTCAGCAGGATGATTGGACAAGTTGGGCGACGGGATGGTGGTCTGGGAATAAAAATAAAGTCGACCAGATGATGAGTGAGGATGATAGGGCAGATACCATTGAAGAAGAAAAGGAAAAACATAGGAGAAAATGTATGTCAGGCAAATCTACCTCAAGCAGTCAGCACTGATTGGTTTCTCAGACAGGACCCCAAGAAGACCAATGGTCTTCTGTCATGGATTGCTGGGCTTTGATTACCTAGGTACGTGGAGAGTGGATGACACCGCGCTGATATCAGGACCGGCAAGTCTTCCTCCATTGCAGATATCACATTGGCGAGGTATTCGCGAGGTGCTAGAGTCAAATGGCGTTGATGTGCTCATTGCTCGAGTACCGGCGACTTCATCCATCAAGGATCGTGCGGCGATTCTAGAGGAGCTCATTGCGGAAAAGTATCCAGGACAGGAAGTCAACCTGATCGGTCATAGTATGGTGAGTGTCGTACAGCTTGTCCAATCCCGTGCTGCTAGGCCCGGTATGACCTCTTGGTGCTTGGCAGATATGTCTTCCTGATCCCTGGTTCATGCTGACTTGTCAAGGGTGGATTGGACTGCCGTTATTTGATCTCCCGTATCCGCACGACCAAATTCAAGCCGATCTCACTCACGACCATCTCTACCCCGCATCGCGGCTCACCCTTTGCCGATTACGTCGTTGATAACTTGATTGGACGAGAACGTTTACCAGCCATGCTTTCTCTGATGGAGACAATGCGATTACCTCATTCAGGCGATGGATCAGCATTCAATGCACTAGGTACAAGGGCGATGAAAGAGTTCAATGCAGAGGTAGTCGACGAGGACGATGTGAACTATTATAGCTGGGGAGCTAGTTTTGATCCTGGTCTACTCGATACTTTCAGATGGCCACATTCAGTCATCTTGGCAAAAGAAGGTCCGAATGACGGTTTGGTCAGTGTTAGTAGTGCGAAATGGGGTGAATATCGAGGTACACTTGTTGGTGTGAATCATCTTGATTTGTGAGTTAGCTTTTTCTGGGGGTTGGGGGGCCCTTTTGGTAAGACAGAGAAGAAGGATGCTGAGAAATTATAATAGGGTTGGATGGGTCAATCATGTTCGATATGCTATCTCTGGATGGACGGGGAATCCAATCACTTTCAAACCTGCGACTTTTTACTTGGAAATCGCGGATTTTCTCGCAGAACAAGGATTCTGATATGGTGTGCATGGGGGGAAATTGATCATGGTGGTAATAGCAATGACAATTCACGAATCCTATGTCTCATATGCATGTTTCTTCATCACTCTCATGTTAGACAGCCACTCTGAAACACGCACGTGTACGTTCTCTCTACTGTGACTCTTGGTAGGCACGCAACTGTAGATAGCGCCTATCAAGTGCCACATTTGATCTGCTGTTCAGGGTCCAGCGTGTGCCGCCCAAGGGGTTTTCGTTTTGGTGTGGTGTATCGCTTCCCCCGCGTGTCGAGAAAGAGCGAGAGAGCCCAAAACGCCAGGAAGGAAAGAAAGGGGGGGGTTTTGCGTGTGACGTTGACTTATCCTTAGTTCCAGCTCCCAACTTCCGCACGCATTCATTCTCGTTCCATCTAAATCAATTGTTGACAGTTGACAGTTGACAGTTGCTTTTTTAAACAAATCAACCACAACGTCTCTCCTCTCTACTATTGTTATTTTGATAGACATCCTTTGATTCAACGCCCCGAGCGACAAGACAAGACACGCAAAAGCCTTTGTCTCGGACCGAGCTAAATTCGAGCCAAGCCAGGTCTTTCTTCTTCTTCTTCTTCTTGCTCTCTCAAGGCTTGACATCATCACACGCGTAGATTCAGATTCAGAAAATAAATAAAAACCCCACTTCTATACGTAGATATATAAGATTCTTCTCAGTTGATAAAGAAAAAGGAATTTGATTTTAGTATTGCAGCTGGTTTTCTGCATCATCGACTGGCTCGAATCAACTCCTCTTTTTTCTTTCTCTCTCTCTCCCTCCCTTTCTAGAGTACTTGTCTTCAAAGCTTTGAAGTCACTTTACGTTCAAAATGGCTAGGAATCGTCTAGGTGATATGGTGAGTCTTCCACATAACTCTCACTCCCACCCAAGAACAATTCACTGATCGTGTTTTTCCACTCCCATAGAACCGTAACTATGGGTATGTTATGTGTCCATGATTCATTCACCTTTCACCTTTCAACTTGTTGGGCTGATACTGATGTTTTGATAAAAAATAATAGGGATGCACCAGCACCTCAACCGGTCTCAACCTACCCTCCTCCAGCCAACGCCGTAATCGGTCAATCACGCGCTCCAAACCCTTACGCTCAGCAAAACGTAGCTGCCGCTCCAGGTACTACAGGGAATTACAACACTTACGGTGGGAACAACGGCGCAGGAAACCCATATGCCCAACAACAGTATGGCCAACAAGAACAATATGCTACCGGAGGAAACGCTGCTGCTGCTGTTGATGCTGGAGGTGATTTCTGGAGCGAACTCAGTAATACCAATGCGAACCTCTCTACTTTGCAGGAACAGATTCAAGCTGTTAGATCCGCACACCAGCAATCTTTGGTCAGTCCCAGTCCCAGTTTGTGACCGAATCCCCCTTCCCCTTTCCATACTCTATATCCCTTCCCTTTCCATACTATATGTCCCTTCCATTCCTCATGCTCCATATCCCCGCCCCTTTCCATCCTCTACACTTTTTATCTCTTAACCATATCATACTCTATACCTCGTACACCACTCCATCCTCTGTGGCTCTTGGACTTATTCTATACTCCAAATCCTTGAATCATTAGCTGACCGAAATAGACATCTACCGACCCCCAGGCAACAACCTACGCGACTCAACTAAATGATCAAGCTAAAGCAACTCGAGAACAATGCGCAGGTCAATTGAAAAAGCTATACAAGCTGGCCAAGGGAGACAAAGCCATGAAGAACCAAGCTCAGAGTTGCAAGACTCGTTTCCAAGGCTTGCTGCAGGAACATCAAGTCATCGAATCCGAGTTCCGGAAAAAGGTTCGAGAGAGGGCTGGAAGGCAGTACAGGATCGTTAACCCCCAAGCTACCGACGAAGAGGTTCAACAGGTTCTCGAGGACGATCAACCTCAGATCTTCTCTCAAGCTGTGAGTATACCCTCTTGATCTTGATCAGAACCTGAATAGAGACGTTCTGGTCGTCGCAAGCAGTGAGGAGTCAAAGCTGATTCTTGTGCTAGTTGCTCAACTCGAACAGGTACGGAGCGGCCCGAGGAGCCTACCGAGAAGTACAAGAACGTCATGCCGAGATTCAAAAAATCGAAAAGACCCTCACAGAGCTCGCACAAATGTTCCAGGAAATGGCAATGCTCGTGGAGCAGCAGGACGAGGTCATTGTGAATGTCGAGACACAGGCCAGGGGTGTTGACCAGGATGTTACGAATGGGTGAGTCTTTGTTCTGAATCGGACGAAGGGAGAGATGCCCAGGTAGGGGAAGAGATAAGAGACGACTGGGGCAGGAGAAGATGGAGGATCTCTTCAGTCGGCGTGCTTGAGCTAACAATGACCAGTCTAAAACAAACGGAACGGGCGGTCGACTCGGCCAGGAAAGCTCGCAGGAAGAAATGGATCTGCTTCTGGATCTGTGGTATGTACAGGTTCCGTTACTTCTCGACATCTCACCTGTTGCTGGGATTGCCTCTACATTCGTCACAGTCAGATCACCGAACGACAGCTGACGACACGCTTAGTGCTTATCGTTGTTATCCTTGCACTGGTCCTTGGTCTGGTCTTTGGTCTTCGAAGCAAGTAAACCCGTACGTCCGAGTTATTTGATCTCAAGTTTCAGCTGCTAACGTTGAGTAGTCCTGTTGCTTCTTGTGTTGGATTCTATCCTTGGTCCAGCTACAACACGACGTTATAGATCCTAAATCCCTTAAATCCCTTGTGTATCCTATTCTCTTCCTCCTCTGCACTATTCTTATTTCTCTGACCCTTACACCCCCATTTTACCTAGTCGAATGCCGCTGCTTTATCTACTTTGCTGTGAATGAAAATTGAACTTGCCGTATGAGGGACTGGATTATCTGTGAAGATTGGCTGAGTTGGGCACGTCTAATACTAATGATATCTGGTGTGGAGAGTGGTGGAGGAAGGTATGTATATGGCTTTAAACTGGATGCAGCGTGTCTTTTTGTTTGCGAGTGTGAGGTTTTTGTTGTGGGTTTCAATGTTCTGATTGTCGTCTTGACTTGTTAAAATGAAAATGATTCGGCGCTTGTTCTGGGGCTCCGATGATGTAGTCCGGGTGATTTGAATCTCATTTCCAATCTGCATTTTAACATCTTGAAATAGTTGTATCAGTATGGTTCTTGGTACTGAGAAAAGAGGACGAGGGGAACGAGAAGTAGGGGGAGGCTTTATTGTTGATCCATCCTCGTCATCGTCATCGTCAACAACGAACAAGGCTACAAATGCGACCTCTGACAGTCACTCTGCTCGTGAGCCGTTAATGTCATTATCGCCAAAGCAGGAGAATCGACTACGGATATATTTGGATGAACGTTTACTTGAGCTTGAGAGGGATCAATTGACTAGGTAAGTCGTGAATGTAAAATCATCATTGGATTTTGACTTGACGAGTTGTTGTTGTATGATAATAGATCATTCATATCGCTCGATAACCTCATCAATCGACTAACACCTCTTATTCACTTGATCTTACAAATCCCAGCACCACCACCATGGGGATCGATACGGATCTCGTACTTGCTCGTTTTCACCGGTCATTTGATGGATTATCTTACTTGTTTACCTCTTTTATCATCGACTTTACATGATCCAGAATCGAATCTGGATCTCGATGATGGGATGGAACCAGTATCGAAATCGACATCATCAGCAACACATACAACATCAGCAACATCAGCAACATCAGCAACATCAGCAACACATACAACATCAGAAACATCAGCACCTTTACAGCAACCATCACAGGATCAACCATCATCATCATCATCCACCGCGACCACCACCAGTAATACCACCACGACCGCCACCCACACCACCGATCCTCATCCTCCTCCTCCTACGTCTACCTCTTCAATTCAACCCCCATCTTCGTCTTCGTCTTCTTCTTCTTCACTAATCAAAGCTAAAGAGACTCTGGAAACCCTCATGGATTTTTTAAACCTAGTAGAAAGAGGTTGGTGTGCGGTCTTACAAGGTAAAGGGTGGATAATGTCCAATGGGACAGATACCGAAACAGGTGATGGAATAGATATACGAAGCACAAGCAGAAAAAGAGAACGAGTATCAGAAACAGGAGAAGGAACAGGAACAGGAACAGGAAGAACATCTGTAAGAGAAGGAGTACAAGTAGGATCACGAAAAGGAATATCAGTATCAGGAAAAAAGTCTCGAAAAGGAATATCAGTATCAGTTGCTTTTGGAGCTCAAGTAGATATCACTGAACGGACAAGATTAAGATCTATAGTTATATCTTCTAGGGAAAAGTTGATTGCTTGGGCAAGAGTTTATGGCGATTTTAAAGGTTCTGGTTTACCTGGAATATCAAGATCTGGATCATCAGTTGGCAGTGTAAAACAACAACAACAACAACAACAACAACAACTAGTAGAACGAGGGAATGGACAACAGGAATCAGAACTACAAGAAGAAGAAGATACAGAGGACGAAATCAAGGTCGATTGGGAGGATCAGGTATTACATACTTGGAGTGGGATATTGGACATGTTACAAGAGGGGAACGATAATAATGATACTTCTCCTGAACGAATAGAAACCGATTGACTCAGTGATCCCTGTGACACGATGTACTCGAGTTAGTTGTATTTATGCAAATCAATATACATTTCATCATCGACACCCTCGTCTCTCATCTGAGGCAGGATATCTCTACCACATTCATGTTCTCCCATTGCATCCATCCTCTACCAATCCTCTCCCTTCCATTGCCACCTCTTTGCGACATCCCACATGGCCTCCCACTTGGGAGTCAGCCACTCTTTTGCCCTCGTGTCCGTCTCTGCGTGTCTCGCTCTGAATTGCTTGAACGTGCGTTCCGGGACTTCTCCTTCCCAGATGACTTCACATTTATTATCCACCAGACTTTCAGGCCCATCTTTCGTCTTATCCTTATCCTTTACTCCTCCTTCCTCACCACCACCACCACCACCACCACCCCCAGCATCACCATCCTCTTCATCATCTCCTGAACCTTCTTCTCCCAGTGGTCTAGATTCTTCCGTCCAATCGATACGACGTAGCATGAGATTCGTATAATGTTTTATACCCTTGTCTGCTCCTTCGACAAAGACTAGAGCAAAGTTTGGACTGAAGATACACAGTCCTGACAAATGATCTTTATTCGCTGTTTCGCGTACTTTGAATTTATGTCGACCATCAGTCAAGTACTTGATCCTACACAAACATAAAAAGTCAGCACAGTACAAGTAGACTCTCTCCGTGTGTAGAAGAAATTCCGTCAAACGATAGAGAGGGGCGATTAGACTTACTTGAATACAGCACCATAAACACCTTTACGTTCCCTAGCAAGCATCTGCTGATACTCCTTCTCCTTCCTCTCTTCTACCGTCAACTTTCTATCCGTATTGTCCTTTTCATGCTTATACGCTCTCATAGCCACCTCTTTCCTGACTTTTGCTTCTACCTTGGTTGGGTCCTGTACGGCATCCGACGTGAGAACCTTCATGAGATTTGCCAGTCGTACTTTTGGCGGATCAGGTGGTAATAGACCCATTTTCTGTCGATCGCGCTTATCCTCCAATTCGGCCTGACGTCTTTGTCGCCTCATCTTCTTTTGCTCCTTTTTAGTCAACATCAGTCCCCTCTCTGGGGCCTTTTTGTCCGAAGGCGCAGCGATAGGAATAGGATGCTGAATGAGGTGCGTGATCAGTGAATCGTCACTTGTCGTTATCCAGTCGATGGCAGTCTCTATATCGTCGTAAGTGCTGCCGTCTGGCAGAATTGCCTTGTCCCACCATTCCACTTGTGGTGGCGGCTGACGCTGAAACCCAGTCAGCACTCGTTTTCTGTTCAGTCTGTCTGTCCGGATAACCCGAGACTTACCTTGAGACTCCGTTCTAGGGTATTAAATTCCGCATCCAGACCAGCCTTTGCACTGGCCGCTGCGATCCTCGCTCGCAGAGCGTCCATCTTCTGCTCATTCCTTAATGCATCTCCTTGCCGAATAAATCTCCCCGCACTGGCGAATTGCAATTTTCTCGACTTCCTTCCCGCTGCACTGCCTTCGCCAGGCGCTGCTGGACTTGCCCCACTGGTCGGCGTCGACGCATACGGGTTAAGCACGACGGACGTCATTGGCGATTCTCGTGTAGCCTGTGAGGCCTGAACAGACGATTGATTCGCTTTGACAGTCGAGAATTTGGGCGCCATAGTCTTATACCTATCACGTTCACGTTTCTTCTCGTTGGCCTTGTCTATTTGTTCCTGATTCTTCTGTTCAGCCATCAAGAGAGGATGAAGCGCCACCGAAACCGAAGTCATGCTTCCTACTGGTGTCTCTTTATTTTCTGTCTTTGGCATCGAGCCAGATCCAGATAAATAAGGGTTCTTCATTCGAGCATTCATAGCTTCGACTCGAGCTTTCGCCGCCGCCAATCGCTCAGCAACACTAGCATCCATCTTGGGTGCTGGTGGTAGTGCTGATGGACCTGGAGCAGCAGACGGAGTAGTCGTTCTCCCTGGCGGTGTGCCAGTGCTGGTCGTTGGTGGTGGTCCAGCAGGTGCAGGTGCAGGCGAGCTACCTTTGAGACGAGCTTCCACTTCAGCCCTCTTCGCTGCTAGCTGCGCTCGAATAGCAGCCATATCAAGTCCAGCTCCGCCAGCAAGCTTGGGTAGTTTCGAAGCCGGCTCGCTGGGAGCTGGACCATCTGCTGGTCGACGGGACGACATTTTGGGCCGACTCTCAAATGAGGAGGAGTATTTGAGAATTCGCAAACGCAACGAGGCGAATTCAAACGACTGAAGATGGCAGAGAGACTGTAATCGGTCCCCCACTCAAACGAATTTGCCACCGAAACATCTCTACGAGGATTGTCACGACATTTTCTGTATTTACTTCTGTATTTGATGCATGCCATCTCAGCTACAACAGTAGCCAAGCGACACCAGTATGATCTATAGCTACTCCGATCCGCCCTGCGAATACAGATGACTACGTCTCAGTACTGGTTCAGATCATCTGTTCTCTCTTCCCCTTGCGCTTGCCGTCTACATCATCATCTAGCCTCCTATCCTCCTCAACCTCTCTATATTCGCTGCTCCATTTACTCCTTCGCTAATGTTATCTACTAAACAAATCAACAAAAGAGGATCGACGGTATACGATAGCAAACTTCTTTCCTTTTGTTTCCTCTCGAGCGAGAGGGACAAAGAGGAAAGACGGTGATCCCAAAACGAAAAATGATATCTGCCCCCTTTGACACCAAGGGGTTTGTTTACTAAGACTTCTTCTTTATTATTCTTCTTCGTCTTTCAATTTCTTCTTCGTTGGGTAAATTACTTCTCCCAAGTTATACAATGTTAAAGTCGGTATTCGATTCGGAAAGGGGTATCTCCTGCGCTAACGCAAGCTTTTTTTTAAGGCAGAGAGAGGTTGAAGGCTGGATCACTGATATCCTGGCATACTACCGTGGCCAGGTTGAGCGTACATCCCTGGAGGTAGATTGCCGTATGTCATGCTGCAGCACTCATCAGTGGTTGAAAGGAATTCGAAATCGATCAATAGAAACACACCCTTGCTGCCCGAGCTGGTTCATCGGCATCATTCCTCCCATAGCCTGAGGATCGCCGTATTCTGGACCGGGCCAGGGAACTCCATATGCTGCTTGTTGTGCTTGCTGAGCCTGAGCCTGGAGCTGTGCTTGGTAGACTACTGCTGCCATTCTACGCGGAACGTAAGTGCCAACCTTGGCGGGTAAAGCCGTCAACGTACGGATCATTCGGGTAATGATGCTGCAAGACAGCTTGGACCGTGAACGTCATATCAAGCGAACACTTGTTGTTGCCCGCGTCATAGAACTAGAGGAGTCAGCCCCTTAGTGCGAGTATTTCGGTACGCAAATACTCACGTCAGCGATCGTTGTGATTTGCACAGGCGCAGACGGTTCCGTCGGTACACCAACAAGCTTCTGACCCTCCTCCCACTTGAGCCATGGTGGAAGGGTTCCAGGAGGAGATCTGAAGCTCGGTCGTAGTGTCTCTGACGCGGCCTGTGGATCCCAGATTTTTGGCTCCCACTCGTAGGTCTGATTGACAATACTGTAATCGTCAGTAGAGATCAATATGGATCATTTCAACTCACGCAAACGAGTTGGGCGTGCCGTTGATCCGGCGCTGGAACGGCCTGAAAACCCATCCGCCATTGGGCAGTTTCTTGGCATCGACATTCCAAATGTGGTTTCCTTTGCTCTTGGCTTTCTTACCATCCGCGTTGAAGCGAGAAATAAGATCTTGGTGCCAGAGGTACGTCTTGACCTTTTTGATCGACATGGTCTCTTCAGTAATCCCTCGCGCTTGTAACTACGGCCGATCAGCTTATCCTTCCCACTTTTTCTAGCGACTCACATCTTCGTGGAAGGCATTGGTGAAAGCCTGAATACGAAATTTGAAGGGTCGATAGTCGGTTGACTCGTCTAATCTGGCCATCTTCTTGGGCATGAGGACCTGATGAAGCTTTTCGCCCTTGCTATCAACGGCTTCCACTGCAACTAGTCAGCGCGTGATCTATAAGACTGCAGAGGAACCTACAATCTGAGCAAACACGAGTCAAGAACTCCTCAAAGATCTGATCCAGCTGCCTCCGAATATCGTCCGAGATGATCGGTGCCGTCGTAGGGTTCATCATATCTGGCGCGTCGTCTTTTGTAGCCGAACTTCTCCGCCTCTTTGTTCTACGCGGCCCCTCGTCCTCGCTCTCTTTGTCGGACTCTTCCTCATCATCCGGCGATGCATGACGCGAATGCCAAGCCGATGGTGGCATGCTGGATGTCATTACGCCCACGTTCCACTTGTTAACGGAAGTGCTGCGCGAGCGGTTAATGATGGGCCTGCCATCAACTCTGCCATCACTAGGTCGCCGACCCTTTGGCATCTCAGGAGCTCGAGCTGCGTCCATAGCTGCAGTCTCCAACCATGGTTGTTCGGGGATCGGATAGGGACGAGGTGGGCTTGGTGGACGGGAGACTGGCATCGTCGCAAGCGGAGAGGAAACGAGTGGAGCATGTGCGATACCGAGAGAGGCGGTAAAGGAAGGCGAGGGAAGCACCGGTGTCGTGGGCGTTGCACCATGCAGCTGACTTGGTAGCTGATGTCCGTTGGGAAAGGAGTGAGAATGCACGAGTGGCGGAGGCTGTAAGCCTGAAGAAGGGGGATTGGTAAAGTCTGCCGTGACGACCTCTTGTCGAACGAAATGAGGTGCCAGATTGGTGGCAGTATTGATGGCGGCTGGCGCAGGTCGTCGAAGTCCGTCTACAGGTAGAGAAGGAAGGAGTCCGGATGCAGCTACGGGCATTGGTTGCGCAATGGGAGTAGTCTGAGCCGAACTTGGAGTCTGTAAAATGCTCGGTTGAATGGTAGCACCAATCATTGTAGGTGCGATCGGCGCTTGGAAAGGCGCGACTGGCGATATGCCTTGCGAGCTAGGCGTTGATCCTTCTCGAGGGGTAGGAGTGGGAGCCACACCAAGCTCGCTGGCAACTTCGAGTTGGTTGCTGATTTGCCCGAGGTTCAGGGACGCTTCGCCTTGCCTCCCTTGCAGTAAAGCGTCCTTGGCATTCTGTACCGTCGCCATCATCCTGCACATATCAGTAGTGCCGAGGAATTCGGCTGGGGATTGAGAACTTACTGATCCATCAACACCAGCTTCTCTTCCATCTCGCCTGACATTTCTGTCACAGTCTGGGATACTCTGCGTGGATGTATGACCGCAGCTGGGGATAGCAGTGGATTTAATTGACCGGGCGTTGGCGTCGACACATCTTCCATCGGCATGTCGATGCCTAGACCGGCATTCAGATGAGCCTGAACAGCCTCGGCAAAGTAGCTTTGCTCGGCGAGTTCAGAGGGAAATGCGTTAATGACTGGAGAGCCAGTCAAGGGCGAGTTCAAAGGTGATTGGGTCTGAACGGCGGAGAGTGCGATATGTGAGGGTATTGCAGACGGATGTTGAGATAATTGAAAGCCGTTGGCGAATGGATCGTAAGGAGAGAAGGAGCCGCCGCTGAAGGTGGCTCCGCGTTGTCTACCTGGCTGGAAGTTGAAGGGTGCTCCACCAGGTTGGTGGTTGTTTCGGACGGGACTGGACGGCTGAGAAGCAGGAAGACGATACGCGAATTGCTGGTTGCCAAGAGGAAATGTCTCTGTGCCCGAGTCTCCAGCACCAGCTGAGGGGAGTGACGCTTCGTCAAACTGGAAGTAATCGGTAGAATAGCCGGTGGAGTTGTAAGAGAAGGAATCGGTGAATGGAGCGCTGCTGGAAGCGAACGAGGATGGTGACGCAAGTTGAATATTCTGTTGGGGAAGGGCGCTTATGTTAAGGGAAAGGTTGTGTCTACGAAAGGACGAAGGTTGAGATGCCGACCGCACGCGGCCAAAAGTATCGTCAGCCTCGCCGGTACTCTCAGACGACGGGGGGAAGTATTCCCCCCCGGTCTGAGAATCGCTCGTTGAATCTATGCTGATGAAACGTCAGCGGTGAACATGAAACGGATGAGAGTATGAAGAGGGTTGAGCCGACGATGGGGCAAGATAGATGGAATAGAAGGGGATGAGAGGATGAAGGACCAAGTGAATGAAAGAAGACAGTAGACTCACGTGGAAGGAGATGGAGGGGAACTTCCAGGACCGGACAACCACACGTCCCCCTTGAGGCCACAGGCCTCTTGATCAGCGTAAGCGCCTGCGTACTGCTGCGAGGGAAATCGAGAAGATATAGTCGGAGAGGTATAAGCGCCGGTGCTTCCGAGGGCTATTGGTGGGAGAGGCGGTGTGGACGACAGTTTGCCGATGGTGTCGAGGCTAGAAGGAAGACGTCAGTGCAAGGTCGACTTTTATAGTGTGCCGGACGGCCGGGAGGCAATTTGGCCTATAGCCGTAAGGTAGGAGGAGGTCATCACATCGGGATTGGCAGGTGAACGATGGGATTGATTGACTTTGCTCGTCCGTGTGCCCGGACCCCGACGACCGAGAGCAGGGTGAGAGAGAGGGGATAGCAGGAATGCAGACTCACTGACACTCGACAGTTGACCGATCTAGTCAATCTGAAGCTTTCTCTCGTCTATGTCTCGGTTACTTTCCTCACCACTGGGTGGAAGGATGGAGGGAAAGTGGTCGATGCTAAATGAATGGGAGAGCGGCAAAAATTGCAAGACGATTGTCGTTGATGCCCGATCAAGGTGGAAGTGAAAGGGGTTGTTGCAGCTTTCGAGTAGGTGGTGGGCAGGAGAGCGAGAAGAGGAGGGGGAAGCGCACCGAGGCACGGACGAGAGAGTAGGACACGAAAGGACCGACGAAAAGGTTGAGGGAAGCGTTTTTGATGATGGCCTGGAGCAAGGACAGTGAGGCCAAAGGCAAGTGAAAAAGAAAATCTCAAACGCCAGGGGAAATAGCAGGAAAAAAAATAAAAGCCAATTCTCAAGGTTCAGATCTGGATCCGTTGGGTCCCAGGGGGTTAAAGGGGGAAGGGAGAAGGGGAAGGGGACCGCGCGTCGGACCTAAGCTCGAGTATTCCAGAGGTCGGTCTTTGCGAACGTCGTGCGTGCGAGGCGATCGGCGTGGGGAATGGGAGAACAATCAAGAGCGATCAAGTACGACGGATGAGATCGTCTATGAGCCAAAGGGTGCAATTGCTTGGCAAGTGTGTTTCGCTTTTGTTTCCTCTCAGGTTGGCGTGTCAGAGTCTGAAAGGTGAGAGAGCGAGGTACGACAGTAGTGAAGCACCGCTCTAGTCAGGCGGAGAAAGATGGTCTTTGCTGAGTTTCCGAGAGCTCAAGCGCCAATCTATCCTTGTTCCCTATCTCCTACTGTTTCCAATTGTCCGTCGTTGTTCCCTGTGGGGTTTTCCTTCTATCCCGTACGCTCTTTCCAAGTCGTCTTCCTCCTCTATCGTTCGGAGACGTCTAGTCTATGCAGATGTGTATATGCCGTATCGAATTGAAAGCTGACGGTCGGATAACCAAGAAGAAAAGAATAGTCCGCAGTGTGGGATGGGACGCCTCGTTTCCACCACCTGTGCTCGTCCGGCCGACAATGGGTGTGTCGGGAATATGGCCCCAAGGGGTCTATTTTTTTTCGAAAGCAGTTGGAAAGCCGGTAAATGCTGTGTGGGCACTGCACAGTTTTAAACGATGTGTACTGTCAAGCAGCAAGTGAGTGGGGGAGAATGATGCCAAGATGAAGATAGGAGAAGCGGGGAGCGGGGAGGAGGAGGAGGAAGGGCGGATCCCGACTCTTTTAGGATGCAAAGTGGTGCTCGAGGAGGAATCGATGAGATTCAATGTGGGTTGCATTATTGGCAAGTGAAAACCACCCTATTGGATCCCCCTCTCTCCCCCCCTCTTCCTTCCCTCTCTCGCCCCTCTCTCTCCCAGTCTTCGCTCATCATTTCCGAAGCGAGCAAAAACCGCACTCATTCCCCAGTTACGACTGGCCCGAAATTGCCAGGGAAACACCCGAAGACCCTCCAGGTGGCAGTGCCTGATTATCCTCGACGACATGCAATCTGAAAAAAAGACCTCCTCTGGTTCCCATGCGTCAATCGATTTTTTTTTGTTAATCTACGCCACATCTGACTTTTTCCATGGTATTCGGAGCCCAGGGATTCAACTAGCAACACATACACCCTCCATACCTACTTACGCCATCCCATTAAATCAGCGCCTTCCCTAATCTTTTGTCCCGGCGCCTGAACAAAGAAAATAGGGCTTCAGGAAAAACCACATGTTACCGAATCCCCTTGTGTCGGTCCAACAAGACCCTGAATCGACGGAATCTTTTATATCTTTTTATACCCCAAAGACTTTTCCTCGTCACCGCGTGGGATTCCTAGAAATATCCAATTACGGAAAGCAACTAGAGAATCAGTCCCGACAAACGTGTACCTGTTGGCTTAGTGTGAGCTCTCGGTACCTATGTCGTCAGAGTCTAGACCGAGCAAACCAGGACTACCCAGGTATTGAATGGAGAATAAGTTAGGCACGGGCTGACGACGGGTAAAGTAAAAATGGGTAAAAGACCCCTGAAGTAGGGATGCGATGCGATTCCTGATTGCCTCGCTTCTTCCAGCGTCTGTTCATCTTGGGCTGCAACGTGCACGAGCTGGCTGATATCCCTGAGCACGTTTCCTGACAACATGACCGAACGGAGTAGTCCGAGAGTTGATTTTGGACGCCTAGGTATAATCAGGCCTGCGAGCGGGCTGCTTACAGTCCCAGTTGATCTGGTCATCGATCCAGTTGATCTGATCATCAGGGATGCTCTCGTTGAACGCAAATGAAAGACTGCTCGCTTGTCGAACGTAGATAATAGATACATTGCTCGCCTTGTGAAATGCAAAATGAATACATGCAAGAATGATATACGGCGGTCGAGCCCTTCATACCGCCATCAAGAGCTCCGGACTCCAATCATCACGAACCATAGCGCTCTCGACTCTTGTTCATCTATTAGTCGCAATTCTCGCTCTAACTCTCCTTCAAACCGGAAGCACATTGCCTTTCATTCGCCATTTCTTGGTCTTAATGATGAATCTCGGCTAAAGGTTCTGCTCGGATTTCAGAATAATTGATGGTCGCGTCTTTCGCTTCATCAACTTCGGCTACAATTGCACTATGACGCCACTGTCAGTTCCGATTCATTCAGGTAGAAAAAGTACAACGATCAGCAGATAAAATGAGATTTGGTAGAACTGAAAGATGTGTAGACGAAAAGAGAGGATGGAGAGCGAAATAAGAGGATATAACAACTCACACATTGTCCCCTTTGATCATGTACAATCCAAGCGGGACCATCTCCACTCCTTGTTCCATTGAATATTCCCGTTCTACACAATCTGCAAGAATGAGGTTGGTACGAATATCATATCCTTTTAATTTGCCCTAATTGAGATCAGAAATCTGGATTCAAATGGCTAACCAATCATATGGATCATTATAGCATGGATGGATGAATGAACTTACCACTATAATCCGCCCGTCTTGCAGGATGACTTGGACGAGGTCTAGCAGATTGTCAGCAAGGGATGCGTGGTGTGACACAGGGGTATTGTGATGAGCTCCAGAAACTCTTGTGTGATAAAATCCCAGAAACGTCGTGGCGATCCCTCTCTTGTGACCTCTTTAGTATCGCAGCAAGGATACTCCAGATGACTGCACCACGTTGCAATCCTACTCGCTACGGTGACCAAATGCAGTCCGTCCAAGCATCTTGTCTGTCAATTCGTCCGCCACCCTTCCTTCTTTCCTCCTTCCTTCTCTCCTTCTTTCCTTCCTCGCAGCGTCTAATTCCTGCGAACAAAGGCTTTCTTCTTCCAACTCCAGTAGGCAACCAGAGAAATCCTCAACTCACGATCAACATAACCCTCCATGATCCATCAAGCCGACCAATACCAGTCACCTTCTTGATCCTACCGGATGTCTTGAAGCGGCGGGATTCGAAGGGTCTCACCGCGGTCTACAGCGAAGAACGGCGACGCGACGAGTTTTCTCCGTGGATCTTCTCCGTCTCGACTGGTCTGAGACAGCCTCCAGGCTTTTGATCGAAAGCTGCACAGATATAAGCTCTACGTGCTCAGCAATTCTACTGATTGTATGCTTTCTCTGTTAACGGTAGTTGTAATCGTTGAGCTGGGCTGGAACCCTAACGCCGCGTTTCTCCGGGCGTGGAAATAGGCAGAAAAAAAGGTTCCGCGCTCAACACACCAGGTGCAGGTGTTGGATTTTGGACCCTGAATCCTTTTGCTCGAGCATCTCGAGTGCGCTTTGGTTTGTCTATTTCCTTCCCCCTTTTCGTCCAAAGCTCGAGACTCTATTTCCACTCTTTTGGCTTTCTTCTCTTATTTGCTTCTTTTAATACTTCCCTAGGAAGCTCTGCCTCCCCCTTCTCCTATCCTCTCCTCTCCCTACAGAGCGCTTCAATCCTCTCACGGCATTTCGGGACACACACGCTTCGTCGCTCGATTTGTCCCGGACATCCAAGCCCCCTCGACCTTTACATCCGTCGCTTTCTTCACAACATCCTACTCCCGTTCCCCTTTGGCCGCCGTTGTACTCTGAAGATCAGGCGAAATGGCTACGACACACGTCATCTCCACGTCCAACCCGGCCAACCTCCTTTCCTCGACAGGCAGCCATTCGAGCAGCTCAAGCAATATCGTTGGTGTGCACTACAAAGTCGGCAAAAAGATTGGCGAGGGATCGTTCGGAGTCATCTTTGAGGGTCAGTCTCTCTTCTCCTTAATTGCGCTACCGCACGCCGTACCTCCTTCGTTGTCTACCGCGTGACATGGCCCTGTCATATCTAACAAAAGTCTGAGTGGAGTCCACTAACAGCTTCGTAGGCACCAATCTCTTGAACTCTCAATCAGTAGCGATCAAATTTGTTAGCCTCTTCCGGTCCTCCTTTGTTGTTACCACTAAAAAAAGTATCGTAGGAACCACGCAAGTCCGACGCACCGCAACTCCGCGATGAGTACCGAAGCTACAAGATCCTCAGTGGCTGCAGTGCGCCTAATTTTTCTGTTTCCTATTGAGCACTCTGACGTGTCTTAGTGGGTATTCCACAGGTGTACTACTTTGGACAGGAGGGGCTTCACAATATCCTCGTTATTGACCTGCTGGGACCATCACTAGAGGACTTGTTTGACATGTGTGGGCGCAAGTTCTCTGTCAAGACTTGTTGCATGACAGCGAGGCAAATGGTGAGCTACCTACCGAGGGGTACCGTCCACTAGCTCACTCAGAGCAGCTTTCACGTGTTCAAACTATTCACGAGAAGAATTTGATTTACCGGGATATCAAGCCAGACAACTTTCTGATTGGCCGGCCGGGATCAAAGGGGGCAAACACGATTCATGTGGTGGACTTTGGCATGGCAAAGCAGTACCGAGACCCAAAGACGTGTGTTGAAACGTCCATACACTTCAGGTTGCTGATATGCGTAGAAAGCAACACATTCCATACCGGGAGAGGAAGAGTCTGAGCGGAACAGCCAGATACATGAGTATAAACACTCATCTTGGGCGAGGTATGTGACGCAAGAGGGAAACCTGTGTCAGACACTAACGATGCGCAGAACAATCACGTCGAGACGATCTCGAGGCTTTGGGTCATGTCTTTTTCTACTTTCTTCGTGGAGGTTTACCATGGCAGGGTCTCAAAGCAGCAACAAACAAACAGAAGTATGAGAAAATTGGGGAAAAGAAGCAGACTACACCGATTCCAGAACTGGTCGAGGGTTATCCTCGTGAGTGGATTATCTGTGGCGTCAAAGGCCATCGCTAAATCCGTTTGCAGAGGAGTTTGCCATCTACCTGAACTATGTTCGGAAATTGACGTTTGATGAAACACCAGACTATGACTTTCTGCGGGAGCTGTTCTTGACTGCAATCAAGAACAATGGGGATGAGGAAGATCAGGTGTATGACTGGATGCTGTTGAACGGCGGTAAAGGTTGGGAGACGTCTTCATCGGTGTGTGCTCTCCTATGATGCAAGAGCTGTTCTGACCAACGGTAGACTGCTGCGGTCGCGGATGTGAATCGACGAGAAACGACACGACGACCTGAGAAGGATCGCATGGACCGGTTACGGACGAATGCCTCGGGAGGACCAGGCTCACCTCTGTCAGTAGAATTATGTCCCGCTGTCTAGTTCTTGGCTGACTTGACAGTAGGAAACAACGCAAGTCGGCAGCTGGATCAGGGTTGCCCAATGCCAGCAACCAGGCGATTGTCGGTGTCTCTGCTCCTAGCCCACTCCCAACTTCTCGGCGTCAATCATCCCAGAATCACCCCTTTGCCAACGTCAACGCCCTGCATCCTGCCGACCGTAACGGTGATTCATACGATCCATCGAATGTTGCCGTTCAATCGCAGGCTGGCATGCAGCCTATCGCTCCTATGACGGTGAACGGACGGCCAGGTAACACTGCAGCCAATTCACAACAGCTGGGCGAGGGCGATTACCACCAAGATCGAAAGAAGAGTGGTGGTTTCCTGAGTCTGATTACATGTGGTTGTGCAGGTCGATAGCGGTGAGTTTTGGCCATCCTTTGCACGCACTATGTTTTCATTTTACTGATAGATAGGCCAAGATAGCTTGCTTCACACACGCCGAATCTTTGTCCTATCCTGTGAATTCTCGTCCTTTCTTCCTTTCTTCTTTGGTCTCAAAGGATCTCGTCTGTCGTCAAATTGCATGTTTGTCCGGTTACCCTACACTGTTACATACCCCACTTTGAAATAATATTTTGGCCACACTACGTCCCTAGCCACTCACCACCCACCCACTTGTACCTCTGTGTGTTATTCTGGTTCCTGCCCCTCATTCGAGGGGTTCGCCAGTTCAACACGATATATAAAAAAACGAGGACCATATATCCATCCGCTAGTTCGCACCTCGATTCTTCCTCTTCCTTGTCCACCTCTTCTGAACTAAACGAATACCATATCTTCCCATTTCATCGTACCTACCTACACGTAGAGAGAGAGAAAAAAAAGTCTGGCATCTGGTATCTGGACGCCACGCCCTCGATTTCGTTGTTGCTAGAAGATTTTACCCCGTCTACGTTGTCGTTGTCGTTGTCGTTTGGAAACGCATGCAATAATGACCCAATGCTCAAATGACCTCGTACTTTTGTTTTTGTTCTTGTTTCTTTGTGGTTCATGTTACAAAGTTGCATTGCTTTGCTAGTATAATTTTTTATGATATGCTATGATCAATACTACACTGACTGTTACACTACTATAGCTTGTTCTCTTGCTATATCTAATCCATGACCTATAAAAGATCTCGAAAGAGGTTGCATTGTTGATAATGCCATTTCCACTACGCTCTCTACTCTTCTTTTAAGATCTGTGTTCTCACATTCGACACGCTACCGAAAGGAAATCTCATCAGTCTCGAGATTTCGCAAGTCAAGACATCATGATTACAGGATATGGGGTTATCGTTGTGGGATTAACAAGTGTTGGTTATGGTTACAGGATTTGGGATACCGGTAATGTTTGTGGGATATGGGATATGGGATATGTAGAGGGACAGTACTTGTAAGATTTGGTTTTATGGTTATAGAGTAATGAAAATGAAGATGAAAGACTTACCATTGAGATCAAATCTAGACGAGCAATGACCTCGTCGACATTCACTTTGATCACTAATAAATCATCTTCATCACCTTCAGGCACGCTCGTTCGTGGTTCTGATACATCGCCAAAATGAGCTTGTAAGAACATGTGTAGTCGGGCGAAATCGCTCAGGTCAAGGACTTGACGCGTACTTGATTGTGATTGTGTCGTAGTAGTTTCAGAATGTGAATATGAGTGGGAATGCGAATGTGAATGTGAGTGAGGATTTGAAGTTACTATGTCGGATGAATATTATCAGCCTTGGATGTCTTCTGTCTATATTGGGAGATAGAGACATACATTTTACTGTTGCGGGACTGGCGTCTATGCCTAATAATAAAGCCAAAGTTGAATCTGCAATCATATCGTTGCTTGTACTCGATGACCACTGCAGCTCTGCAACCGTCTCGCTAATTTGAACCAGATCCACAGCATTCATTACCTGCTCTATCAGTCCTGAATCTCGCACTGTCTCGTATTCGGTATGGGTGGCTAGTAACTCACAGTCAATCTTGGTCGACCAGTATCGTCTGTGCCTTCTTCAACTTCCCCGTACATTCCCTCTAGATGCCATCTTATCACACTCCAATCAACGCTGATCGGGATACTCTGCTTTTGAACAACGGTACTGGTCGATAGACCAGTGAAATCTTGCAGATCCTTGGGGTCGATCAACGTGTATGAAAAGTCCTTCGATACCAGCAGACCTTTCACGGCTGTACCGTGTTCAGGTCGAGACACGGCAAGTGATCCAATTGCCTATGATGGTGTCAGCTCACACACGAATAGTCGTACACTTTCACTGACCTTGACGACTCGTTCTGTCCGGAATGTCAATGTCAGAGGCTCGCAGTTCTTCGGGGTATGGATATTGATCTCCTGGCCTCGAGTGGCATATGAATCTCTTAAAGCCGCTCGTAATCGGCCCATTTGTGATGCCTCGCCATGGACAAGAACGACATGCTGTGCCCCGATTTCCTGGATAAACCGTGAATTCTGAGCGTAATCCACATGTGCGCCAAACGAGATCTCCTTGACCGTCAAGCGACGTGGGATGGTGCCTCCTTTTATTGATTCGATATGATCTGGCTCCCCTAGTAATGTCTGACATCAGCTTTCGCCGCAAAAGAAAGCCTACCCGTGCCATGGTCCCTTCAATAGAGTATCCAGTGATGATGGTACCGTTCTTTGGATCCGCCGCCCAATCCTCAAGCAAGTCTCGACTCAGACCAAAGCTCATGAATTGTGCAGAAGCCATGACAACCACGGGACCCTTGACCTCGTTGAGCCGCCGACGATCTTTGAGCCATTTAACATGCTTAAAGTCGAACGGGTTATCTCGTCGCGCAAATCGAGCTCGAATATTGGCGTTCATGGTGTGGACATATGTTTTGTACACGCGCATGCCCCGCTGGAATAGTCCTGAAGCGAAGAAGATGGGATATTTTTGGAGTTCGGGATGATCTTGCCAATATTCGTCGAGGAGGAGCGCAAGCTCTTGACCGTTGCCAAACGAGGGAATGGGCATGAGACATCGTCCTCCTCTCCGGACAATATTTGCCACGAGCGCTGCAGCAGCGTCAGTCACCTAGTCCATTGCCCAGCATCCGTAAACGTACTGGTGAACTGCTCCTCCTTCTCCTTGCGATCGGGTAAAGTATGGACTCCGAATGTACTTTCGCAAATCATCACATCAGGCTTCACAGGAGGTACTTCCGCAATGACCAGATGTCTGTCCTCTTCCCGCGAATAGTCTCCAGTGTATAACACCTTGAGACCTGCAATCTCAATCATGAACATGGATGCGCCAAGTACGTGTCCAGCGTGATAAGGCGTGAAGCGAAGTCCACCGGAGATGACAATGTCTTGGTGGTAATCGACGGCAATCGTAGACTGCCATGATGATTGAACGTCGGCCTCGTCATATAGACGTCCAGTTGCGTCCTCGTCTCGATCACTGCTCGGCGATCAGCAAATCACTGACTGATGCAGTGGTATACTGCTAACCTGATGCGGACCGTGTCCATCATTGTAAGACCATAGATGGCTTTTGTTGCGTGAGTCATGTAAACTTTGCCATTGCCGTCTTTGAAATTTGTCTGCACATGTCAGTCAAGTCGCCATATGCTGCTGTAGACATACCTTCTCCATGATGTACGGTAGTGCCGCAGCGTGATCTACGTGGAAACTAGCACTGTTAGCTACTGCTACTGTCTGCACCTCAGGTCGGCGAGGGAGGTGTAAAACCTGTGTCGGATACATACTGGGTGATCAGGATGGCATCTACCGTCGACCAGTCGAGCTCGTCTATGAACGGTAAGGATCCCATTCCCGGATGTGCAGGGTGTAATCCTGCATCACACACGACCTTCTTCCCTCTGTGTTCAATAACACAACATGAGCGTCCGACTTCCTGCCCGGCTCCCAGCATCGTTATCGTCAACGACGGCGCATCTTCTCCTCCCTCAGATATCTGCACAGGCGCTGCTCGTTGTGGCTGAGACGCATGATGCCGAGGTCGAGGTCTGTGCATACTGAGCACTGCAGCAGTTTCTATTGTAAAAGTAAATTCAAAAGAACAACCCAAGTGCCAAAGTGGAGGGTTTACTTTTTCCGCCCTTTCTTTTTCCTTTCCTTTCTTCCTCTACAAAAACAACGCAAAACGCCAACAGTGAGTACACTCGACTACACTCGAGTAGTCGAGGAATCACTTTGTGGCGTCAACCACATTCATGTCTTCAAAGGTCGTACCCCCCAGCACTCCTTCCTCTGGTACAATAGGCAGTGCCCGAACGGCTACACCTTCTTCTTCTGCCTACTCGACCTCGGTCCCTTCCACTACTATGATATCCTCGCAAGGCACTATGAACGGAGATCAGGGGAAAACTGATCCAACTGCTCAAGCAGAGGACTCAAAGCTTGGCGAATCGAGGTATGTGTCATGATCATTCGCTGCCTGTTTCAGCTTGGCTGACATTGATGTGAACAGTGTCGATCCTACTCACCATGCTGCTGGTCTTTCAAACTACATCTTCGACATTGGGTACATGGGTCAAAACTGGGCGGATATCCAATTGGTCTTCTTCGGTGCTCCTCTGCGGCTACATAGACGTAAATACTTCATTCGCTGTTGTCGCCTCATAGAGTACATCGCTGACGCATATCGCAGTCATCCTATCGCAGAGTCCCTATCTCGCTCATATCATGGTGAACGCCGTCCCTGGCTGTTCACTGGATCTTTCCTTCACAGATGAGAACATCACAGCCGACGTATGTCTCATCTCTCCAGCACTCTTCATCGCACCATTTGTAAGCTAATGATTATGACTAAGTCTGTCCATATCGCCATACATCATCTCTATCGACCCGCCCAACACCTAGTGACACCCACCAACGCCCGTGCTGTTCTGGCCACTTCCTACCTTTTCCAAGGCATGCCAGAGCTCGTTCATCACGCATATTCTATCTGCCGCGATTCACTATCAGCCGAAAACGTCGTTGACTATGTACAATGGCTCAACCCGTCAGCATCTCGGACCAACGGCCATGGCCATCAGGACTCGAGCGTCTCATCCGCCAATACCAACGGTGGTTCCGAGACTGGCAATCTTTGGCTTGGAGGCAGTCATTTGCAGTACGGCGAGTGGACAGAGAGGCTGAAGCAGGACGTGTAGGTCTTTGTCGTACCTGCACCACTGTGACCGTGCATCTTGGCTGATTTGATTTTGAAATAGGCTTGATTTCCTTATCCAATCATACCCTAGATCCTTATTAGAATCTGGCTCATCGCCCACCTCTGATCCTCAGCTACTTTCAATCTTCACTCGCCTTCCTTTTGAGCTTTTCCAACTAACGCTGGAATCTCCTCTATTCCCCATTGATAATATACAACAACGATTCGCATTTGCTAAAAAAGCAATAGCGCAACGGAAAAAGCTGGCAGGTGCATCAACGATGGATGAAGCTGTTGTATTGGCCATGAAGGGAGGTGCCGGTATGGAAGTACATATCACAAGAAAACCTAAAAATAAAAGGCAAGCATTATGGAAGGTAGAGGGATAACAGGTTCCGTCATCTACTGTACATGTGCTGTAGCGGGACCTTGGCTTGTGAATTTGAATTAATAGGGAGAGAGAGGTGGACACCGAGTAAACTATCAGATCATACAGTGTAGTGTATCTGGATCTGTGCATTATCATATAGCATGCAGCATCGTTCGTCAAGACATGTTCAAGTTTGTGAAACGTCCAACATACATACGAGTATTTGTCTCTTCGAATCACGTATTCGGTCTACTATAGATGTTTGTCTCGATTTGAAAGAAGTGGATCACAATTGATCCTCAACTAGAATAGAATAGGCAGTGATTACTCTCTTTCTTCTTCTTCTACTTCTTCATCCTCCTCCAATATCGCAGAATTACCACTCGGGTGTGGAGGAATAACTTGATCTACAAGTTTGATCCTCTTTTGCGAGAAAGACCAAACTTTATATGCCAGAGTCATACTTGATATCACACCCAGTACTAGTAAAGTAACATTCACTGGTGTGAATGAACCGTGTAAAGGTCCTTTTGTAAGGATATCTACGAAAACATCAGAACAATGTCGGACATTCATGCTTTCAAGAGACAAATCGAGGGATATGGATATGGATAGGGATAGGGATATGGATTTGGATATGGATATGGATGAATGCTTTGGATCTTGATACTTACCGAGTGGAGTTAAGATTAAACCAAATAGACCAGACAAGGTCATTGCTAGTCCTGTTTTCCTCGTCAGCTCCAGTTTATGTATAATTCGAAACTAGGTTTTATTAGATAGTATGATTCATGACTAACCATATACAGTTCCAAACGTTTGGAATCTACGTGAAAAGTCAGTGGTGATGAACTTCATCTACCATGCATGCCCGTTTATCTCACCCAAAGATTTTGGCAGCGTAATCACTAGGTATATAAAAATCAGCAGATACAGTGACTTTGAATTCTGAGAGAGGGAGTACAGTACAGTACATACGAGATAGCAGTGTAGAATAATGGTCTGAAGACAACCAACATTCCGATTCCGATCAATTGAGGCACAGTCGATGGTGTTAGAGTGAGTATACCAAATAATAGCCCAAGAACAGCCATGACGAATACGACGTCCAATGTCGGACGAGTATCCAGTAACCAGCCTACAAGTGGGATACCTACATATATGAGCAAAGCGAATAAATCTTGGACTTGTGCCGAATCAGAGGAATGGAAGTAGAAGATTTCATGACTCACTCAATAATCCACCGAGTGGTAGTAGGAATATGAAGGCTAAATTCCCCGTCAGCCGAGCTCATTCACTGACAGTGATATGACCATGACTCACCATCTGTAAGTCTGTCGGCGAGATCAACGGCACCAGTGTAATAAATGAGCTGGGTGTTGACAGTTGTGAGATACCAATTGATTCGAGTCCTTACTCTATGAGCTCATATCTTGATTCGTAAAACAAACTCACATATGAACCAGAATCATAAACTCCATGGCCCTGTACATTACTATTAGTGGCCACTTAGACATACAGTAGTGAATATACTGATACGCACCACCACCATGATGATTTGACCTGCTCTGACACTGGTTTACCAAACATGACACCTACGATCCCATCGTCCTTCACCTTGGCTTCTAGAAGCTCTTTCGCCTCCTCGTCATCGGCATCATCAGGGATATCATAGGCCACTCTGGAAAATGAGCTTGACATTCGACGAGACATGGATCGACCTGAGAGGCGGGAGAACGTCGAGTCGTTCTGAAGAGCTGCCAGAGCTGGTCGAGCGGCAACGGGAGTTTCGTCGTCGATTGGTAAAGACGTATTAAGACGCGCATATGTTTCCGAAGGTCCAAAGGTGATTTGTTGAATGATCAAGCTTCACAATATTAACAATAAATCATAAAGTACCAAGAAGTTACTGACAGAATAGGGATTATGGTGTAGCAAATGAAAAACGTCTTCCTGGATTCAAATTGTTCGTCAACATCGTTTTGCCTTTGAGTTGATTCACTTACACGCTTGGTTTTCCGCCAGCTGCGAAGTATCCTACCTTGTAAAAGCACAGAGGTAGGGAAGAGGCGTCAAATGCGCCAGTGATGGCCCCGAGGATAAGACCAGACCGAGCGGGAAATGCGTTGGACACTGAAAGGAGATTAAGTCAACGCATTTAAATTGACAAAGCTACGTTCGACAACTTACGATGGAACTGGGAGAGGAACATGGCAGGAGCTCCTAGTGCCATCAAGATGTATCCCCTATGCGTCATCAGCTTGTCGGCCTTGGGATCTTGAGGTGGTGGCGTACAGAAGATAAGTATCGATATCTGACAATATCGTAAGCATTGGAGACTTTTTGGTTGAGGTGATGTTTTAACGTACATGGTCGTACAATGCCCAAAGAGAATGTGATGCATCCACTACCAAACAGTATCCCACCGACGATAGACGCCACACGCGGGCCAGCGATATCAAGGAACCCACCCATAGGCAGAGCGGCAACCTTCAGCCGTCAGTAATAATCTTGATAGGGCCAGAGACGATCATACTCACATTATTGGCACTGCTCGCCACGATGAACAACATGTTCAATCGGGTATCCTGATCCTTGCATACCGCTTGTCCAGGCTCGCAAAGATGGTGATAGACCCCTTGATCCAGTAGAATAGGCTTCAAAGCAGCGAAACCTGTACAATGATCAGCTCATATTCTCAGCTTCATCACTACAGAACATACCAAAAACGAGACCAGCGATAGTAAAGCTATATAACTCCTGTTAGTTTTCCTCCGTGTTGGAGCGGAAAAATACTTCACCAGAAGACAATACTGGCGGCTATCTGAGCGAACCGCTTCGCTCTTGACACTTCGTCAGGAAGCATAATCGAGTGGTATTAGACGAATCTTTCCCAGGAGAATAAACAGATACTGCCTTGCTGCTTTGATTGTTTGAGGTGTCTGACAGATGTCTAGAGGGTGACAAGCAGATGCTAAATTTGCATACCTTATGCCGATAAGATAGGACTTTGAGTGGACACCTCCACCTCTCCCCGGAAGGATAGATAGGGGTACGGCCGAATAAAGATTTCATGGACAACCAAAGGTAAAATAACGGGGCGCGGCTCAATGGTAACTCTATACTCGTTCGTCACCAACCATCGCCATCGTCACACAGTCTGTAGACTCGACCCATCAAAGAGCTGGCACACTCGGCTCATCAAGAGATCTGACGTAGTCTTACAACCTTCTTAGTCTCTCCGACTGAGCGACACCCCTCCCAACAGCCAACGCACCTGCGAAGGCGAATGGATCAGCTTGGGTCATTTATCCTACCTCCGATTTCCATCTCTCTCAGCCCGTCGAGTCGCCTAGCTTCGGTCCAGGTGTCGACAGCAAAGTACACTTATCCGATACACGTAGATATCAAGCTTCGGGTGCACTACTGAATCGACACACTACTCACGCCGGCCTTCCTTTCTTCCTACTTTCCTTCCCACTACGGGTCATGGCGAGCATCACCGCCAACGCCCCACGCTCGCCTATGCGGTCGCCCGAAACGTCACCTCCGGCCGCAAAGAGGCTACGTCTAGACCCCGATGTGACCCTCGCCACCGGTCTACCTTCCCCAGCGATCTCACCAACCAAGACGAACGGGCACACCAACGGTGCTCCTCCACCAGCTACTTCGGCGCCTTCTTTGCCTCCCGATGCCAAGGGAGCATTCCCGGACGACAGTGATGACGAGGAGGATGAGGCAGATCTTCGCAAGCTTGCCGAAGAGGAGGACTTGTCTAGACGGGATATGTATCTCGATACGGTAGGGCCAAACTTGATATATTCATTTGAATTCGCTAACTTTGAATAGGTCGCGCGGTCAAATCTGGACTTTGATTTCGAGCGGTTATGCTCGAAGAGCTTGAGCAATATCAATGTATATTGCTGTCTGGTTTGCGGCAAGTACTTTCAGGGGAGGGGACGAGGCAGTTGGGCATATCGACATGCTGTTGGCGATAATCATCGAGTCTGGCTCAATCTTGAGACCGAGAAGGTCAGCATTGCATCTCCTGATCTGATCCAGCTAACAGGGTCTCAGTTCTACGTTCTACCAGAAGGTTATCTTGTTTCCGACCCATCATTGAACGATATCCTGCGCGTCCTGAACCCACGCTACAAGACTGAACAACTGGCGGCATTGTCAAAGCTCCCAGCTCCATCATATACGCTTGCATCGACCTCATACATTCCTGGATACATTGGCATCAACAACATCAAGAAAAATGATTATCTCAACGTAATTTTGCATCTACTCCTCCACGTTCCCCCAATCCGAACTTTCTTCCTGGACCCTTCAACGCCACAACTACAAGAATCAGCACGGCCGACAGAGCTTGTTCAGCGGTTAGCAACTCTATGCAGACGGCTCTGGAACCCCCATCTTTTCAAATCACAAATCAGTCCTCACGAGTTTTTGCAAGAAGTCGGAAAACGAAGCAACGGCAAGTTCAAAATGACCGAACAAGGAGATCCGGTCGAGTTCCTGGGTTGGCTGGTGAATACCCTGCATCGGGATTTGGGAGGAACGAAGAAGAGGAATTCAAGCATCATCTACACGACATTACAGGGCAAGGTTCAGATCGAGACGCAACAGGTCATCATCCACAAGGAGTATTCACGACCTGTTTTCGACATTGGACGAGGTGAGACTTATTAATATGTTAGATTGAGGAGAAACTGACCTTGATAGACATACAAACCGTTGCATCTCCCTTCCTCTTCCTCGCACTCGACCTTCCCGCCACTCCGCTCTTCACTGACATCAATGAGAAGAAGATCATCCCTCAAGTGCCACTTTCAGCCATCCTTGCCAAATTTGATGGTAAGACTACCCAAGTGAGTTTCCCCTCCAAAGTTGGTTCGCTCTAGATCTAACACCATTCCAGGAATTCGGTCCAACACTAAAAAGACATCATCTCACTGCTCTTCCGCCGTATCTCATCCTTCATATCAAGCGTTTCACCAAGAACAACTTTGTTGAAGAGAAGAATCCAACAATTGTCAATTTCCCTCTTCGCGGCGTCGATCTAGCCGAATGTACGTCTACCTCCATATATATATATATATATATATATATTTCTCCATGAGCTGACACGGAAATGCAGATGTCGATCCAAAACCCTCAGATCCTATACACACAGTCTACGATCTTTTGTCTAACGTGACACTTGATTCGACTGTCCCTGCAACATCATCCAGCGGTACCGGTCCTGGTGTCTCAAAGAAGAATCCAGAGGACGAGGGCCAAACGACATGGAAGATACATGTACGGGCGGGACAGGGAGGAGGTGATGAAGAAAAGTGGTTTGAAATGCAGGATTTACGTGTGGAGGAAGTCAGGAAGGAAATGGTGTTTTTGGGAGAAACGGTCATTCAAGTTTGGGAGCGAAGGGATCTATCAACGCCAATAAAGGCATGAGTACCGTAGTAGTATTCTTATCATTATTGTCTTGGACCATTACTTGGTGATCCTTGAAGACATGCCAGATAAATTGGGTCCTCCCGTATCTCTTCTGGAGAAAAAGAAAGCAAGGATGGCTAGATCCTATCGGAGGAGGAGCTTTGACTCTTTGACTCCGGTGAGTTGTGGCCTTTCTTTTTTCCTCTTCCTGAACTTGATATACATAACACCGTTTTGGCAAGTCTGTTCATCATTGTATTTATCAGGCATACTACGCTCGTGTCGATTGGGTCTATTCATTAGACACATACAGTATAAAGAAGGATGACAGAGAGAATGTATCAGGTGCAACTTGCATGCCAAAAAAAATCATACTGAAAAAGAAAAAGAAATCACAAAAAGAAAATCCCTAAAATGAATATGCAGTAAGTAAGTCTTGAGATAGGGTAGGAAAAGTTAGCTCGTCATTCAATCATTATTGTTATTGCTCGGACTCGGACAACCGGACAAAGAAATAGTCATCCAGTAAACTCCACTGCAATACACTCACTTCACTACGCAAGATACGGTAGGCCCAATGACAAAGACTGTGAATGCATCATGCGATAAGTATACTGTAATAATAGCGGGTTTTTCTCATTTTCAAAACTTTTCAAAAGCAAAAGCCATGTACAAATCTGTTTATCCGCAAAGTCAGCTAGCTAGCTGACGTTTGCAAAATCAAGCATGCAAGAAAAGAAAAGAAAAAGGAAAAAACTCGGCCAACTTACTCGCTGCTTCCCATTGGTCTTCATCCATCGCACTCTCTCCAGCCTCATTGATGACTTTCATCCGGCCCAATAAAGGCCCAAAATCACGACTCGACTGTTCTTCTTGTAAAACTTCATTGAATGACTTGCGGTAAACTAGTCGTAAACGATATTCTAGTGCCAAACTATTGGTTTTTTTTTCGATATCAGCTAGCTATACATATCACACTCTGGATCCTATGAGACTCACCTGACAAAATTGTCCCAATTGACTACATATTCCGGTACATCGTCGACGGCATCTTCGAGGTAAAAGCGGTATTTGTGTCCGTAGATACCCTTGTGAATGCGTTCTTCAAACTGAATGAAGTAACATGAATTCCCAAATTTGAGCTCAGTATCGTCTTCAGGTAACGCATTGAGTCGAGATCTACATCAAAAGTGGGATCAGTCTAATATCCATCGGCTAGATCATCAATCCAGGGAACGCACAACAGGATCTCGCCATCAGGGATCGTCCCGATGAATTTGCCCCCAGTAGATAAATACCGCGACACATTCTCGATCATCATGCGCGCCTTTGATGGACTCTCAAAGGCATAGTGCATGCAGAACTGCATGGTCACGTTGTCGTAGAGATCGCGCACTTTGAGCTGGTCAGGCAAGATATCGCTGATCGGAAGCTGAAACGGTCAACGGGTAACCGGATCTCGGACGTGGGGAACACTCACAGAATAGCAGTCATGGGCGAAGAAGTACGCGTCGAACCCTGGACGATTCATCGTTTCGAATCTCCCTCTAGCCTGTTCGACGGACGTAGCGGCGATGTCTATACCGCACACATCAGCATGAACCTCTGGGCACCTCTCCCTGACGACGTCCATTGGGCGAGGTAGGACTCCAGTCTTGGGATTGACTATGCCGAGGAGTTTAGGCAAATGTACTCACCCATGCCAACGTAGAGCGAAATCCTGGCCTGTCTCCACTTATTCAGGTCTCCTCCTTTACCACACCCAATATCCAGGACCTTGGCACCGGCACCATGGCCCCTCCACGCGAATTTACCGATCAACACCGATTTGATCCAATTGTTGAACTTCTTCAACCCGATGATTGGTGAGAACTCGCGATGTTGAACGCCTACTTCAGGTCGGGAGTTATCTACAAAGTGTCAGTATTCGCCGAGTTAAGGGGGAAACAGGACCAAGGTACGTACAATGACTGGCCACCTCGCTAGCATTACCAACATAGTGTGTATTGCCGACCTTCTTCCTTGCACCATCGTATCCTTCTCCTTCTGCATCGTAGTCAGAACGCCGTTTTAGGTGATTACCGTTCTCCGACTTCACGTTCTCGCTTCCCCTTTTCGTCCCGCCGGGTGTGACGAGTGGCGGCTCATCGAACACTGGGGGCATCGTCCGTGGGCCGGGTGTCATAGACGGGCGCCCAGAGCTTGATACAGATCCGCGTCGATCGACGTAGCTCTGCGATCGGCGATACGCCGAGCCCGGCCGTTCATTTTCTTGCGAGGGAAAATACGATGTTGCAGACTCGATGGGCTGAGTACCTGACCGAGCGCCAGGGGAGGGACCGGACCAGGACGGAAGTGGCCTTCGCTTTTTCCGGCGTAGAGGGTTGTTCTCTAATCCTACCTGACGGAGAGTAGACACTTCGTCTGATGAGATGGGATGTAGCACCGACCTAGGCTCTGAAATACGATGAGGGTTGTAAGGTGTCCGATGGATGATGGGAGACGGCGATCGCATTGACTGGAATTGCGGCGAATAGACTGGCATGGGTGTGACTTGGCTGTTACGACGTGAGGGAACCGTACTTCTCCTCTCGCCGGGTATCTGGCCGGAAGGAGGTTGGATGGGGTCCTCAGACAATTGACGAGACGATGTTGCGGGGGAAATGTTGACGTAAGTTGGATGTGGTGGAGGTGGTGGTTGGAAAAAGAAAGGATGGGAGCCGCTGGTCGCTGAGCCCGGGCGGGAGATTGTGTGCGCAGGGGGTAAGGATTGATGGATGGATCGCGGAGAGACCGAGACGGATGGAGATCGTAAGGGTAGTTGAGCAGCTATTGGTGTAGTACGAGTATAAGGATCAAAGCCATGAGTGTCTGCTGGCGGAGGCATCGGTCTTTGGGCCACACCAACGGATGGTCTACGTCGAGGTAAAGAAGGGCCAGGAGCTTCGGGATAGGAGTGATGAGATGGGTAAGACGGTTCTCCATAGCCAAGGGGTAATGCCTGTACGCCGGGGCTGGTTGCGTATGCGGGATAGTTTGGTGATCTGCTTCTACGCATTGCGCCAGATGCCGCCGGAGTCGCAGGAGTGAGGAAGCCATTGACATTCGGGTGATACTGCCTACTTCCTGGTGAGAGGCTTGATGGAGAACTTGAATGGTGGCCCAGAGACGAAGCAGAGTTGGATTTAGATACTGGGGGTGCCAAGTCTGGGTTCATGAGACGGTTAAGGGAGGCTCGAGCACGGTCTTCCTCTGGATGAGAAGACATGGAAGACCTCTCTCCACTTCCTCTCCTTGACTCTTCAGTATAGTCATCATTCAGTAATCCTCGAAGTCCTCCAGGTCCAGACACGTTACGACCTGTACTCTGCACTGAGGGAGATCGAGCATCGCGGTGGAAAGACGGTGGATGCGAAAGACGTCCATGAATCTCTCCAGAATCTGATAGACTGGATCCAGGTGTCGCTTGGTCGCGCCATATCTCTGTCGAACGCAGCTCCGTCGCAGGAGACGGCAGGTCCCTATCTCTGACTGGATCGTAAGGCATTCTGCGTCTCGTAAAGGGGGAGGAAAAAGTCGAAACAAGCCGAGGAGAGCGAAAGGAAGAAAGATTGTTGTTGTCGACGTCCAAACCTGCAGAAAACGGGTATCAATCTCGTCTAATCAGTCTAACTCTCTCTCTCTGAGGAAGACTATATATGGCGTGTTGCCATCATCGCTATCGCGCGAGACGGACTTCAGTATGAAGAAGCGATGAAGAGTTGAACAAAGGTGTACGAGGTAAAGGCAATGATGAAAATATTGTTGATTTGGTGTGTTGGAATGAAAACTGCGAAGTTTGACTGCGTGGCGGCGGCGCCAAATCATCACTCATCCACCATTATACTTTCATCTCACACCTCGCTATTCCATCAGAAACGAGACTAGGAGCAATGGTAGTGCAGGCTGGTCCATCTAGGGCACCTGACGCTTGGAAACCGACTCGATATCTTGAGCCAAATCATCCGGATAATGAAGAGGTGTTGGAACAGGCTGCATATCAAGCTGCTGTCACACGTTTAGGAGGTGACGAGAGGCGATTGAAGAAGTACAAGCCCAGGAGGACTGTGGACTACATGGGTGGAGTGGTCAAATGGCGCCAAGTGAGCTGAAACGCTCTGCCTGTGTAAAGGATACGAGCTGATGTCTTATCCTATAGTTGACCAAATTGAAGGGTATAGAGGGTTTCCTACCCACAATACATCCCAATCCATCTGATCTTGTCGGAGTGAGTTCATCCACCTACTTTTTACATGGTTGGCTTCAAGCTAACACGCTACAAGCTCCTTCCTCCTCCCGCTCACCGTTTGAACCCATCGACGTCCATCTGTGATCACTTTGTACACACATCCATCAACAAGGAGCGATCTCCTACACGTATTGTCCGATGGACGCCTGACGCCCGTCGTCTTCTCACTGGCAATGATAAAGGGCAGTTCACGCTTTGGAACGGAGCGTCATTCAACTACGAATCAATCACGCAGGTGCACGATGACAGTATCCGGGATTTCTGCTACGCGAATAACGGCCAAGCACTTATTTCGGCTGACAAGACTGGCACGATCAAGTACTTTACACCACACTTGACTAACGTCCATGGATTTCAAGGGCATCGAGAGGCATGTCATGGTCTGGCTTGGAGTCCGAATGACGAAAGATTTGTCAGTGGAGGTGATGATGGACTGGTGAAAATCTGGAATTATCGAGCAGCTAGAGAAGAGAGGACACTGAGTGGACATGGTTGGGATGTAAGATGTGTTGATTGGCATCCTACAAAAGGCCTAGTCGTCAGTGGGAGTAAGGATATGTTGGTTAAATTCTGGGATCCGCGGACAGGCAAGGATCTCAGCACATTGTGAGTCCTCATCTCGCAGTCATGTTGTCATGTACTGATTAGATAGACATTCACACAAAGCCGTTGTTAATACTTGCAAATGGAGTCCAAGTGGTCATCTGGTGACTACTGCAGGTGGAGATGGCGTGATAAGACTATTTGATATCCGGACTTTCCGCGAACTCGAGCCAATGAAGGGTCACAGCAAAGAGATCAACTGCCTGACCTGGCATCCGGTTCATCACAACATTCTCTGCTCTGGCGATGCTTCCGGTGCCATCATTTACTGGTCTTTACTCTCTCCAGACCCATCACAACCAGTGACAGTCTTGCGAGAAGCACACGAAGACGCCGTCTTCTCCCTCGCGTTCCATCCCCTAGGGCATATTCTTTGTTCAGGCAGTAAAGACTTCACGGCTCGTTTCTGGTGTAGAGCTCGGCCGATGGGTGGGCATGAATTGGATCGATGGCATCTGGGTGAGGAAGGTGCGATGGGTGCTAAGATGGAAGCTATGCTGGATGAGGAGAAAATGGCAGAAAGAGCCAGAGTGAGGCAATCTGGAAAAGAAGCGGATCAACAACATCTGCCTGGACTACCAGGTCTGTCGAATCTGAGCAGTATTGGTACATCAGGACGAGAGTCGCCGTTCCGCCAAAACCAAAATCAAAATTCGACACCTGTACCTGGTCTTGGAGGTCTGCCTGGGTTTGGAGGAGGAGGTGGGCAAGGTGCGCCTCCTGTTCGACAGTGGGGAGGTGCAAATGGAAGTGATGGATCAGGATTTGCGAAAGCCCAAGGACCGCTCCCCAGCCAGGATGAGATGCTACGCCAAACAGCGGCTCCTCCAAGAAATCATGGACAAGACCGCGACCGTGAACGAGATAGCAATCGCAACCGCGGACGAGGTGGGCAAGAGCGTGGATATGATGGGAGAGGTGGACAAGAACGAGGTCATGATGGAAGACGTGGACAAGGTGGTCAGGCGGGATACGGAGGAGGTAATGGGAATGGAGGAGGTTATGGTGGATACGGTGGTCCAGGACAATCAGGGGCGGGTGCACCACAGAATGGATATGGAGGACCGGGATCTCAACAGACCGGATATGGAGGCTCAGCACCTCCATCAGGGGGATATAATAGCTTTGGGGGACCTGGAGGATATCCCCCGCCGGCTCAACAAGGACAAGGGCAAAATGCTTATCCTCCACCACCACCTGGTTATGGTAATGGACCTGCCGGATATCCTGCGCCACCTCAACCTCAACAGTTCCCACCGCCTCCGCAGGGTGGTTATGGTCAAGGAGGTTATGGGCAGAATGGTGGTGGTGGTGGTGGTGGACGGCGATAAATTGCGAGTAGTAAAGAGATAGATAGTAGTGAATATGATACAACATTGCATGGATCTTGACATGTATTATCATCCTCGTCATCTACCGACTTCGTGTTCTGCCAACAGCTGTTTCTCTTGTCAGCCTTTAATCGGCCCTGGGTTTAGTAAGTAGGTAAGGTGATTTACCATATTTGGAATACCATTTGAGATTGGATAGACATGTCCACATCCACGACATGTCATATTACCCTCTTCTACATGCATCTACCATTCTCCATCAGCAACCAACCAAAGGTGACGAATTCTGAAAAAGACAAGTGTTAAACAGAGATCTCACCTCCATGAGAACATGATGTAATGCTCGAAGTTGATCGTCTGTCATCTCTACAGGCTGTTCATCAGGTAATGTTGTATCTCCCAACTAAGAGTCACCGTCAGTATAACAGTAACAAGAGAGGACGTCACAGTATAACAGGAACACGAGAGACTAGACGTACAGATCTAGCTGTATCGACTAGAGCTGTCCAATCTAGTTTGGGTAGAAAACGACGGATGAAATCTAGGTTTTCAGGTGTTTCTCTTATAACTAGCTCGACTTCGGAAAAGATTAAAGGGAAATTGTCTTTGTTGCAATTTCCTATATCCATTCAGTACCTAACATATACAGCGACAAGAAGGAGAAGAGGGAACCGTTGAAATGTAGATACAAGTTGACAGGGAGATTGTCGGAATCGCATTCATTACTCACTGACGTGACATGCTAGCATGTTATGTGTTATGAGTCGAACCATGATGTGAGAGAATCTAGTACAGTAGAGCTGCTTTTTATGTCGTTGAAGAATTCTGAAATCTAGGATCCAACGGAAACACCTCTTTCCAAAATTGCCACAAAATCAAAACGCCGATAAACGAAATTTCCTCCGGCGGAGGCAGCAGCTGGGGTTCTTGTTCAATTTCATCTTTTTTCCTTTCTTTTCTTTGAACCAGTCACTTCGCCTGATCTACGCCCATATACGCGCAGATCTAAGTCGCCGGTTCATTCATATCTACACCTCTTTAACAACTAAAACCGAAACTACATTCGACAAGATGGATTACAAGGACGATCTCGACAAGACCGGTGCTGCTACCGCCAAGGTGCACAAGATCCGTATCACCCTTACTTCACGTAACGTCAAGCCTCTTGAGAAATGTTGGTTTAATTTTATATCTACGTGGCTTCAAGGTACCATCGGGGAGAAATTATACTGATGCTGTTGATTTAGTCTGCGCTGATTTGATCAACCGCGCAAAGGACAAAGACCTCAAGGTCAAAGGTCCAGTTCGTCTCCCCACAAAGGTCCTTAAGCACACTACGCGTAAGACGTGAGTTTATTTCTCCTCTATCCTCCCCATGTGCTTTTCTACCCTTCATCACTTGACTGTTACTGTACTGTGTTTTTCTTTTCGTCTAATTACTCTGTTTCTCATCTGTTACTCCCTTATCAAGTCTCTTTTTCTGTGAATGGACGTTGCAAAAGATATCAGCGCTAACAAAACATACAGCCCATGTGGTGAGGGTTCCAAGACTTGGGACAGGTACGAGATGCGAATCCACAAGCGTCTGATCGACCTCAACTCCTCCGCCGACGTCGTCAAGCAGATTGTGAGTTACAATTCCCCGTTTTCTTTTCTTTATTCCTAAACTTCTTTGCCCCTACACTCTCTAATCCCAAATCAATCCCCAATTTCCATGATACACTTGCTAATGCGTACAATCTATAGACTTCTATCTCGCTTGAGCCCGGAGTCGAAGTCGAGGTTACCATTGCTGCTGTGAGTTTATCCCCTTATCTCAGATAGGAATATAGTCGCTGATACCTCTTCTTCGTTTGTAGTAAGTGATTCCAATCTTTCATCGCTAGGTAGTAGTGTGAGGGAGAATGTTCATGCATCGTTTGAACTCTCATTCTATTTGTGGTTGTGTTTTGAAGAGAAAGCCAATCTCCAACTTTGCTGCTGCTTCCGATTTCTAGTCCAATCGCAGGCCGTGTCTGTCGGCCCTTGACTGAGTTGACAAACGCTGCTGCTGAGACAGAAAACACTGGATGTTTATGATCTTTACCATTTGAATGATTTTCATCTCTTCTTCTACAGATACAGCTACGTTGCTCTACAACAGATACTGGAGCAATGCGTGTCACTTGTGCTTTGACAGACGACGGAAAGGGAAGGGAAGGGGATCAGAGATTCTCCTTCTACCCAACTTCATCTCCAAGATGAATCTCGCTAACTCCATTGACTCCACTTAAACCGTGAACATGAGTCATTTGTACACTTCCCAAATGTCCATTGACCATACCTAAGACATGACCTTCTTTTCCTGGTCCTAGACCTTTCGCAGATGGATCATAAGCCAATATCAACATGCCTGAAGAAACGAGGAAATCAAATATCCGTCCAGATTTGTTGACGTCGATTCTCATCATTCGTCTTGCTTCACGGCGTTTTAATTGTCCTTTTCTTCTCTCGTTTTCTCGAATAAATATCTCTTTGATGACCAGATATGGTTTGGGTAAAACTCGCAAGGCAGAACATAGCGATTGTTCTTCAGATGATAATAGGTCCAGAGAAGCTGCGTTGGCAAGGTTGAGTGGCGCTGCTACGAGAGAGAACTGTCAGCGGACATCTTGATGAGTGGGGAAACAGGAAACGTACGCGGCTTGCGAGCACCGTGACCAGCAATACGAGGAGTAGCGTCTCGACTATCTGCATTCTTGCGTGAATCAGCACCAGGTGGAGGTGTACCGTGGAGGAATCGGTGTTGTCCAGCGTTGATTCGAGCTCCAGTCGGCAGGACATCGACTCGATCACGAGCTTGCACAGGACGGTAACCGGCCTGTATTGTGTCAGCTCAAAATCGTAAAGGGGGGAACAATGTTTCGCTAACCCTAGTGGCTTTGGCATTATCATACGCCTCTGCCTCTGGCCCAGTCGTGATGCCCATCCGTCGATACTCCTGTAGCTCTGCAATCCGTTTACGCAGCATCTGCTCGACTGCAAGGTATTAGCAGATTCGCATTGATAGCGGTGTATGATCACTCACAAACTAGCCCCTCAGTCAACACCTCAAAGTCCTGCGCTGTCACGAGCTTGGCAAACACTTTATATCGTTGCACAAGCTCTCTCTCTTCCTTTGGCCGCTTTCGTTCCATCGCTTGAATCTGAATGTCAGCTGATTTCCTCTGGAACAGCTCACCTTCTTGTGCTCTGTCAAGCCCCGATCAAATATGATCTCCTTTGCTTCCTCTCGCTTGTCGAGCTTTGAAAAGTAGATATCCAGCAATGCCAACTTGACCTCCAGCTCGTCCTCATCCTCAAATTCGTAGACTGGCTCTGGTGGCGCTTTCATCTTGCCCTTATTCTTCTTCCCTTCAGGTGTATCTGGAGGCTTGGCATCCTCATCGCTATCCTCATCCTGTTCTTCCATTTTCACCTCGTCCTTGACTCCGTTCTGCTTCTGCCCCTTATCCGGCCTATTTGCTCCTTCCTCATCCTCCTCCTCGCCTGTCGGCCGCGTGACTGCGGCTTGAGGTTGTTCGTCGCCGCCAAACTTGTGAACCAAGCCAAACTCAAAGTCCTTGATCACCAACTCGGCATCATTGTCGACCTCATGTTCAAATTCGAGACGACCTGGCATGTACCCTTGCACTTCGTGATTCGTAGGTGCTGAGACGAGTGGACCGATGGGACCAGATGGTAGAGCTAGAAGAAGTAAGCTAAATGATTAGTGACGAGGGGTGACGAACCGTGTGGTTTGCGCATATCCTCTATCCGTGCCTTCTTCCTAGCTTGGAACTCGTCTGGGTCGACGTTGAATGTACGGTGCATTGGCTGCTGATTGAGCCTTACACTGAATGTAGCAAGCAGAACTCCAACTCACCGGCATGAAGCGTCTCGTTCTCTTCTCGGGCTTACGCTTCTCTTCCTCCTCCTTGGCCTCTTTCTTCTCTGTATCTGATTCTTCACCTCCAAGAAAGACCTCCACATAATGCTTCTCACACTCCTCTTTCGTCCTGGTGCCAACATGTGCTGCTACCTCCGCCCAGTTACCCAGGCCATTAATGATCAACCCAGAAACCAGCAAAAGCTCCTCATCGGCTCCCCAGTCCGGTACAAATATCGGCTGCGAGTGTTGTTCCTGCCCAAAAATCAGCTCTGACTCTGGATCCTGATCGCCGACTTACGACAACTTTGTAATCGTGCCATGCTTTATGTTTCTGGACTTCTCGCCCTTCGCAAAAACAGCTGGCGCAAAAGTCGACCTCCTCGCACTCTTTCGCTGCACACTTTACACGGACCGTGTGGGTGATATCAACATGACCTGAAGTCATCAGAATATTTCCTTTCAAGGCCAGCGACAAACTTACAGTGATCACAAGTGACCTTGATTCCGGGCTCTATGGCTTTGGGATTATCAGCTTTAGCAAAGAGGATTCAAGAGAAACAGCTAACCTCCACCACTGTCGGGATTGGCTGGATCTATCCTGACCCTTCTTTGAGTGACTGTCATATCACGTCCAGCACTCCTCCCCACCTCACACGACCGAGGCGAGGCGAAAAGGACGTTCGAGAATCGCTAGAGTAGCTTGTTGTGAGGTGGAATCGTCGGTAGGACTTGTGACTTTGTGAAATTACAGTCGGTGAAGTCGATAGGTAAGAGGAATTTTACAGGTAAAGAAGGCTTGACCCAATTGTGTCTAGTGTGTTGCCAGAGATTATCGCCAGGACGCGAGACAACCCAAGGCGCCCTGAAGGGTGGCGATGCCGAAGCGCGTCCTCAGAGGGCGATGTGCAGCTTTGACAGTAAGCCACGTCACTCTTACACTCTCTAGCTATACTGGTACTGCAGCTTGTGGTCCAGATAGGAGATATGTTGACGATAAATGACTATGAAGCACTCTAGGTGATTTTAGAACGTTGAGCTCGGAGGCTAAGATCAATTCGGGAAAACGCTCATATCGCCGGAACCAAACAATGTGGCGCCCCGGAACTTTGTTTCACCTGAACACTAATATCGCCGACTACTCTTGGTATAAGCATCTTGGGCCTGCTCTCAAATGAGTTCTTATGCAGAGATGTGATGCATTGTTCAGAAAAGACGACCCGCTGTCTCACATATTACGACGATGAAGATCATAATAGTGACGGCTTGACCTCAAAAGCCCGGTGTCGGGCCGGCCGGCGATTTCCGCCGGATTTTTATATCTCTCCCCAAATCAAGTTCTGAGGGACTGGACGTTATTCGCAATCACATCCATCTTTCGTTTGTGATACCCAATATGGTGCAGCCCAAACTCTTTGATACTATTGTTCTCGGTGCTGGCTGGTCAGGTGCGGTTGCCGCTCGAGATCTAGCTGCGAAAGGTCATTCCGTGCTCGTGCTCGAGGCGAGGGATAGGATTGGTGGACGCGCAAAGACTTGGAGTAGAGGAGACGTGAAAATTGATGTGGGATGTAGTTGGATACATGGATACAAGGAAGGGAATCCTACTAGGACGATTGCAAAGGAACTTGGAGTGGTCAGTGAACCTTTACTGTCTTATGATGAAGATGAAGGGGATTGCTGATAACGAGTTAGACGGCGCATCTACCTAAACCTGCCGAAGGTGTGATCTATGGACCTGAAGGTAATTTCATATGATTATTACCTTTATGGATGAAAGCTGATTTTCACGTGTCAGGACCACTATCGAGCACCGCAGCGTCTGCTCTACGTGCATCGTTATCGTCCGCCCAGGCGTCATTGAAGACCCCTCATCCGGCACCTCCACCCTCTGCATCTCTAGCCTCTGCGTTATTCTCCTCGACATCTCCACTATTCACTTCATCCACTCCTAAGCCCTCTTCGGACGTCCAAAATACCTCTCCAGCCAATCCAGATGCCGTGCCAACGGACTCTGCCCCTGCACCACCCAAGGACCTCGCTGAGTCATTCGCGCGTACGCTTGAAATTGGACTGGGATTGAAATTGGAACAGGCATCTCTCAAGTGGGCTGGATGGGAAAGCGCGACTTCGTTTGCTGGATCTGATGCAGCTCCTGAAGGAGGATACGAGGCTCTAGTGAAGAAAGCATTTGGTCCTGTCGAGATCAAGCTTGGAGAAGAGGTCGTTTCTGTCAAATACGCAGATGGCGCTGTTCAAGTCACCACTGTTTCTGGAGAGACATATCGCGGCAAAACTGTTGTCTGTACTATTCCGCTAGGTGTACTCAAGCAACTTCCCGAAGAGTTCTTTTTCCCTTCCTTGCCACCTGCACGAAAAGAAACTATCCAAGGAACTCATGTTGGTGTCCTCGAGAAATTGCTCTTGCATTATCCTAAAGCATGGTGGCCAAACGCAGACACAGTCGGCTCGTACACTTTCTTACCGACCTCTTCAACTCCGAATGAGAATTCTTCACTGGCCGAAATATTCTCCGGCTCCAGCCTCGTTTGCGCAAACTTTGCCGGCCCATCTCTACCAAACTCGACTCCGACACTGCTCACTTACCTATCCGAGACACCTGCTCGACTCCTTCTCGCACATCCACCAGAACAAGTAGCGAAAGCATATCACGAATTTTTGATAAAGCGATTCAAGCCAACGAGCACACCGCCCGAACCTACCGAGTACGCATTGACTGATTGGCACAAGGACAAGTACGCTTATGGAGCGACTACCACGCCGAGTATCGTGTCTGAAGATGGAGAGCGCAGCCCCTTGGATTTCAAAGAGCTTTCACGGCCATTATGGGACGGAAGACTTGGTTTCGCCGGAGAACATACAGAGATGGATCATAGAGGTAGTGTAGCTGGCGCTGTCGTCAGTGGACAAAGAGAGGGCGAGCGAGTAGCGAGACTATTAAATCGTTTGGCCGACGAGTGAATGATGACGGTAACTTCTGTTCGTTTATTTGGTAGAGTGAACTTGACGAATGCATTATACAATGCTATGCTATGTTATGCGATATGAACATGCTGGAAATGTGCAGCTCGTCATCCCTAGTCCCATATCAACTTTCCACTTGAATCCACAGAAGCCTTTGCGGTCCCCGTTACAGGGCCTTTCGCTGGGCCCTTCTTTGCCGCGTAGATCTCGTTTATCCTTTCCCTGGGCCTATCAGTAACTGAAGGGAAGAATCTATCAATCTAGAGCTCACCTCTCGAGATCCTTCTTGTGCATCGCAAGTCTCTTCTGTCTGTCTGCCTCTTCAGCTGCTCGAGCAGCCTTTTTCGCCTCTGCCTTTTTCGCATTCTTCCGCTGTATCTTTGTTGCTGCTGCTGTGTGTGCAGTAGATGAATGCCCAGCAGTGGAGCTCGAAGATGAGAGACCTATGGATATCGGATCTGTATCGATTCCGTGAGCTCGATCTTACAACCTCAGACAAGATGAGCTGACTCTTCTTGCGAATAGGCACGACGTCCCATCCATCGTCTTCTACAGTACCTGTGCCAGTACCAGTCTCACTCATTGCGTCGTTGGAAGACGCATAGTCTGCCACATCGTTGATTGGCGTCTGATCCACAGGGGGTGCGAGGGCAGGAGCAGGGGCGGTTGTTGGGGAAGAGGTGGTAGACGGAGTGGCCGAGGAAACGACTTTAAGAACCCTCGCGTGCGTTGCTGGACGATCTTCCGGCGCCAGCATACTATCAGAATTAGCTCAAGCGGATATCTTGCAGACGATACCAAGCTCACTCGTCTACTTTCGTCTTGCGTGGTTTCGGAGCAATCTTCTCTGCTAGCGTCTTGGGCTTGCTCGGTCTTTCTGCCTCTCCAGCAACACCTTTGACATCGCTCGTACCTGTTGCTTTCTCCCTTACAATGATCTCGGGCATATTCTTCTCAGACACATTGGGAGCAGGCGGCTTGCCTGTGGTTCTCCGCTTGCCCTTCTTCTCCGACCTGACCTCCTCCTCGGATTGTACAACCTCATCAGTAGCCCCTCCTTTAGTCTTCTTCTTGTTCTTCTTCTTTTTCGACGCGGTGGAGGACGATGGCGGATTAAGGTAACGGAACCCGACTGCGAGGACTACCAGTAGCGCTGATCCTACTAGAACCTCGGGAGATATATATGGCATTTTGACAGAAACGTAAAATGCATGATGGTATGCTACAATATGAATCGTGAATATCTCCGGAATCAAATTATGGTGCCGGTGGTGCCGGTATGGGCCATCGGTCCTGTCGCTTGAGGGCTGCAGAGGTCTTAGCTTTGAATCCTAAGAGTGACATACGGCGTCACCACGGTGGGTGGTTGCACTGCATCCGGAGGTGCTGGCTCAATCGTTCCCCCTATCACCTGCTGCAACGAACAGCAGCAGTTGCCTACGAAGCATATGGATCCGGCCGTCCCAGCGGTAGCCTGTAGGAGTTAGCCCACTCTACACATAATAACGGGGATCGTCACGCGTCGACCATTGGTGCTTCAGCTCATCGATCAGCCTGCCACCTCCAAGCCGAATGGATTGACAGACACACCCGAGGAGGCACTCGCCAAGACAACTCTAAACGAGAACAATGCAGACGAGTGGGGAGAGTTTCTGCATCTCCCTGAATAGAAATGTGAACTTACTGGTGGATTTGAGAAGAGTTTCAGACAGGACGCAATGCCTGCACCGGCGCTCAGCGCTTCTATCGAGGAAGTGATGTATGTCCAGAGAGTTGACGGCATTCTCGGTGTGTCCAGAGAGTTGACGGCATTCTCGGTGTTGCCTCGATTCAGTAAACTGGGAAGTCAGTATCACTACGCTAACTGTGGGCACGCTCACGGGCTTTTTCGTTTTCCGACATCCTGAAGAAGGAGAAAGAGAAAGATCAGCACAAATGAAAGAATGAAAGAACACATTACACTGTAAGGCCGCCACGTCAAAGACAGATCTCGGTAATTCCGCTTGCAAGGTGGCGTGTGCATCTTCGTGCTCGTTACAATCATATCTGACCCCTACATTACAATAACACTCTATCGTACACCATTTATCTCTCTGCCGGATCCTAGAAACTCGTTGTGAGCCTTGCTCTTGTATTCTCTCCCTCCACATACACCTCACCGCCTCTTGGGCGCCGCAAGTCGTGCGCGTCACCGCCTCGGCACTTCCCATCAGCTAGAGAGTCACCTATTCCGTCATACCCCTCGGAGCATACCTTTGCGACGATTTATAGAGTTGACCAGGACTAGGATTAACCACTCTAGACGTGTAGATCGACAAGGTAGCCACCAGCTATCTCCATAATGGATCAACAACTTATCTCGCTCGTCAATAAGGTGTGTCGGGTGCATCGTATGTAGTCTCTTGTACTGATTCAGCTTTAGTTGCAAGATGTGTTTGCTTCAATTGGTGTCTCTAACAACATCGTCAGTCGCTCTGTGACAGAACGAATTGCGATGATGCTCATGTATCCCAGGATCTGCCCCAGATTACCGTAATTGGTTCACAGAGTAGTGGGAAGTCATCAGTGCTTGAGGTATGTTAGCCAGAAACATGGCATCCAGAGAACTAACTGACCTGGCCTAGAACATTGTTGGACGAGACTTCCTACCAAGAGGGACCGGGATCGTCACTCGTCGACCATTGGTGCTTCAGCTCATCAATCGGCCAGCTACTTCCAAGCCAAATGGGGCGACATCGGACGCACCTGATGAGGCACTTGCCAAGACATCTTTAAACGAGAACAATGCAGATGAGTGGGGAGAGTTCCTGCATTTACCTGGGCAAAAGTTCCATGACTTCTCAAAGATTCGGGATGAGATCGTGCGCGATACAGAAAAGATGACTGGAAAGAATGCAGGTAAGACTATTTTCAATCTCTTGACAAGTAAAGCTAATATTCCAGGCATATCCCCAAACCCTATCAACCTGCGAATCTTCTCGCCGAACGTCCTTACCCTCACCCTGGTCGATCTGCCCGGTTTGACCAAGGTGCCCGTCGGTGATCAACCTCGCGATATTGAAAAGCAGATTCGTGACATGCTCATGCGATTCATCTCCAAACCCAACGCCATCATTCTCGCCGTCACTGCCGCCAATACGGATTTGGCTAACTCGGATGGTCTTAAAATGGCGCGAGAGGTCGATGTCGAGGGCACGCGTACAATTGGTGTGCTCACAAAAGTCGACTTGATGGACCAGGGAACAGATGTGGTGGACATTCTCGCAGGCAGAGTCATTCCTCTGCGGTTAGGCTATGTGCCAGTTGTCAACCGAGGACAGCGGGACATTGATCAATCAAAGTCCATCGCCTCGGCATTGGAGAATGAAAAGAGATTCTTTGAGAATCACCCAAGCTATGCGGGAAAAGCACAATACTGTGGTACTCCATGGTTGGCCAGGAAGCTTAACATTGTGAGTTGACTATTGGCATCGTCAGCTCAATTTAGATCCTTATGCACCACATCCGGAATACTCTGCCAGATATCAAAGCTCGCATCGGTCAACAGCTCGCCAAATACAACGCAGAGCTCGCGGCACTTGGAGGTGCAATGGGCGAGACGAACCCTGGAAGCGTAGTACTTTCAACAATCACCGAGTTTTGCTCTGAATTCCGCTCTGCAATCGACGGCAACACGAACGATCTCTCCCTGAACGAATTATCTGGCGGTGCACGTATCTCTTTCGTCTTCCATGAACTATTCAACAATGGTGTAAAAGGTATCGACCCATTCGATCAGGTCAAAGATGGAGATATCCGGACGATCTTGTACAACTCTTCCGGATCGACTCCTTCTCTGTTTGTTGGAACCACGGCATTTGAGGTCATCGTCAAACAGCAAATTAGACGGTTGGAGGAACCTGGTCTGAGATGCTGCTCGTTGGTTTACGATGAACTTATCCGGATATTGGGTCAGCTTCTTGGAAAAACAGTAAGTCGAGAATTGAACATCGGTGGAATCGAGAGCAGTGATGAGGCTGACCCCTACAGACTACATTCAAACGATACCCCGAGCTCAAGGAGCGATTTAACCTTGTTGTTATCAACTTTTTCAAATCGTGCATGGCACCGACGAACAAGCTCGTCTCGGACATGGTAGCTATGCAGGCCTGCTACGTGAATACGACTCATCCCGACTTCTTGAACGGCCACAAGGCGATGGCCATCGTTACGGAGCGTATGAACGCGAACAAGCCGCCCGAGAAGCCTGTGGACCCAAAGTCGAGCAAGCTCGCGGCTGGCACGCTCAATAATGGAAGAGATCTGGATGCCGATTTTAAGAAGGAGGAGCCAAGCTTCTTTGGAAGCTTTTTCGCAAAGGACAGCAAACAACCAAAGCGACCAGGTGGCAAAATGGAAGCTCCTCCTGCTGTGATCAAACCCGTTGCGTCACTCAACGAGCGGGAACTCATGGAGACCGAAGTGATCAGTAAGTGCTTAAATCAAAGTATCTATCTTCTCTGACGAAGTCATCAGAACTCCTGATCCAGTCGTACTTTTCAGTGGTCAAGCGTGAAATGATCGACATGGTACCAAAAGCCATTACCCTTACACTTGTCAACTATGCAAAGGAGAATCTACAAAAGGAGTTGTTGGAGAACCTGTACAAGCCCGACGTGCTCGATGAGCTATTGAAGGAGTCTCCCGATGTCGTGGCGAGGAGAAGAGAATGCGTCAAAATGGTTGGTGCACTCAATGCGGCAGAGGCGATCGTTGCTTCAGTTTGAGGGGTAGATGGCTCAGACTTCCGCAATACTGGATAGAGACGAAAGGTCTTCCTTTGTAACGCATGCATGATTATTTATTCCCCTATCGAGGTATCTTGCGGGATGTCTTTAATTGACCCGAGGACCCCTATTGAGAAGACGCCACTGACGTTGTCATGGCTGATATAGGAAATTTAGAGTTTTGGTAAAGCAGATGGCACGAGGCACAAGGGGAGAACAACACACATGCCCCCGGAAACAGGCACCAATTCGGGGCCAAAGGACTGGACGCTTAAGGGCTACCCCTTACGCCTAGTCTCAGTTAGGCCTGCCAGCCGCCTGCCTAACACGGCTTATTCTGGTCTGGGCTCGCTGTCTTTTTCCTCGACTATTATCCTCTTTCAACAACTTGCATTCATTGAATATCAGCTCAACTCGTTACAGTTCACATGTTCAGCACCTCTATCGGGCGAAGTAGAGTCCCGAGGATCATCTGAATTGCATGAAGCGTACCGATCGTACACACCTTAGGCCATGATCAACCATGTGGATGGTCTGGATCTTTCGGGGGTACCCATTGCTTTTCTCGAGGTGAGTACAGTTCTTGAGCCAGCACAATTCCCCGTGCTATGGTATGCTGATTGTTAAAAAGGCACATCCATTCCCCGCATTCGTCCTCGTCGTTCCAATAGCTCGACGAACACGACCACGTTTCATATCTCGGGATACAGACGTGACTGTTCGACACTATGATGACGAACCAGCACTTGCGGGACCGTCAGTCCACGGTCGGCCCGTGACGTCGAGTACAGTTGCATGGGGAAATGAAAAATGGCTACAGGTTCTTCAAGGGCGATCAATGGACGATTGTCTTTCGTTGAAGACCGTCAATAGGCTACAGGCATGGATTGAAGGAGACGAGCATGGGTTTGGGGAATATCATCAAGATAACCCAGTTTTTGTCCTGGAGTTGCAACAACCGGCTGTTGTGCTTCATCTGGCGAAGACAATGGTACCTTTAACGCCACCTTCTAGTACACATTCTTTCTGTGTCATCACCTCTCAAGTTCAAGGTTCATTGCCGGTAACAACACCTTCAGAAACGTCGGCATCCCCAGAAGACCATTCTGCTTCCTCGACGTCTCTCCAAAATCCACGGTCTACAACTACAGATACGCGAACATCGATCTCCACAGATGTCGGCTCCTCAATATCAGATAAGGTCTCTCCAGTCGCAGCAGGAGTAGGATCATACTTCCCAACCACATCGAATCCAGGAAGTGGACGATCAGCTCGAACGCGTAGTAAGGGGGGCAAGAGAGCACCATATGCGGACAAATCCTCGGCGAAATATATGCAGACCGCCCTAGAAGAGTGCTGGGCTATGATGGACGGGTTTGACTGGGCAGCTACCGAGCTGGGTCCGAGGGAGCATTGGGCAGAAGGTGTAGATCCTCTTCTCTCAGTCACCTTCCAGTCACAGACTCAGGATGTCATCTGGCTGGGTGACGAACTACGGTTATTATAGTAAGTTGAGATTCTGTAAGGTCGCTGACAGCAGCAATAAACCCTACTCCGTGCTAGTCAACCATCCGACCGATTTCGGTAAGCCTGCTCGCGAAGTTTGGGCATCTGTATGGGATGCTATTGCTCCTGGCATCAGCGAAGCCATGGCTGGACACGCAGTGTACCGGGAAAACCAAATGTTTGGCTTCGGCAAATGGGGCGATGGACATACACTCGAGTCGTATCACACCTGGCGCTTTGTTCCTATCCTCGATAAAGACAAGGTCGTTGGATTCTTCAATCAGACAATGGACACTTCCGAAAACATCCTTGCAGAGCGTCGCCTCTCCACAGTTCGCGACTTGTCAGATCAAATGCTCATAGCTCGGTCCACAAAAGAATACTTTGCTTCGATTGCCGATGCGTTTGAACAGAATCCGAAAGATGCGCCCTTCGTCATGTGCTACAGCATACACGAGAAACCGAAAGATCCAGATGCATCGTACGCCACCGTGGAAGCCATTCTCGAGTCATCTGTCGGTGTGCCATTTGGTCATCCATCGGCTCTTGATACTATGGATATCAAGGTTCCCATCAAGTCCCGGGCGAATTTTGGTCCCAAATCGGACAGGCTGTCTTCCCCGACCCTCTCGGCTATCTCAGCCTTATCTTCAGGCAGCGGTCGGATTTATCACATCTCCGAGGACAATCTCGAATGGCCTATTGCGAAAGCGTTGTCTACGCGGCAGCCCGTTGTGGTCAACGATTGTCGAGCGCTGGTCGAAGGCTTCCCCCTACGAGTATGGGAGAAATTACCTTTCTCCGCCATAATAGTTCCAATCTGTTCTGAATCGACACTCGATATACCCCAGGCGGTGCTCGTCCTTGGTCTCAACGTGCGTCGACCATTTGACGGGGAATACGACAGCTGGGTACACGTGATTCGCTCGCAGCTCGCTTCATCCCTCGTCAGTGTCAAAGCCTCTGAGGAAGAGAGCAAACGCCAAGAGGAGGCCGCAAAAATGGAACGGGCTAAAGCAGCTTGGTTCCGTGGAGCAGCACATCATCTGCGAAGTCCGCTCACGCTCATTAACGGACCTGTCGAGGATCTCTTAAGCTCAAGCCTCACCCCCAGTCAGAAATACAATGCTCAGCTTGCGAAACGTAATGTAGATCGACTTACGCGTCTCGTCAACTGTGTCATGGACTTCTCGCGTCTTGAGGCTGGCAGAATCACGCCTCGATTTGTTGCAACTGACCTTGGCGCCTTCATCACCGAACTCGCACAGGTGTTCCGTCCCGCCGTAGAAAGGATGAACATCAAGTACTATGTCGACGTTGAGCCTTCCGACAAGCTGGTTTACATAGATCCTACCCTGGTCGAGACAATCATGAGTAACCTCGTCGGCAATGCGATGAAATTTACCGAATCAGGAAGTATCACGATACGACTGACATATGGGGAGTACGCAGAGGTCTCTATCATCGATACAGGCGTGGGAATTCCCAGCAACGAGCTGCCCCATCTGATAGAATGGTACCATCGAGACTCCGCCGATGTGAATTCAGCCACAACTGGGACTGGACTGGGATTGGCGCTGGCGAAAGAGCTGCTTCGACTGCACGATGGAGAGCTGGTCTACACTAGTGAATACAGTGGCGAGAGCGAAAATCATGGTTCGACTTTCACAGCACGAATCCCTTTGAAGTCTCGTCTAGTCACGTCGGTTGAAGCATCTGATGTTAAATTTGGAGCATATGGAAAAGCCATCGCCAACGAAGCCTTGCGATGGTCCCGAGACGAAGAAGGCGACGAATCAAACGAATCGAGTGAAGGGACTGGGTCTGGACAGGATACTACAACATCAAAAGGCAGTGAAGGGTTAATGTTTGAGAAATCAGATCGAATCATGATTGTCGATGACAATGCCGATATGCGCGAATACATTCGGCGAATTTTCGTGCCATATTGCAAGGTCACTGAGGCTCGGGATGGTCTGGACGCATACAATAAGGCGATTGCGGATCCGCCAGATTTGATCCTTACCGACGTCATGACACCTCGATTGAACGGCTTGGATCTTCTGGAACGACTCCGTTCACACCCAAAAACGAAGCTCATACCGACCGTCATTTCCTCTGCGATGCAAGGAGATGAAGCGAAGGTTGACGCGTTGATCATGGGTGCCGAGGATTACATTTCGAAACCGTTCAAACCGAAAGAGTTACTTGCACGGGTTCATCTGCACATGCAAGTAGGCAAGAAGCGAATCAAACTCGAAAAGCTGTATGCGGAACGCCAAGTCCAAATATCTGTACTGTCTGACTATTGTCCGTCGGGCATCATGCGAGCCGACGCCTCGGGACGTATTACCTATGCGAACAAAGCCTGGAGAACGATGGCGGGCATGGCAGATGATGGTGATCCTAATTCCTGGCCACTGTATGTGGATGAGGAGACGCATCGTCAGCTTGCAGCGGAATGGGAGACATTTTTGGGAGGCACCGAAAGGGAGGCCAGCATGAAATGGCGCTGGAAGCAGTCTGGAAGGCATACGTCAGGACTATACATTCGGCTAGACATGGTAGCGCCAGGCATGAGTGGGATCATGGGATGCTTGACAGACATTACATATGAGGAGGAGCGTGTAAAGGAAGCCGAACTGAGGCGGTTGGAAGCGGAAGAGAGCAAACATCAACAGGAGCTTCTGATCGACCTCACCTCTCACGAGATCAGGACGCCGGTCTCGGCCATCTTGCAGTGTTCAAGTCTCGTCAAGGAGAATTTGGTGGCACTCAAGGATCAACTCAGATGGTCTGCCCAGGTGGGGTTCAAACCTACGCAGGAGCTTTTGGACGATCTAGAAGAAGATGTCGAGGCTTTGGAGAGTGAGTGTCTTTTTGTATGACATAGAGA
>MCFC01000008.1:0-370431 GCA_002105065.1 Naematelia encephala
TGTTTTTGTCTGACTTTGACGTCTGAAGGAACGAGTAGAAAGGGAGTGAATTTCGATTGTACCGCTTTACGATAACGATACGAGAGATGTCTAGATCGAGTCGAGAGATTATTTGGCGTTGAGTGGTACAGCGACATATACTGACAATCCAACACAAAAATCAACAACAATAAATCCAAATCGGTATCGGAAGAGAATTCATGACGTGCAGCATTAATTATTCAACTTCAACCTTAACTACTGTTATCGACACTATGTCCCCATATCAAATCTCACTGGGCCCCGCGGCCTCCCATAAATTGCTGAGCCCTATAGGAATACCCATCAGCTTTAGTCTGATATACTGAGTTGCAAAGAGAAAAACACTTACATGTCTCTTAGGCTGGGATCATTGGCAAGCTGCGACATGTCCGGCATGCCACCACCCGATTGGAATCGTTCTGCCATTTGTCTAAGCGACGGGTTCTGCATCAATCGCTCCAATCCTCCATTAGCCATCATCTGCTGAGCCCTAATATCCATCAGCGTCATCCCATCACTGGCCCTGGGCATGCATCTGCCTGGACTCACATAGACATCATCTGAGGGTTCTGCATCAGACCGGCCAGATCTGGCATACCGCCACCTCCGCCTGCTCCACCCATGAGTCCCGCCAGGGCACTCAAATCAGGCATTCCTCCAGCTCCCGCTCCCGCTCCTGTACCGGCTCCGGCTTCTCGCTCAGAAACACTCGCAGCGCTGCTGCTACTTGCTTCGTCTGCCTGACGAGCTTTAGCAGTCGCAAGCGCCGCTTTCATATTGGTGTTTGATGGATCCAGGCGAAGCCCAGATTCGTAGGCATCAATGGCGTCGCTGTACTTTCCAAGCGAGAATTGTGCATGTCTAAGGTAATCAGTACAGCTCAATATATCAAAAGACAGGACAAGGGAGGCGGGTAATGGGAAGGGTAGAAAGAAGAGGAAGAGAAGAGGAAGAGGAAGAGGAAGAGGAAGAGGAAGAGAAGAGTAAGAGAAGAATAAGAGTAAGAGTGAGAGGAAGAGGAAGAGGAAGAGGAAGAGGAAGAGGAAAGAGTCAACTCACCCAAGACGAGAATACGCCTTTGAGAATTTAGGATCAATCTCCAATGCCCTCTCTGCGTCCTCAGCGGCTTTTTCATGTTCTCCTAGTCCACCCCATGCTGCGGCTCGATTCGAGTAGTATACCGGATTAGCATCCAACTTGATTGCTTCGGTGTATTGCTCGATTGCTGAATCGTATAATTTTTGACCCATGAGAGCATTACCTTTTGCCTTTAGAGCTTCGGCAGCTTGTTTATCTGCTTCACTAGGTCCAGAAGCCGAAGTTGCAGCGGCAGCCGCAGCAGGAATAGTAGAAGTGGAGGATGGACCGCTAGAATGGGTTGTGGTTGAAGATTTCGCTTTGGTCTTGTTGAATAGATCTACCATGGATAATAAAGATGCCGGAGCAAGAGAATATTGTTCTTTATCGTTTGGTGATTCAGGATCAACCCCGAATGATTCCGCTACGATCTGAACTGAAGAAAACCATGAGCTGATATTCACACGAACGCTAGACGACCAGCTCACCAGCAACCTCGAGTGATTCCTTGTCGTCATCTTTGACTGTACCATCTTGTGCCGAGGCCCTTAGGAACTCGATACTACCTATATCAGCTTCCACGATACGCTAATCAAGGGAGTTAATAGCTCACATGTTGAATGCGAGCTGTTTCTTCTTTGCATCGACCATTTTTTCTCCGAGTACGAGTTGGAAGAAAGGATACAAGATGAAGAAAGAGAGCAAAGAGGGAATGACAGAATGGACTGGAAGGTTGCAAGCGACACGTGGCAGGCAGTGGCGACTGATTTTCGCTTTGCGCAGCTATGGACGTGTTCTGGTATGGTGTATTGGAATGTGAGTTTAGTATTAATATGCACAAAATCTCAATATCTATGACAAAAATGTCCTATCTGTATATAGTCCATGAGAGGAAAAAGTCCGTCTAAAATGCAAGTGAAAGTACAGCAACCAAAACCACTAAACCCAGGACGCATCCCGATCCAGCCAACGTCGACGCCATGTAAACTGAAACTGAAACTCGCCTCTTCGCTGCTGATACGGCTTCTGCCTGATAAGTTACGAATGCTGAACCACACTTTGAGTTTACAGTGTTGACGGCGTTATTGATTATGGTTGCGTTCATTGTTGAATTTGAAGCGAGGTTGAGCATGTATAAGTTTAATAATTGTTCAGAGCACTTTGAACAGGTGGGTGTTGTGGTGCTTGGAAGTCTAACAAGGATTAGCATTTGAGGTAGGAGTATTGGCCGGATGGGATGACAACTTACGGGATACCAGCGGGTACAGACCATAGGTATAAATCATCTGGAGTCTGATTCGATACTGCCTCTAGGTAACAGTATTTACCTGATTCCTGGCTGACGAGTCCAGCCGCTTCTCTCATTACTTTGTAATTCCCCAATCCAACACGAGTCTCCTCAGCCACAGGATCAATGGGAGTTTTAGCCAAATCTGAACCGCATTGACCTTTATTTCCCAATTCTCCGACGAGACTATCCATGTATGTTTGACACTGTGTTGTATTCGGTTGAGGGGAAGCTACGTAGCTCAAAAGGATATTGAGATCGGTATAATCTCCTGTCGATATTGCCGTAGCTAACAAAGTGGCATATGATGTTGACGTAGTTAAGAGTAATGAGAATGGTAGACAAGAAAGGAATAGAGGTGTCGATAGGAGATTCGTGAGGTATGAAATACAATTCGTCGTGAGTTTAGGCGAGATGCTTAAATCGAGTGGTGTCGGTGTTGGAAATGGTAATGATACAGGTGTAGTCGTAGGTGGAGATGGAATGGTAACGTCGATAGTGTCGGTGACGTTTCGAGGTGTTCTTCGAGATCGAGATGAAGGAGAAGGGAAAATAACAATATCGTCAAAAATCGGACTACAAGGTAGTGTAGGTGTAGGTGGTGGTGTTGGTGTTGGTGATTCTTCAGGAGGTAGAGGTAGTGGTGGTTCGATATCTGATGAACATGCAGCTCCTCCCACCATCGTACATAATAATAAAGGTAGAGGTGGTATTCGCATTGTTTTTGGATTTTAATAGATAAAAGAGTGTCGGGGAGGGGGGAGGGGGGGGGGGGGGGGAGAGAGGAAGTTAGGAGATTATGAGAGTAGTATGGTAATCAATTGTGAAGAGGTAAGGTAGGTGGTATTGATTCTGAACAAAGAGTATCACATCAGCAATCTCATCGGGAATAAGGACATAGGTAAAAGATGATCCAAGCTACACACTCACACACACACATACGCATACACACGGGCCGTTTCCTACCCCTTGAAATCAAGATCAAGATCCTCCAATGAACGTGTTTGTTTTGTTTTGTTTTGTTTTCTCGATTCTGGTTTTTTCTTCTTCCACCTTCACTGCGGCTCGAGTTGGTCGGCCAATACAGCTACAATTCGTTTTAGATAGTTGAATGATGACAACTATCTAACAGGTAACTTATTCTCGTCTTTATTTTGATGGTTACGCCCCCCCTCGGTTTTTCTAGATGCGCAGGGACAAGGAACGCCACTAAAGCCCCCAGGTGGTCCAGACATTAAGAAAACAAAACCTGGAAACCCTCCGTGAACGGGGTTTAGGGGATTATACCCATCTGATGGGACAAATCATTCTATTGCATTCCCATCGCACTTTTCCTTCACATTTGATATAGCTACAGTACGAGTACATGATTCTGCACACACCCCATACACCACCAGACAGACCAGACAGAGTACCAAGAAAACCGTCTATGTTTTTTTTTTCCTAAAAAAACGCGCTTTGAGATCTTCACTCTTACACATCCATCTAATATACCTTTCCTTTCCGTCTGCCTATGCGGACCCAGCAGGGATGGTCACACTCGTCGCTGCCGCCTCTTCTCGTAAGGCCATATCAACAGCTTCGGCACCGATACCAGCGCTGCCTAATGGCACGTCGTTTCCCTGCCATCAGTCTCTCTTCACTTTCGACGCGACTCACAATCAAGTGTCGCATGATATCGCTCAGGCTGATGACTCCAACTAATCGGCCAGGATGTGGATCGTCCGCTCCAGCGACCACGACTAATCGATGTACCCGCCGTATTTTGATCAGGCTAAATACCGCACTGAGAGAATCTTTAGGCGAGCACGTGACGACTCCTGGAAAGTCGAGCGAACGCTGTTTGAGGGCTTGAGCAATCGTAAGGTCCAGCGAAGTATACGCGCCGTTCCGTACCAATGTCTGCAAGGATCAGCTCCGAGCAAGCTAGGTCGGGTCAAGCAGTTAAGCACTCACAATGACATCCACCGTTTCATACAGGTTCAAAACTCGCCCAGAGTCATCGACAATTGGGACGGCCGAGATACCCTGCTCTGAGAACATGTGCACTACATCAAACACCGTTGTCTGCAGTGTTGCGGCAGCAACGGGATAAAACTTGTTCTCATCTGTCGACTGCACATACGTCCCAATGCCCAATTCTTGCACCGACTTTGTCAGGTACTGAGTGAGATCCCGACACTATGCGTTAGCGTAGGCTTAGAGAGTCACTCACGTTCATGGCAATGAATTTCAAGACTCTATATTGTGTCAAAACACTGATGACCACTTCTCCACCTGTCTGTGTATCCTTATCGATGAGTGGTAGTCGTCTAGCGTGGGTACGGATGAGGAATCGGCAGGCATCGTATAGGGGTCGTAATGGGTGAACGCTGAGTAAAGGTGGAGGTGGGACTTGCAACGCCTTTTCGATATCTACGTGTTTGCTCAGCGTGAATCATTCAACTTGTTTTGACGCACCTCTGATACTCTGCAGTCGGATTTGTTCGACATCAGACGCCGCGCCTTCCCAAGAGAATGTATGGTAGTAATACTGAATGAGGTGTATGACATCTTGGACCGTAAACATTCCTATTCCGACTTAGCACGGTCCGTCTTAAGGAGACAATGACCCACCTGCAAACTTTGCAGTCTCGGTGTTCCATAAGGGTGCAGAAACGACGCCTTTCCATCAGCACCTGTACTTGAGATATAAAAACTCACCATAGAGAAGCATGACATCCAATGCCTTTTTCACTTTGAGCGTGGTATCCAACACTATCAACCTGAAGCTGATTGGGAAGACATCGTAACTGCTACGTTCTCTCAGGAATCCACGCAGCGCTTCGAGAGCCTCGTCATGATTCAGCGGACGTAAAGGTGTTACAGGTGGATGTGTAGCTCGGGATGGACGTCGTCCTAGAGTCGCTGAACCCTGAGCACTGTTCGCTCCTGGTGGAACAGATTGAGAAGGTCGTCGAGTCGAATGAGAGGTCGAAGTATGTCGTCCGAGAGTATTCGAGGCGGAGGAAGACGATATTGGGATAGGTGCGGCCGGAGCCTGAGAAGACATGGTATGGTATGTTATGGTATGGGAACGGGATGATCAATTGTTCAACTGACACTTGTATATCAAGCCGTTTCGAGTCAGAGTAGGGAGTATCAGAGACACGGCAGTCTATGTCTATGTGTACCAGGGAAGAGAGATGTACAGATTATGAGAGAGAGAGAGACGAAGGGGGTGCAGCTAGTGACTAGAATCCGAGAGGCACTAGACATGAGCGGGGGGGAGGGAAGCGGGGGGCGTCGCGTGCGTGGCATTTTCCAACAATGCCGACAAGTGTTATCACAGCTTGGTTAATCCGCAGTCTACGTCTGGTAGATTTGCTTTCCCATAGCGAGTCAGATCACTAGAATATCGCAAATAGAAGCATGACTTGCATGATTATACAGATCCGAGCTGGATGAGATGTACAATGAACACCGTGCAGAGGTAGATGCGCTGGCCCTCACGATACTCGTACGCGACCAAGCACTTACTTTCCTTCCTTCTTCACCCTTCTTCCTTCCTCTTTTAATGTTCACTTCATTCTCATAGTCATCTTGGCGTAATCCACTTACTACCCAAGGTAGCTTCTTGACCGAAATCAGTGACCGGATTATTCTGACGAATCCGATCTGCTCTAACACAAGTCACGAAGAAGGCATCTACTCGTAAGTGTCGATTCCGCCTGATCAAAGCAGAATCATTCATTCAAGCCCCGCGTCCTCACGTACTTCTCAACTGATTATGCATACCTAACCCCTGCTGACTGTAGTTCTCTGATCTTCTTAATTAACGTTACTGACCCAACATCAAACATCCACATCTGCTCATTCTTTTCTCATCATGTCACAACCTCGCCGACCTGCTATGTTCCCTCGACAGACTCGGGGGGGAAGAAATCAGCTCTACCGTAAGCTTGAGCAAGCGACTGTCAATCGAGTGACGTACACGCATCCGCCAATCGAAAACCCGGCTCACATACCCCCAATCGAACCCAAATTGCAAGCCCGCCATCACAGCTCCGAAGGGTCGTGCGGCCCCGCGCCAAGCCCGCCATCTAACCCAACGCCAGCGCACGTACCCCCACCCTTACCTACTCCAGCATCCACTAGCAGCTCTTTGGACTTTGACGACGTTAACTCGGAATACTATCGAGACAGGTCTCATCTAGATCCACCCGCATTTTCACTGGAAGAGTGGTTTCAGTCCAGCAAACGCTCCTACTCTTCTGTTTCTCGCTCCGACGTCTCTTCCTCTCGTAAAGCCGAAAACAGACAGGAACGCACGATGCCGGACAATACACTCGTCGAAACAGCTCTTGCTAGCATTCGAAGAGCAATGGGACATGTAAAAGATTACGAGTTGGGTTTACCAGACAGGGGTGGAATTGATCTAAAGCCTCGAGTCTCAGCCCCGATCAGTCTAAACACACAAAGCATGAACGGACGAAGAGAGAATGAAGTGAGTTTGCTGTCGTCGGTGCGTAGTATGTCAGAGGGTTGATATCATCAAGAAGGACGTCCAGCTCCTCGTGGAAGAGAATAAGGAAACACATGCAGAGAAGCTGGCGCTACAACGTGCGCTGGACGAAGCAGTCGTTCAACTGCATAAGCGGACACGAATAGATGCCGACGTAGTCAGTTGAAGACCAGGAAGGAGGCCCCAGCTGACGAGAAGCAGTCAAATCTAAAGACACAGATGGATGACCTCAAGCTCTTGCTCAAAGAAAAAGACTTGGCGCTCGCACAAGCTGATTCCGCGATCGTCGGCGCTTCATCTGGTCCAACGCATCCTTCAATTCCTGTGGTTCCAATCGCCACTCCCGAGAGTGAACAAGACAAGGGAGAGGTGACGAGGTTGTATCGCAAAATAGAAGACCTCCAGATCGAATTAACCAAAGAACAAGCGTCTCGAAAAGTAGCAGAGACTAAAGCGATGTCTGCAACAAAGCACCAGAGCACGTTGGCTAAAGATATCCTAAGCGCCAACGTCAAGGTTGCTGAATTGGAGAAACAGGTCGATGAGGAGATCAAAGCGAGGCGGGTTGCTGAGTCGAAAGCCAGTCAGGCTGAAGCACGGGTGAGTTCATCGATGCAGCCGACAATTGACGGGGCCAGCTACGGAACACAGTTCCTAGTCCAGCATTGCTTCGCGAATTTCAGGACCTGAAGTCCAAGCACGGCGAGATGATCAGGGAACAGGCGGTAGCACAAGCAAGAGCGCGGTCTGAAAAGGTGAGCTTGGGAGCACGGACACAACAGATCAGACCGCTCAGCAATCTTAGGGTGACAACGAGCGGCTAGTAAACAAAGTGAAGACTATGAGAGGAGAGAACGATGCTCTTCAGAATAGAGTCGCCGAGCTTCTTCAGCAGGTCAGCTTACTCATGCGTTCTTCTCGGTGAAAGCGTGCCGCTATAGCTGACCCATCCAGCGTCCTGTCCAAGATAAGCTTCAACAAAGCCAGCTCTTACTCCGACAAAAGCTCAAGACAACGGCGAGTCTGAGCTCAACCAAGCAGATTGGAGAAGATCTGATACTTGAACAGGAGTCACAAGCGAGCAGACTGTTGAAGGAAAAGACAAAGTTACAGGACCGTGTCGATGAATTGCAAGAGGTGAATTATCGCCTAGTTTGATCCGACTGACAAACAGCAACTGGAACGGGATAGGAGAAACACTGTCGTTGTAGAACGCGAGCACCAACAGCCATCAGTATCGGTACGTTCCTAGCCTGGAGTCATAGCATAACTAAATCCTTACAGTCGATGTCTCCCGTATCGTCCTCTGCTGCCAGTGTACACCCACTTAGCGCTAGCGCCGGGGTCCGAAGCATTCGCAGCATCCCAGCTCTTGAAGCCTCTCCAAAGTCAACTCCAATGATGACAATCAGCTGACTTCCTCCTAATTTTGGACTTGAGCTGACTCGTTGTAGACCCCCATACCGTATACCACTTCTCATTCTACGTTTTCTGGAATCATGGCCGGACTCCAAAAAGCCAGCCCTGATCCATATGTGCGCAGAATAAACTAAAATGTCATGCTGACTGTGCAGGCGCAGCTCGATGAAGCCTTTCAAAACCCAACGAGCAAGTCGTCTTCCCAACCTCAAGTTACCCTCTGAGCACAATCATGAGCCTCGCTACCGAACACATCTTGGTTTCAATCTTATCTGGATCCCCTTTCATACATCATGTAGGTAGGACCCCTTAAAAGGTGTATAGTAATGTATCACCTTCACATGTAGTTCGCAGCATCACGATCAAAGTACCTGTAAATAGTAACCATCACCTCTTACATGAACAACGATTATCGTCCTCGATTAACAATTGATAACCCTTTAGAATTGACTGACAGTACCGCCCTAATTTGGATAAGATCGCCTGCCTCCCTTTGTCTCTCTGTGAACATCACTCTACTTGGGTATAGGTACCAGGGAAAATACCGGTCCTTCCATTCAATTTACCAGTCCACCAATCATCTGGACTATCTGTCCTTTCGATGATTTCGATTCTATCCCCAGCACTGAACGACAGATCGCCCTCGGCCTATTCCAATTCCATCAGCTCCTACATACTATACATGCTTGACTGTCTATGTCTGAGGAAGAGGAAGAAGGAAACATACCTGAGCTTCGAAATCAAAGATAGCAGTAGCATAAACCACATTAGAGCTAGGTTTACGTGCGAGAGGCGGTGGAGGAGGTGCCTTTTTGGTGATGCTGGAACTACTAGCTGTGGATGTATAAGGAGGAGGCGCCAATGTTCGTGCACCGACGGGAGAATCGGCTTTTGCCGTCCCGTAAGATCCAGAAGAGTCTTTACGGTCAAGGAACGAAGGCTTGGTAGCGATAGAGGAGGTTCGTCGTGGGGATGGAGACAACCCCTTTTCGGCCCGGTAGGTTTGCAGCATTTTGGCTGTCAGGAATCAGTTTGTGGTTCAGGCAAATAAGCTCGATAGCAGGCTAGAGTGTATGTGAGGGGGTATGAGTGGGTGTTTTAAGAGACGGATATCCGGACTAACCCGTCGATACCATTCTTTTGGTAATTTGGAATTCCTCAATCTTCTCAGCGGCGTCGCCCCGTTGCTCGAAATAAACTGCCTCGACATCCTTGCGCTCCAAATCGTACTTGCCATCTGCAAACGACTGGATCTTATCGAGCATGATGTAATATACGTTGAGCCTAAATCCGAATCAGCCACACGGAAATGACGGTTGGGATTAGATAGCTGGGAGGGCAACGTACTGCATGTAGTAGAATGAATGGAAGAGAGGATCAATGAATCGGGCTGCGAGAGCGAGGAATTCAGGTAACTCCGTCTTGAGTAGATTATTGTAATGCTCGTATTCGCCGGATGCAATCTCGAAATCTTGTTCGATCTGTTCATAGCACACAGTCGTCAGTTCCCAGTCGAATAGATAAGATGAAGAGTGCAGAATGCCAATAACAAGTACGGAGAGTGTTGTGGGGAGCCAATGACAGTACAGATAGTGCAAGGAGAAAAGTAAGGGATAAAGAGGATACAAACGTACCTTGAATAGATTCTTCTCGTCGCTCAGACTCTTTTCCTTCTTCTCCCTCAACTTGTTAAGAGAATTGTTGTGTCTGTCATAATCCACCAACTTGTGATCTCGCTTGACACAAGTTTTACGGATCTTCTTGCAGATCTCGTGTAGCTCTTTACAGGGTTGAACGATTTTAGAATCAATCAACTCGAGTTCAGGTGCAAGTGTTTCTATGGACAATGACGAAAAGAATCACAGTCAGCTGTGACCTATCGTGTGGGGTTGAGGGCAGAGGAAGGAGAGAAGGAAAGGAGATTTATGTTGAGGGAAAACAGTGTTACGTTCGGACAGGCAGTGGGAGGTGAGGGGGGAAAGAAGTCAAAACACTCACCTCTCATCTCTTCCATGAGTACCTGATACTGATCGATATTCTTCAGAGTCATTTCGGCCTGAGGATGTTTCTGTGCCAAAGCATATTCGGCTCCTAGAGGTGAAAAGAGAACCGCAAACGATTTGGAGAATGATGTTCCGGAATATAAGAGTGCTAAACAAAGTCAATACTATGCTCTACACTTTTAAAATTCCATAGAAGTCCCCTAGATCTCTATCACTATATCTATCCCTCTGGCCCTACATCTATATAGTTATAGTAAAGGAGTTAAAATCGAGATACTTACAAGTTGAAGAGTCACGAAAGGTAGTCGAGTCTCTCAACATCTTTTCAGAAGCAGCTTCGATAGCTTGGAATTTGAGCTCACTACGTAGCATTCATCGTCAGCTTGTGTCCCTATGATTGAATATCTAACGAGAAATAGTCGAAAATAACCAAGTGTAACTACTCACTAATCGTTATATTCTGCATCCGAGGATTCTATGGAAACGACGCATTAGTAGATGTAGATGGCCAGACCGGGACCAGACCGATGAACCAAGACGTAATATCAAACAGAGACTTCATAACTCACTCTTGGCCATACCAATCCTCGAAGTAAGCTGATGTGGTGTCCTACGCAAAAGCGATAAGTCGTCGTACAATAACACATTATCCCTCAATTGTGGGCCGAGGAAGACAAAGAGGACAACGAGGACAACGAGGAAGAGGAACGACATACCGCTGTAAGGCCTTTGTAATTCCCTTCATCTTGCCTATCTATCTAGTTTGTCCAGCTGGTCAAGTCCAAACTTCCAAAGAACAACGACTAGTAGTAGGAGATGATCGAACTACAGTACGATGATACGTGGGGTAAGGCGTGGGCGGCCGTGGTGACGAATCTAAACTTGGCGCTTGGGCTGCGGCCGCCGAGGAGGAAACACCTATCTCGGTGGATCAAATAAGGTTTAGATATTCTCGCAGTTACGCAGAAGTATTCATATTTGGTCATGTCGAGCGGATGTCATCATTATATCAATGGGACTCAGAGGCGTGATGATTGAACTGTATATTGAGGTCACATACCCTCGTAACGTTTTCCAGCCTTGTGACAATATATTTGCTGAGTAGTGAAATAAATGCATGCCGTGCTGCGCGTTTTGGAGTGGCAAGTGGCAAGTAAGACGAGTGCGATAAAATCTGCATATACATTAAACCATGAATCCTTCTATCAAATTAACTGAGACGGGTTTCTATATCATGGTATCAAGCGGATACTGGTGTATCACCGATCATACCATCATCTCCATTCGATTCTCTGATCCTCTGCATAGCCGCCGCGTGCTCTTCTGCTGGAGTTCCAGGCTGCTTGTATAGCACAGCATATGTTATAGCGAGTATCGCAGTCCAAGCAACCATGAACCAGAAACCCCTTCCACTGCTCTTCTTCCAATCGGCGAGATCGTCGGTTTGTAATCCAGCTTGAACGGCTAGACAGATCGCTCCACCGATTTGAGCCACTACTTGAGTCCACGCACCCGCGACTCCACTCATAGAATCCGGACAGTATGTAATCAAGTTTATTGATGCCCCGAAATATGCTAGGACAGCACCACAAGATCCGAGTAGATGCGAAGGGAAGATGAATCGCCAGTAATCCATTCCTCTACCTCCATTCGAATACACAAGTAATATGTCCGCGACAATGATCACTAAACAACAAACAAGCAGTCAGCAAAGCAAAGTAACAGGCAAAGAGGAGAAAAAAAAAACTCACTGGTGGCGCCGACAGGAATAAATATTCGAGGTTTGCCAATGATGGCAGGAATAAATTGCGCAGCAGCACCGGTCATTAAGGCAATGATACCTTGAGGAAGCATAGCAGCAGCGACGTGGACTGATGAACGTCAGTTTTCATACAGGAAAACGCATACAGGACCAGGGTGTCCAAAGTTGGTCGGTGGGAAAAAAAAAAAAAACACTCACTAGGACGCCACCCAAGTACGTCTTGCCAGAATGTAGCTAGTTGTAGCTGACTAGTGGCCCAGAACGCGAATGGAAAGAGGATAGCCAAAGACGAAATGAAAATGTTTGTAATTTTCCAGACTGAACTTGGCAAGACAGCCGACTTTGCCGGGATCTTGCTCTCCCAGAAGAAGAATCCAATGGCGAGTGGGAAAGAAAGGATGAAGGGTGCAATGAAGCTTGCAGCATTCCAGCCGTCGATCGGACCTTGAGTGAGTGAGAGAATGAAACAGATCAAAGCTCCCATCATGATGACGACACCGGCAATATCAAGTCGTTTCCATCGAGGGGTCTTGTCGCCTGATGCACTGTACGAAGAACCGTTGTAAGGCAGGATGACGAGTGTCAGAGCGGAGAACGAGAGGCAGATTATGGCCATCAGGCGGAAGAACCAAGGATAACTAGCAAGCATCGTAAGACCTGCCAAGACTCTGTAGCAAAAATGCCCCATCAGTATATGACCTTGCTTAGAGAAAACTGGAAGAGGCTTAGGGGGAAAGTAAAACGTACAGTCCAAGAACGTTTCCGGAAGCACCAGAGAGACCGAGCAGGGCCAATTTGCCTTGTTGTTCTACTGGATCGGGGAACATGTGAACGAGCAAGTGGCTATATAACTCGTTAGTATCATTCCTCTTTCTGCTTGCGAGCTGGGATGGATGGATATTGACTTACTAGGAAGAAGGAATGGTGTGAGCACCACAGATACCCGCCAGACCACGAATGATCAAGAATCCATATTTGTTGGACGTGACGAATGAATTCACCAAACTGAATATGCCGAGACCGATGAATCCAGCTTCAAAGACAATCTCGGCTGGGAACAGATCTGCAAGTCGACCTGCGAATAATAGAAAGGCGGAAAAGCATAAAGAGTACGACGTGATGATCTTATCCGCACTTGTCAGCGAAAATAAACCCTCATAGTGAGGGTAAAGAAGATACTCACCCAGACAAGTTGGGAAACACCGAGACCTGTGTCGATCCCAATCTTTGCAACAGCGATCGCAACGCCGGACCTAACAATCTAGTTCAGTATGTTGCCCCATGTCACGCGAAGTTGTTTTACACTCACACATTACAGACGTCGACAAAGGTTGCTACTGCAAAAATGGCAAGCAAGACATTTTTTCGAACCGTCCCAAGTTGGGCTAGTGGATGCTTTTCGCCATGCCCTTCGTGGGCTTTGGCCTTTTCAGCGTCAAGTTGAGCTTCCTTATCGACCATCTCAGGCGCGACTGAACCTTTAGGAGACATGCTGGCAGGTTGGGCTTGAGAAGCCTCGTTTAGTGTTGCTGTTGACATATGTATCACAGTCAGCCAGTGTGCTGAGTGACGGCGTGATCTGGTAGAAGTCCTGCTTGTTTATATGAGAAGAAATACAAGTCGTAAAGTGTATAATCATAGGACGTGAGTAGATACTCCGCGGCTTTATAGACAAGGTGCATATGGTTGACGGGGTACAAGGTGATTAATCCCCACACGTTCTTCATGCCCGAGTTTAGAAATAGCTAACGTAAGTGAATGATAATGCTCGGCATGGACATTATAAGCCCTCCTAAACTCTTCCTGACGCCCAGGAAAAAAAGGTCTTAGATCTGATCTTGGCGGCCAAGGTTCACCGTAATCCGCTCATATGCGGCATGTACACACTACAGATCGCCGAATAACAATTTAATCTCGGGGTCTTAATCGGGCTTTGACAGCGCCCGAATAGCCATCTGTTCTTTAATCAGTCCCACCATTGGTGAGAATGCCCGAAAGAGACTGTAGGCCTAATCTTTCAGACAAACCATGCTTGATGTCATACGCGCCTATCCCAGCCAAGAGAACCCATCCGACCGGGTGTCACATTATTTACCAGGGTTCCTAGAACCCTGAACTCGCAGCTTGAATTAAGCTTATTAGTGAAGAGGCGCGCGTCAGAGGATTCGCCCCTTCGCCCCTCGTGATGAGCTTCGCGCCGATCACAGTAACTCTTAGTATACGAACTTTACAGAGGTTAGTATGCTGCGTGAGTGAGGGTAAATTACAAAACCACAAAACCTTGCTCCAACCAGCTTTCGTATTCAGCTTTGTTGATTCTCCTTTTTCGTTTTCGTTGAGCTGGTTCTCAACTCTCCTTCTATTCTCTTTTTTGGCTTATTGTTTATCTTTCCCACTCTCTTTCCCATTCCCACACGACAAATCTACTTGGTCTTACCGGCTTTTCTCACGCCTCAACACGGTCCTTTCCCAGACAAACCGCATAGAGCACCCGCCACAGCCTTGATCCTCCTTTGTTTTAACCTCCACTGTTTAATCGACAACTGACACTACGCCACACTCACACACTTTAACACGACGATCATCACAATCCACCTGGCACTAACCCCCACACTCCTTTTCCACAACACAACATATCATAACATAAATCCTCATGCTACCTCACGCAGTCATTGCGACTGCGACTGCGCTTGCTTTGGCGGGCTCAGTAAGAGGACTATCATCATGGTATACTGCTCCGGGAGGTACACCGGCTGGATCAACAACAGGAGATAAGATTCGTGGTGTCAATCTTGGCGGATGGTTTATCCTCGTACGTTCATCCATCCCTCCCCTCCCTTTCTGCACCCTTCATCCCCCCTCTCTCCCACTCTGACATCCTCCCTTCCCTGTTTGTCCACCCATCGCTCCTGGACAAGTCTTTCGTGTGGCTAACAGAGGCAAATAGGAAAACTGGATGATGCCAGATTTTTTCAGCGTTTCACCGTTAGATCAATATAACGTTCCGGACGAATGGACATACTGCTCCATTTTAGGTAAAGACGAATGTCTCTCTCGGCTTGAAGAGCACTGGGACACATACGTCACAGAAGATGATTTTAGAAGAATGGCAAATTAGTGAGTTCCCAACTCAGTCTTTGGAACTACACTACATTGGAAGGGAGGGCTATAAAATCAGAATGAAGCGTCATAAGTTCAATTAAACTGATAATGGGCCTCTAGTTCGATGAATGCCGTGAGGATACCAATGGGATATTGGGCTTGGACTGGCTTAGAGGATTTTGAACCGTAAGCTTTTGAAATTCTTTCTTCTCCCCTTTTATCACAATCTACTGCGTTCTCCCCGATTCTCAATAGCCTCTGTTTTATGTGATAATTATACTTATGAATGTTCTTTTAGATACGTTCAATCCCAAAAACCTTACCTCGAACGAGCATTAAACTGGTCATCATACTACGGTCTCGACGTGATGCTAGATCTTCACGGTTTACCAGGAGGTCAAAACGGACAAGATAATCAAGGAATTAAAGGTCCTATCGAATTTGCCAATAACGCAACGAATCTTCAGAGAGCTATAGATGCTTTGGCAAATATGACTGCTTTTGTTACTCAGGATAAATTCGAAGGTGTCGTTAAAGCGTAAGTGATATTCTCGTCTCACGTCTTAATCCTCCTTCATGATCTCTCTCCTCGTTGTTCTCGAGCTGCTCCGCACGTTGTCTCTCCGCGTTTCTGTTTAAACTCAACCCTTGCTTCTTTTTTTTTTTTGGCTTTCCAGGCTGTGGATCTGCTGATTCGACGGCTGACCACCTATTCACAGGATCGAACTCACAAATGAACCGTATATCCTCGAATATAGCTCAGCCGGCATGGATTTCTACTCTCTAGCCGAGTTCTACGTCCAGGGATATGCGGCTGTAAGAGCGAATGAGTATATTCAGCCTGGAGAGAATGAGGTCATGGTTGTTATTCATGATGCTTTCCAAGTAAGTTTCAAGTTTGTCCCTTTCTACCAAGCCTCTATCGTCCTGTATTCTTCGTCCAGACAGCAAATACTGACATAAACGTATAGCCACTAATGAATTGGGAGTATTTCTGGTCAGAACCGAGTCTAGGCTTGAATTGGACCAATTACGCACTTGATACCCGTCAGTAACCACTGAATGAACAGACAAGTATTGTAGCACTGACGAATGACATTACAGATATATATGGTGCTTTTGGTAGTTCGGCCGATCAGACCGAACAGGAACATCTTGATGCTATATGTTCGCAGTCTAGTGCTATTGCGGCTGCTCAGTTGAAATTCCCCGTGGTGAGTTCAGAGTTCACTTTGAAGGGATGAGAGCGGTGGAAGGGAGGGGAGAGCCATAAGGAAGTTTGAGGTTGAGGTGGGAGTGGGAAAGAGACGAGTGTATGCAAGTACAATCTGTACGAGTTGCTAACGCCCACTTTCTCAGATTGTCGGAGAGTTCTCATTGTGAGTGCTGAGAGAATTGTCAATCATACCCCTGCTAATCAGCTTCAGAGGGACGAATACGTATTGTGTCGATTATCAGAGCTGTTGGGGTCAAGTGAGTGTTCTTTTTCGACACGCTTCCGTTTTATATTGTATAAGCTTGACGCAAGCGCTAACGAGTGTTCTTAGAACCTCGCTGAAACAATCGCCAATCTAACAGACTATGATACATCGTTATTCCTTCGACAATTCTGGGAAGTACAAGCAGACGTATATGAGTTATCTGCAGGATGGATCTTTTGGTCAGCTAATAACCAGCTGTGAGTTGACTGTTGATTGATCGTTATTTCTTCATGGTGGCTCATGATAATTCTCAGTGGCGCGCCTTGGAGCTGGTCTCAATCGGCCGCGCAGAATTGGATTCCAGAAGATCCGACTGAAAGATTGTGAGTCCCCGATTGTCCCTCCTTACGTTCAAATCCTCCATTCAACCCTATAGTAGAATTTAACTGAACGTCGATTTCCACAGATATCCATTCAACGCCTCTGTCTCATCGTATTGCCTCGATACTGCCAACCCCCTCGCAGGAGATCAGAACTGGCCATATTTCCCTGGATACGCAAACAACATATCGAGTCTAGCGCAATATTTCTCCAAGCAGAGTTATGCCAGTGCACAAGCCGCTGCTGTTGCGGCTATTCCGGACACTAATACGAGTTCGTCGTCCTCAGTGGCCTCTACGAGTGCTTCGATCGTAGCGAGTATCAGTAGCGCGTCAAGTTCAGTTGCGGCGTCAACGTCAACATCAACATCAGATGCAGCTTCTCAAATAAATACGGGGCTAAGCGCTGTTTTACTTGCTTTGATGTGTGTGGCAGTAGTTGGTCTTGGACTGGTATGAGAGAGGGAACTGTTCGGAATGGTATGAGTTTTGAAAGTGAATGTGGGCGATCTGAAAAATGGATTATCTGTTTTCGAGAGGCGACAATAGAGGGAGGGAGGTTACGAGGGTAAGGAGGTGGAAGATCTGAAGCGAAGGACAATACATTTTATCCATATCTCAGAGAGATAAAGGTAAATCAATGACATACTCGAGTACGACATAGAGCATATTGTTGTTCATAATGAATCATAAAGGACAATCAATACATATACCAATGCACACAATGACATTCCTTGATGTACACCTACTGATAATAATGCAAAGCGTACCGCATTCATTGATTCATGTCCAATACTACAAACATTACTTTCACTAATGTACTGCACTTACTCTAGCATTTGACTTTAGTAGTGTAGGTAAGTAAGTATTAGAAGTAGAAATTATCTAGTGAAATTATGGTTTCAATCCATCGCCACAACCAGCCAACTCGCCAACTTGAACTGCCACTTGGTCCGGCCGCGCGTCGTAAGTTTTAGTCGTAATAAATCGGGCGCCGGAAACGTCCGCCGAGGGACAAGCGAGGCAGTCGTGTCCGTCATCTAGAACGAGTAACACCTACACCTTTTTTAACCGCCGGCTCAAATCGCTTCAATTCTGTTCAGCCAACCTCTGTTACTTTTGTTCAATCAAAGAACATCTCTTATCACTCAAGAACCATCGACTTCATCTCCATCAACACCCGATTTGAATAGACCTACTAAAATGTCCTGGTTCAGGTATGTCATACCTCTCCTTCCTTCCCTCTCTATCTTCCTATTATACCTCGATCATTCTCTCTTTCTCCTCTTCACTCTACGTTCTATTGGCGCGAGAATGCTTGCTTGGATATGTGGACTTGAACTGATCCCTTGATTCGTAGTTCAAAGAGTAACGAAACTCCCGCTCAGAACTTCTTCCCTATCACTTCTTATTCATCTGGATTCGGTGAATTGAGCGATACCGATACTGCTGTGAGTATTATAATGTGTCTTCTTACATTACATCTTTGCTATGTCTTTCTTTGCTATGTCTTTCTTTGCTATGTCTTTCTTTCTATCTCCTTCCTTCATATTTGCTATTTCTTTCCTTCATCTTTGCGATGGCATAAGATCCAAGGCTTTCCTTCATCTTTGCAATTTCTTTCCTGCATATTTGCCATCTCTCAGAGCGAGCTGACGTTTCTTTTTCTCTTTCTTCTCCCGAAAATAGTGGGCTTGCACGAGTAATCGTGGATTTCAAACAGAGACGCAGATCTGGTATTCCATCTTGGAGGATGGAAGCGTTTTGATGGTTCAGATTATCTGGAGTTACCTTGGGTGAGTTCAGATTTCACGTCGGTCGCTGGAGAGGACATGGAAATTGGTGCGGGCAGGAAGTCCGGTGTGCAGGCGCCTGGGAGAGATGATGTGCAGGCGCGTGAGACAGATCTTCGATCGAGGGTCAGAAGCGGAGGGAGACATGGCAAAGGTCTGCAACTAGACCACGGGCAACATAAATCACATATTGATAGATTCTTCACGGAAGATCGAAGAAAGCGTAGGACTGCGCTGACATGACTAGACTCTTCGTTATACCAGCCACAAACCAGATGACCTTTAAGCTTTACAACCCAAAGACGAAGAAGTCTGTGTGGAAGTCGATCAACGCCAGTGGCTTCAAACCCAACGGTCGATCCTCCAAGTCAGATCAGTATGTAAGTGCCATCGACTTGATCCATTTTGGTCTCGAAATAAGAACGCAAAGATTGGCTCTTAGAAGCTAATTCCTGCCGTAGGAAATCAAACACACCGGAACATCAAAGACCGAGGAAAAGTACGACATCACTGCATCGCTCGACAAGCACGTTCAGCTGTCGATCACTGTCACAAAACCGGCCTCGGCGCCTGGATTCAAATTTGGCCAAGGCAAGGATGGAGGTATATCGACCTTTGGCCAAGATCGCGAGGATGGCAAGCGAGATGGGTTTGTCGTTCAGTGAGTGTGGATGCTGAGCGAGGAGGAACAAAAAATCTGATCGGAGCAGCCGATTCCACCCGTTGGCGAAGAGTGCCGGATCGATCATTGTCGATGGAGCAGTCGTCGATGCAAAGGGAGAGGCAATGTTCGTGAATGCCATCCAGGGGATGAGGCCAGACTCGGTAAGCTTAACTGCCAATCGTGAGGAGACTGCTGATCTGGCAGCTTGCCTCAAGGTGGAATTTTGCCTTCTTCACTACCGGTGGAGGTCACCCTGATGGCGAGCTAGGCACTGTCCGGGCATTACAAATGGAGTTTGAGACTACTGTGTGTGATGCCCCGCTGGATTAGACAATACTGACACCGCGGTAGGACGGCTATGGACCGAAGGGTGCCAAGTCGGGTCGCACTAAATGTTCTGTCGGCGCCGTGTATTCCACAGCACTTTCGACCAATCCCATAATCGTCGTTGGCCAAACCAAGCACGCCGATCCTTCCGCTTTTCCTACCACTTCAACCGACGTGTGCAGTGCCACGCACTTTGGCGCGGCACACGACAAAGACACGGGTTATATGGCCCCGAGTGCAGTCGAGTTCCAATGGGAGGGTGATCGAAGGGATGGACAAGGGAGATTGTCTGCTAAAGTCCGGACAGAGGAAGGTTCGGGAGCGACAGTGGGAAAAGGCGGTTTAATGGAGAAGGTTGATGTCCTCGCCGAGATCCCTTACGTGATCCGCAAAGGTCTCGCCGCTGTCACTGGCACCAAGCCTTACATCTATCAGGTGAGTCTACTGGTCGTGTGAGAATGCATCGCTGATCAGGTTCAAGAATCTGAGCGACACTACGCTGGAAGTTACTACTGGTGACAAGGTGGTACCTGTCAAGGGGTGGATGTTCAGTGAAGCGTCGTTCATATCAGAGTAAGAGTGAGGGAGTGACGCTGGTGTATCCTGTTTATAGTGTCATTAATAATTTATCCTATAATGCGAGAGTTAAATAAAGCTACAAAATTGCCACATTGATTTGCTTCCGTGTCCCGAAGGCGCAATTTCAGGGGTCCTTTGGCCGCTCGTTTTGGTTTTGTTGCCCCGCTGTTTTAGAAAAATCAACTGTTTACATTGTTTTCTCCCAAACCTCCACAAAGCACGTCCACCCGTCCACCCGTCCTCCCTCCCTCGGGCGGCGGGGAATACATCGTCTTGAATATGCAAGGGGACATTCATCAACATCACCATCATCAACAACAACAACAACAATCTCAACCTCAATACGATCCAGCCTTACTTGAACTTTCTAAATCATCTATAAATACTACTTCCAATCCTTCAGCTCATCATGATCCTATTGGCATAGGAGTCGGAGTTGGAGAATACGTAGCTATTGATCCTGCTTTGTTCGAGATTGAAGATGTTGTCAATGACGTTCGAAGAGGAAAGATCAGATTGGATGAAGTACAAGTACAGGTTGATGATGAACATCCGCAAGAGCAAGGACAAGGACATGGACATGGACATGGGACAGGAGGAGGGGGAGGAGGGAATGAAGGGATGACTTTGGATGATGAAGAGATTGATCCGGCTTTAAGAGAGATTGTGAATAGTCTCACTAATGCTCAACAGGTGAGTTTCTGATGTCTCACTTTCGCAACAGGCCTGAGGAAGGGCCGGGGGAGAGTCAGGTGTGGAAGAGGGGGGTGGTGCGGGGTGGTTGAGGAATGGAGGAATGTGAGGGGGTGGTAGGGGAATTAGGTAGGTGTGTGAGGGGGTGGCAGAGGGAGATGGGGTTGAGAGGTGTTATTCGGTTGAAGAGACGATGATTTAGATTAGAAAGCTAATATTGGCATCGCCTTGTCTAACTTTTAGGCAGGACATCCTGGACCTGGCCTCACACACGCTCAAGCTGCAGCTGCAATTGGCGCACATTTAGCAGAGAGCGATGAGCGAGAACGATTGCAGCAGAGCTTTCAAACTACCCTTGATGATTTGGCAAGAGATGATTTCGGTATGTGTTGTTTCTACTCGCCATTCTTGGTCTATCTCCCTCTATACTTGGCTTCTCTACTGGACTATCTCCGCTCATCGCATCGTCTCCACTTCGTTTCCACTCATCGTCCTCACACCTTCACTCATCATTCCCACTCATCGTCTCCACCTCATCTTCACGGGCTATATCTATCTTCACTATTGCCATCTTCACCTCATATCCACTGGCTATATCCATCTTCACCGGCTATCCCACTCATCTCCACTGGCTATCTCACACATCTCCACTGGCTATATCTGCTCTTTGGCCTAAAGAATGAAGGAAACAATGTACTGATTGTTTCTTCTCCAGGTGGCCTGTTCGCCCCGAACTTCCCCCACTCTCCAACATCGACCAACTACCTCCTACCACCTGCAGAAGGGGATCCTCTCGCTGGTCCTTCCAGCCCTCATATCCCGCTCCATGAGCAGCTTTCAGACACACCCCATGCAGACACCTTGGATTCTTCTTCTCTGTTAAATCCGAAACGAGGTCGAGGTCGGCCCAAAGGCTCCAAGAACAAGCCCAAGGCACGTCCACCACCACCACCACCGCGTAAACCTACACCACCACCACCTAAACCCCGAGGTCGACCACCGAAAGTACGCACGTCTGCCGAACAGGCAGAATACGAACGAAGGAAGCATGAAATGGCACTAGGGATCAAACGCAGAAAGGGACGACCACGGAAATTCCCAGGATACCTCGTTAGGGAGATGAGATTGAGCAAGAATCGAAGTGAATTCAACGAACTCCTACGCGCATATGAAGAAGGGAGATTTCCTCGTCCAAGTGGTGAGGATCAGGAAGCAGATGGGGAAGGCGTAGATGATGAAGCGGACGGTGGTGGTAATGGTAATGGTGATGGTGATGGCGGAGAGTATGATACGTGGGATTATAGTCAGGTTGGAGTGGATGTGGCGGATGGTCAGACATTGTTAGATGTTGTCGGAGTGGCACAGCAGCAGGAGGCACATGTGGTTGACGAGGAACCAGGTCCGAGTGGTTTAGATCGGTCTGATGCAGGTATGCGGGCGATGTTTGGGTTAGACGCGTAGATTGTTGTGCCAAGAGCTGGCGTATGGGTTGTATACTGTTCTACAAGCAATATTGAGAGTGCTTGATGCCATGCACTTCTAAATCATTCGTGATGATTATCTTCAGTATTACTAGCTAGACCATCGGTGTCGTCGCAATGGCGCAATTGGTGCATATCTTCAAATTGTAATCATCGTCAAGCAAGTCCGATGCACGGGCGTGGCGACGGCGACCTGGAAACTGATCTGATCTCCGAGACACAATACAATTTCCGTTGTCAATCAGTGCTGTGACCACTTTCACGGTCTCTGAGAAACACAACACTGATTCAAAGATCGTACGAGCATTTGACCGAGACGCAGAAAAGAGATGAAAGAGGTCGGTCAGTAATCACGTCTTCCATTCCATTGCATATCATATCAGCATTTGGATATTTCCATTCATTTTACGTTTTCATTGTATCTCTCGCTGGTCGATACTACAATTTGATTTCTTGTGCAGTATCATAACATACAACTGTCATATTCGCACACTTGATTTCTAGCCTTGTAGAAACCCAAATTTGATAGATTTAGACTAAATGAGACTGGTTATTTGTCTGTGGGCAGTAATTTTACTCGCCACTTCACTATCAATATCCGCTTCTCCTCTCGTAACAAGACAACATTCCGCTTCTACACTATTCGATCCATCGCTCAATTCTACCTCATCGAATGCATCAAATAGCAGTCAATTCTCCTCTTCTATTACCGATACGGATACAAGTACAGATCTGACTGTAGTCAAAGTACGTCGTCTCCTTCTCTCCTTTTCTCTCTTCTTCTGTCACACTCTCTCGGACTCATAATCTCTCACTATCTTTCACACACTCTATCTATTTCCAACTATGCCTTCACATTTGTGGTACAACTGGTAAAGTCGAAACTGATCTAGTTGGTCGGTAATATAGTTCGCAGCGTTACTTGAATTGCTCGAATCAACTTTCTACGCCAACGCACTAAACGTTTTCACTGCAGAAGTATTTGCTTCAGCAGGTTTTGGGGATGGTCAGATCATACTTGATCAAATCACGTAGGTCTCTTTCCACGACTTTTTGCTCTTTCTCTTTCATCGTGTCCTTTTTTATTGGTTGTCCCGCCCCCGACAATTACTTCGGTTTCTCCATTATCTCCGTCGTCATCTGCGTCCCCGTTGTCCCATCAAGTACATGGTATTCTTCGTCATCTGGGTCCTCGTTATCCCGCCAAGGACTCAATCTGTTATTAATATCCTGCTAATAAACGCCATGATAGGGTGATCCAGGCAGACGAATCCACTCACTTGAAAACACTTCAAAGTGTAGCTACTTCCCTCGGAGGCGATATAGGCGATCTCATGGGCTGTCAATTCGATTTCTCAGATGCTATGAGTGGTGTACAGGTTTTCCTAGCTACTGCGAGAGTATTGGAGTATGTAGGAATTGATGCGTGAGTTAAAATGAATTCTGAAACCAACATCAAAATCAAGAAGAAAAAAGAAATTTGTTATAAAGACGAAGATCATGAGAGGATATTAGATGTATGAAGTAGGAAGTACAGGGAGAATGAGAGCTGATGTGATTACAATTCCTGTTGAAAGGTATATTGGAGGAACTACTTTAATCAGCGATAAATCTCTATTAGTCAGTGCAGCAGAAATCACCACTGTAGAAGCAAGGTCAGTCATATTACCCTTTTGGATAATCCATCGTACAGTAGACTCTGTCTTAAAAGATGGATAAAGCTGACGACGTTTCGCCACCGATAATGAACAAACAGACACAATACCATATTGAACATATTCAATGGTATGATTCGCGTCTGAGCACTCGATCGTCTCGATCAACTGACCACGACGTCGTAGGTGGTTCGGCAGTGGCGAATCCATTCGATATGGTTTTATCACCACAGCAAGTCCTTAGTCTAGTAGAGCCATTTATATCTGGAGGATGTGATCCTGTTTCTTCACTTGGACTTACTCGTGAGTTGTCATCCCCTTACATGATTTCCTCTTCCCCATCCCCCTTCTTCTTCCTCTTCCCCTTTCTCTTCTCCTTCCACTCTTCCCTTCTCCTTTCCTTCATCATTTCCCCCTTCCCCTTTCCCATTCCCAATCGTTGTAAAACAAAGAAGAGTTCTCATCCATCGTAATTCCAGCCACTCCACAATTGATAATCACCAACACTGGTTCCGTCGGACCAGGCACATTGCTCACTTTCGATGGACCAACTTTGACTAGCTCAACCTCGAATACCTCGGTGAATACCTCCACTTCCATGTGTATACTGTGTAGTACTGTAGTCGGGGCTGACGGTGATATACTGTAGGCTTTGTTCTGCAACATGATTATAGGCGGAGCTACACAGGCTATAATATTTCCATTATCGCAGTGTGTAGTGCCTGATGGGATTGATGGCCCAGGTGAGTCTCGTCGGTATAGTGTAACGGGACTGATAATCAGTTCATCTGTTCATTACTAACTCGTCTACCCCTTTGAGCACCAATATCGTCGGTCAAGATACTAGCTCGATCATCGCTGGTCAGTTGAGTTTCGAGTCTGGTAACATTATCTCAAGTTGATAATTTATCGTAGGACCGGCTCTGGCTTTTATCGATACGGTCCCTGATGGCTTGTCAAGTGTTAGTAGTCCCATGAATAAGGCAATGGCGTCAATGTGCTGATAGTAGCGAATCAGCTTCTAAAGGGCGAAGACTCTAGCTCGAACAACTCTGGATCAGGTAGCGCTGGATCAAACACTCCCAGCTCGGACGGATCAAGCTCAAGCTCAAACACTTCCAACCCAAGCGGGTCAGGTTCAGCTGGTTATCAGAACGGAAGCTCCAACTCCAATGTCAAGGAGGTGATCGTAATAGATGAGACGACAATTATCGAGACGCGAGAACGAATCAATATCAAGACTCCAGTCGATGGTGGAATATCCGGTGCGATCGCGCTTGGGTGGCTATGAGGATTGACAGATGATTAGATGGCGGAGGTGGGACTTGATGGGCAGAGATGGGATTTGATGGCGGAGGAGGGACACTTGTTAGACCTTCTGCTTGCTAATGTTCATAATGCTTAGCGACTAGCTAGCCTGACTCCGTCGCAATTGCCGTAGTCACAATCGTATCAATAATGGAAGAATCAATTCCCAGCACAGTCTACCGCAAATGTGCATGATTTCGTATTTAGGTCGCGCCACAAACAGCCTCGCCTACAGCCGTATTGAGAATGAGAGCAACGATTAGACCGTATAAGCCCTAAGAAATCAGTATTCTGGGACAACAATCGACCGGTCAATTAACTTACGATAACCTCTCTATAGTTTTGTTCAGTCAGCAAATTGAGAATACGTGCTTAAGACTCACGCAAAGATAAGAATGAGGACCATCGAAACGAAGACTTTTGATTCATACAGATATGCTCGGACACACTAAGAATAGAATGAGCTTCTTCTATCCCTGTGATGTATTATGTAGCTTACTGCATCACCGACAATGCCGATAGCGTATCCCGCGGCTAGACCAGTGAAACCACATGCTATATCCTATATCAGCCGAGGAAGGATGACCGTACGACAAGATAGAGACATACCGAGACCAGCGGCGAGGTGGATGAAACCTGCGAATAGGGAATATGGTTGATCTGGAACAACTGTTGAAGCAGTCAGTCTGTGCCACACATTGAACGATCGCGAAAGACGTACCATTGCCAGCAATGAGAACCGATACGACGAGACCATAGACCGCGATAACTATGAATAGAGTTAATACAATGACATTCAAACGAGGTAGAACCGAGATCGACGTACTACCCGACATCTAGCATTTGTCAGCTAAATTGAGATTCACAGAGCTAATAGTTTGAACTCACTACTACTGGAATGAGAGACTTGACGATACCAGTCAGTATCTCCCGTAGATGAGATCAGTGCAGCTCACCTTCATGATCAAATCAGGTCTAATACACAATTAGCGGCCATTGTGACACGATATGTAGACTTACCGAAATGTTCCCAGCCCGGCAATTCCGATCCCAGCTTTAGAAGTTCCGTAAGCTGCTCCAATAGTTGAAAAGACCATCTACGCGTTCTGATGAGCTCTCATTCCCGTCCAGAAAAGTACGAGACCCCTCACAGCAGCTGTCACTCCGGCAAAGCTGTTCATTGTTAGTTCTGGTTCTGGAGCGATATAGCAAGATGAAGCAGATGACAACGTACCCGAAGAATGGAGCCCATGGCGGGCAAAGCTCTGATGCCGCTGACATGGCTGTTGAAGATTGATGAGCCTAGAAAAAACTAGGGAAGATGAAGGCAAGCGTTCAATGGTAGAATAAGGATAGGATCGCTGCCCGTCCTGGGCGTCCGATAAATAAATCCACGTCAGGTCTGACAACTCTCTTGGCATTCTTATACGATCATCGCTGCGTCTTTCTTGTTTCTGTTCGCCCATGCACTTGATTTCTTGTCAGAGCAGCTGGAACTGAGGTAAAGAGTGCGACTTGCATGCAGCTACGCGAGTGATCCTCAAATTATGCAAATGGACACTGTGCTCTTGGGGCCATGAGTCATTGGCAACAGCTGATCCCCTCCCTTACGCCTTTTGTTTCAATATTCACGCCTCGCAACACTCTTACCGTCCACCAGGATCTCCCAACATGTCCGATATCTACTACAACTCCCATGCAAGTGGCTGAGAACACTAAAAACTGATGGAGACTGGACTGTGAGGGTCAATGCAAAGGAAGGGAGGGTGACCAAGATCGCCTCTGCGTCGAGGAGGTCAAAACAGGAACGTCACCCATCTCTCACATCTACACTTTGAACAAGAATGCCTTGCTTTCTCCTTCAAGTTTATTTAGTCTACAACCAGCAATCGTCTTCAAATAGGGTGGGTGGGCAATGAACGAGATCGAGGTTAGGGGATCAACTTCGAATCGTCGATTACGAGCGAAATTCATAAGCTGTACTCCATGGTTTGTCATCCCATCCTCATACATCCCTCTGACATGGTAGAAAATTATCGCTGACTAATGAACAAAGTCGACAAAGAAAGGTACGCTGTACAGGCGAGCGACCAGTTTGTCGAGTTTGTTCTCGTCGGAATACGGAATGTGAATACCTCGAACGACCAAAACGACGTGGAAAAGATCGTAAGCCTGGTGGTAAGCTCCTCTTTCTCTTCAACCACGAGAACCAAGATGGAACTGATATGATATGATATAGGGCGACCTAGATATTGCCTCGATCTACTTGATTCACCTGATTTTCCTATAGGGAGGGAGAACGTGACCCTCCCTACTTCACATCAAGTCTCGTCGACCTTACGAGTAGTACATTCACATCCTTGGTCATCTTCACCACCGATCACGACCAATGTCCTGAATAGTCTTCGTATCAGCGATGACGTACTGAGACGATCATTACTGTCAATGGATAACAGGGAACACACGCACTTCCACACCCAAGCTTTTATCCCCCCTCCGCCGTCACTCTCTACTACTGGCGCCCCTTCATTAAATGCAACAAGGAGTGTGCAATTGCCCCTGGCACCTCGGCGGACTATTCCAACGACCAATCACAATCCCCAAAAGCACCTAACCACCAATCACAATCACAATCATAATCATGTTTCCCGGCGTGAAAAGTCCACTCCTGCTGATATCTGCGAAGAAAGCTGGAGGTCGATTCTTGAAAGATACAGTAGCGGTGGCGAGAATTCTCCGAATCAGATCTTGTTATATTGTCAAAACTAGTAATACTCTTCTCCTCTTACAACTAAGCCTCGATCGCTGATTATGCTCCATCTCCATCTAGCCTATCCGGTCCACTGGCGTTCGACCTGATCCTTCCTCCATGGTTATACACGGCGGAAAATCTGTCTAAATGTCCTCAGCTCATCCTTGCCGTACTGGCACATACGACCTTCGAACGTGACCCATCATCCAACGAATCTTGTCGACTTGCACAAGAATCTTCAAAGCTCATCATAGCTCTTCTCCGCCTAGGTTCAAGAGACATATCACTCGTCTACGCTGCTATCGTCGTATCAGCATTTGAGATCCGACCTCATCGTCAATTACATAAATCACGACTTCACAAGAGTCTGTTATTGCTAGATTCAACGATTTGTGCTTGTGCTCTCGATTCTACTTTTGAAGAACAACGAATGCACATTCTACAGGACGAGGTATCGCGAGTTATCAAGGAGATTTGGGCTTGTGCGGTATTATGGTTTGGAATTGGCCCAATACGAAGCTGGAAGAGGATCAGGTGTTTGAATAAACTAGTTGAAAGGGAGTTGTCTATCAAGGAAAAGCTTATCAACACTTGGTGAGTTGTTTGCTTGAAGTATAGTGAGAGTTATGAGCAGCTAACCCAGCTAGGCTAGAATCTGTATCTAGGAGCACAGGTGATTGTCCCCCTGTTTCACCTGGAGAAGAGGAAAGTATGGTGCACTTCGATGACCTTGAAGATTTACTTCAAGTTTCGAGGGACAGGGACTGGGACTGGCAAACTGATATATGGGCTTTACGTTCGTGAAATATCTACATCACCGTTCTAGATTATTCGCTGAACGACGTTAACATGGAACTTCCTGTAGTTATCAAAATCCAATGGGGGATCTCTATCACAGATCAAGATGCTCAAAAAACCTACGATATCGTATCCGTCCTATGTACTCGTACTAATATCAAATTCAACGAAGGACATCATAATATCGAAGGACATCAATGTAATGAATACAAATACGATGTATGGTGGTTAATTGTCATTCTTCATCGGTACGTCATGGTGGTATTTCCCATCAAACCAAACTTACATACATACATAAGTATATGGCCCGATTTAATCAAATCCCAGATGAATCCTACGTACGAGTACATGCCCAGATGGCATCGGCGAAGCATAGAGGATGTAGCGAGGTGTAGAGATATGTTCCAGAAATGTCAAGGTTAGTAAAAGACAAAACACAAAACACAAAACACAAACATTGATAGAATGATTCGAGTTGGACTGATCTGTACTGTCAAAGAGCTTGAACGACAAATTACGAGGCTTTGATACTACGAGTTTATACGTATGTTAGTCGGAGTATCGCAGGGAGGGATAGGGGAGAGAGAGATAGTACCTACATCATAGTACAGTACAGTAGTAACGTCTTCTCATCACTTAGCATACGATATAGATGCTTATAATGTATGAATCCGTCTGTGGCTTTCACTCCACCTTAGAAGTGGCGAATAGATTACCTTAAAAATGATGAATAGATATTAAACTTCCACTTCATACAGCACAAAAATGAAGTCAAGGTACCTTGCTATAGTAGCATAACTATAATTTTACTATCCTACAGGCTACATGCCGTAAAAAGCTACGACATTGGAGTTCTCTTTGGTACATACAGTACATTAAATATCAGACTCATCAACGATTAGAAATGATGTGGATTCTGGCTCGACTCCGGCTGATACTGATGCTGGCACCACTGGTACTACTGGCACCCGGTCACGTTTCAATGGTGACTGAGATCGTCTTTCACGCTTAACAGGTGGAGTACGAGACCTTGACCGTTGTTCGCGTTCGCCTTCGCGTTTAACAGGTGGTGGTGTTCGGGACATTGATCGTCTTTCACGTTTAACAGGTGGAGTCTTATCGTGTCTACGCCGCTGATTCTGATACGTTTCGTCGTCTTTATTGTCATACCGCCTAGATCGTGGATCTCGTTCTTGTCGATGGTCTCGATCATCGTACTCTCTAGATCTGTGTCGGTCCGCATGGTCTCTAGAACGATGTCGGTCGTCTCGATCCTCATGAACTCGAGATCTATGTCGGTCCTCTCGATCCTCATGGTCTCGAGATTTATGTCGGTCATACCTATTCTCATGGTCTCGAGATCTATGTCGGTCATACCTATCGTCCTCACGCCTGGACGGACGATCATCTCTATCTCTTGATCGTCGTCGATCATAATGATTCTCCGAGTATTCCCGCTTCGACCGTCTATCTCCCTTTGATCTCTCCTTCTCTTCTCTCTTCACTTCCTTCTCTACGCGCTTTAATGCTCGTTGTTCTCTTCTTAATCTATACCAAGTCAGTTCTTGACTTTGTCTTCCCCCTCTAAAGCAATGAACCTCCTCAATAGCCTAGCATGACCTTTCTTCCATCCCCTGCCTAACCTTCCTCGATAGCCTAGCATGACCTTTCTCCCATCCCCGGCCTGACCTTCTTTCTCCTCGAGACCAAGCAATATTCCTTCCCTCAGAAGCTAAATGACGCCGTCGCAATGAATGAAAACTTACTCTTTCTCTCTCCGACGTGCTTCTTTCTCTAAACGCTCAATCTCCCCTTTGACAGGCACACCATTCGCCCCTGTTCCAGTAGTCCCATCGCCACCATCCTCCTCTCCAACAGGTTTCTTCTTGGGTGCGAATCCCAACGCAACAGCTAAAGCTTCCTCTTCCTGCTCTTTCAATCGCTTGATCTCTTCAGCTCGTTCGCGATCTGCTGCTGCTTTGTCCAAAGGTAGTGCATCACGTTGATACCAGTGTATATCTTTGTTCTTTTGCCATCTACCTTGAGGAGCTTGAACAGAGTGTCCGAGGTAATTTTCTAAAGAGAATCTAATCAGCATCAGACCCTACATCGAAGATAGACAGTCAAGGAATGGGGTACTTTCATTCAGGGGTATGTATGTGAAGAGATAGATATTGAAGAAAACAACTAACCTCGATGCTTGTCATCTACTACTGCTGCCCAACGGAAATCACCTTGACCACCTCGATTACCTGGACAACTATCAGCTTTGCGCTAACGAATGAACAAGCAACGGAAAACTAACCTTCTCGAATTGGACCGTCGTGCATCCCGTCTCACACTTGACCAAGATCTCAGTTTAAGAAGAGACTGACTAAAAAAAGCGACTGACCAAAAGAAGCGACTGACCGAAAGAAACAAGCGACTACACTAGAAAGGGACTGAGGGAGAGCGGAATCAAATACGCCACGAGGTGAAAACGCCGCTGTTGACGCCTGCGGTTACTCTCCGCGTCCACAGCCAACAGCCAACCTTGAAAACGACACAGCGAGAACGAGCTTCAACTAACACTCACTCGACTACATATCTATCCTTACTCCCTACTCTCCATCTCCTCAGACAGTAGACCATTACCACCCATTCTACTTTTCGTAGGCAATAATCGCCCACCAAAGAAAGGGGTCACTCGGGTGTCCCAGTCCAATTACCGGGACCGCAACGCGCATCACGGCGTGCTCCTTTCTCCCTTTTTAACCTTTCCACTCCTCACCTCTTTGTGGTTCTTTCCTGTGCTTGGGACTTGGGGGACTGAGACGGTAATTCCATCGCAATGGGAGCTGCGTGCAGTATCTGCTGTAAGCCATCCCGTTTTCCCTCGCCGTGTCGAGTCTAGTAAAAGCTGAACCTGCTAGGTGGTACAAGGGGGAAGAATGCCTATGAACCATTACTCTTGGAAAACGAGCGGGAAGCAGTAGCTGATCTCCTTCAATACTTGGAAAGTAAGCCTCGTCTATGCTTCTTCCAAGTACCATATGGAATCTAGCTCGCTTTGAAGGGAATCAATTGGCACTGACGTAGTCTCAGATCGCACAACTACAAACTTCTTTACAGGCTCTCCTCTCGCGGCACTCACAACCCTATCATTCTCTGATAATGTCGATTTACAACGATCAGCAGCACTTGCTTTTGCTGAAATCACCGAAAAGGAAGTTCGAGAAGTAGGACGTGATACTCTCGATCCCGTTCTGTATCTCTTGACTAGCCATGATCATGAAGTTCAACGCGCTGCTAGTGCGGCTTTGGGAAATCTCGCTGTTAACGGTTAGCTACCCTTTCTTTGATGATCTGTTCAGGAGAGCTGACCTCGCGTGTAGCTGAAAACAAGCTATTGATCGTGTCTCTTGGTGGATTGGAACCTTTGATCAGACAAATGTTGAGCCCGAATGTAGAGGTCCAGTGTAATGCTGTTGGATGCGTCACAAACCTCGCCACTCACGGTGAGCTGCGTCACTTGGTCCATGCTGGTAGGCCATCACAGCTGACAAGCGTAGATGAGAACAAGACGCAAATTGCAAAATCTGGAGCTTTGGTCCCTTTGACACGGCTGGCCAAGTCGAAAGATATGCGGGTACAGAGAAATGCAACGGGCGCTTTGCTCAACATGACACATTCAGGTCAGCTGATTTTGCTTTATGACAAAGGACCAAGCTGATAGCTTTCAGATGAGAACAGACAACAGCTCGTCAATGCTGGAGCGATCCCAGTTCTCGTATCATTGCTCAACTCACCAGACACCGATGTACAATATTACTGCACAACCGCATTGAGCAACATTGCAGTTGATGGTGAGCGGTATAAATGCACAAATGCATGCCAAATCTGACACTCGTCAGGTAATAATCGGAAAAAGCTGGCTCAGACCGAGCCAAAACTCGTACAGAGCCTTGTCGCTCTCATGGACAGTCAGAGTCTCAAGGTGCAGTGTCAGCTGCATTGGCACTACGAAATCTCGCCAGTGACGGTGAGTGGACATATACTGGCGATGCACTCGAACTAACTCTTTCCTCAGAGAAGTACCAATTGGAAATCGTGAAAGCGGACGGCCTCAAACCGCTTCTTCGGCTTCTGCACTCGTCCTACCTCCCCCTCATCCTCTCTGCAGCAGCATGTGTCCGAAATGTCTCGATTCACCCAGCGAACGAGTCTCCCATCATCGACTCGGGCTTCCTTACACCCCTGATCGAGCTGTTGTCATTCGACGAGAACGAAGAGGTACAGTGCCATGCCATCTCAACGCTTCGCAACCTCGCTGCAAGCAGTGAGCGAAACAAGGGAGCGATCGTCGAGGCTGGAGCTGTCGAGAGGATCAAAGACTTGGTCCTGACTGTGCCACTGGCTGTGCAGAGCGAGATGACAGCGTGTGTTGCTGTCCTGGCGCTGAGTGGTGAGTCCGCCTGCATGCGTGATTTCACGGCTAACGCCTTGTAGACGATCTTAAGCCACAACTGCTTGAGATGGGCATCTGTGAAGTCTTGATCCCATTGACCAACTCGCCGAGCGTCGAGGTGCAGGGTAACAGTGCCGCGGCGCTTGGCAACCTGTCTTCGAAAGGTCTGCTTTGTTCTCTCTACCAGTGACGTAGCTGACCAGTTCAGCTGCGGAAGATTATGCTCCCTTCAATGCCGTGTGGAACAAGCCTGACGGCGGTCTTCATGCCTACCTCGTCCGATTCCTCAGCTCGGCCGATATCACTTTCCAGCACATTGCAGTGTGGACGATTGTCCAGCTTTTGGAAGCGGAAGATGATCAGCTCACAAACAATATCCGATCCTCTCCCATTCTCATTTCGTCTATTCGTCAATTGGCGGCATCGCCACCACCGTCTCGAGGTGGTCAACGGCGTTCACACGATCCAAACGACGGTGGACATAGTGATGATGACTTTGAGGATGACGGGTTACTGGATCAAGAGGGTGAAGGGGAGATTGCAGCGCTTGCCAGGCGGATCTTGGATCTCACAGAAGAGAGTCGACCTGAAGCAGAGGATGCAAGTCGGTTTGGTACTGCTGGGAGCGAGGCGAGAGTGGGCAGTCAAGGAGGAGAGCACGATGAGCTGCGTGCGAGTGTACATCGTGCTTTGAGTGGGTCTAGGGGTTGAGGTGTTTTTTTTTTGTGTGTGAGACGCGAGATGAGACGAGATGAGATGGAATGAGATGAGATGAGGAGAGGAGGTGGAATGAGATGAGTTGAGGTGAGATGAGTTGAGATGACGTGTTCTGTGGATTGATAATCTTCTTTTGGACTGACACCAAGCTGTATGAGTGTAGTGGTTTACATGCATTCCGATAACGTTCTACTTGTACTTGAAGAGTCGGTAAAGCGTACAAAGCATAGGTAGGAAGAGCAAGGATTCCATTCAGAGAGGAGAGTAGGAAGAATGAAAAAAGCCACGTATGTCGGTGATAATCGGAGTTGAAGTGCGACTCTGCCCGTAGCCAATCCGAGAGTTGGAGTTTGGAGTGAGTAGGTTGAGATCGACCACGTTGTGATTCTTGTCTGTATTCTGTATTCTCGACGTTTCTTCTCATATCTTTCCCAAGATCAAGGTCTGATTCGAGAGATGGTAGGCCAAATAATGACTCGACGCACGGCGTCTGTTCTTTCTACTGGGACTCGTGAGTTACTGTCTCTTGTTTTGTTCTGGTACTCCGGTACTCTTTTAGTCTAGAGCTATTCGGTTGTTCTTCCTACCACCCGCTCTTGCCATTTGATCAGTACTTCTTTGGTTGTGAATCATTCTCACTCTCACTCTCTCACTCTCACTCTCACTCTCTCTCTCTCACTCTCTTTCTCTCTCTCTTTCTCTCTCACTCTCCCTCTCCTTCCTCACTCTTTCTCTCTCTCTCTCTTCATCAAATGATTATCACACGATATCACTTGCTTGACTTGAACTTTGATTCTACCTATCTTTCACTCGATACGAAATAGACAGACATACTGATACTCTAACAGTTCCAACACTCCGAACATCATCTCCAGGACTATTACTAGCCCACCGAGCAATAAGGTTCGCATCGACTCAACCTGTTTCTGGACCAGAGGAAATTGGGATTCTGAACCATCAGAGAGAGAAGAGACCTATGAGTCCTCATTTGGCTATTTATCAGCCTCAGGTGAGGTGTTTCTGTTGTATGAAGATTAGTACCTTGAGGCTGACGATGAGGTTTGTTTCTTATGTCGCCCTACCTTGGTTCCGCTTCTTTATTTGCTCGTATCTACTCCTGCACTCTCTCATCTCATTTCTCTCGTCTCCTCGCTGTATTCTCTGTCTCTTCCCTCCTCACTATACTCGCTCTCTTCTCTATTCACTCTACACGCTGTCTTCTCTACTCACTCTCTTTCCCTCCTCACTCTCTTTCCCTCCTCACTCTCTTTCCCTCCTCACTCGACTCGCTCTCTTCTCTATTCACTCTACACGCTCTCTCCTCCCGCTCTACTCGCTCCTCGCCCTCTACACAGCTCACGTGGATCCTGTCAATCGCCAACCGAGGAACAGGCGTAGCACTCTCTAGCCTCCTATACGCCGGCGCCCTAAGCTACCTGTTCCACCCCCTCGTCCCAGCAATTGACAGCGCACACCTCATTCAACTCGTTCACGATCTACCTGTTTGGTTCAAGGGAACTCTGAAACTTCCTATTGCCGTCGCGTTTACTTTCCATACGTTCAACGGAATCAGACATCTGGCTTGGGATGTTGGAAAGGGTGAGTTCTTGTTTCTTGTGTGTGTGTGGGGGAGAAAGGAGGGAGTTGTGTTTTTGGTGTCTTTGATGTGGTTCTATCACCTCTTGAGGTGGTTATCTTGAATGGAATGAGAGAGTGTGACGGATTAACAACTGTTGGATGGGCTATAATCTTGCCTTGGACGAGGGAATCAGCAGGAGAATTGGCAGTCGGACGCTTCTTTATCCAGGGGAGAGGAAGTCAATCCGTTGTGAGATATCGGCAAGACTCCATGATCTATTGTCGTAGACTGCCCAAACCAAATCGTCGCCCAAGGAGCTAACACCACACAGGCCTGACTCTCAAGGGCGTCTACCAGGGCGGATACGCCGTTCTTGCCGCCACTGCAATCTCAAGCATCTACCTCGCTTTCTTCGTGTAAGACGTGGATATCTCGACTTTGTATGGGCGTGGCGATTGCACGATGTGTAGCTGAGAAGGGGAGACGCAAGGTAGTCTGTCTCGTGATGATGAGAAGATATGGAAGAGCAATGTTGTGATTTTTCGTATGGGTATGATGCGACATGCACTTTGCTATGAAGTATGTGATGAAAGATGGATGCACTACAAGATGAAGACGCAATCTGACATGAAGTACAAGATGAAGACGCAATCTAATGTGAAGTACAAGACGAAGGCGCAATCTGCTATGAAGTACAAGATCACGGCTCCACTATGCCATGGCAAGACAACAACGGGGTATGCTATGAAGTAGAAGATGAAAGTGAAGTTTGTTTACTCCATGTACTGTACTGTACATGTTGATTGTGCACTCTACTTTACTAAAATGACGAGTATGCACTCTGCTTTACTCTGATTGTACACTATGTAAGATGTGTAGTATGATGCAGTATGCTATGAAGGAGTAGTACAGATGATAAACGACTATCCGAGCAAGATGGTCCTGGGTCCCCCGGGCATCATCTAAACCAAGAACCAGCACCTATACCAGGCCCATCCAAGCCTTCAGCCTCATGCCACCAGCCTTCTGGAACGAGGACTGAATCACCCTGTTTCAAAGTGACTTGACAAGCTCCGTCTTGGGCGAATGCGCCTCGTAATTGTTCTCTGTACTCTTGTATAGTTGATTGTTGAATATCATCATCGGCATCCAACTCGTCATCTGGTCTGAGCAGATTCGAACTTGGGAGAAGGATATCTGGTTCAAGTGATGATCTGAGCAGATTCGAACTTGAGAGAAGGATAGTTGATGTATTTGTATGAGGTACGTTGGGGCTTGGTTTAAGGTAGGTTGATGCTGAAGGAGGTAAAAGTCTGAATCGTTTACTACCTATGACTGAAGGGTGATACGACGTCAGTTCCAACTCTTATCAGAGAAAAGATCAATGTACGAGGAGAGGAGAGGGGTGTCGTTCGATCTGGAATATAGAAGAGAAAGAGAATTGCCGTTTTACTTTATTATCTCCATTGGATGGATGGGATGGAAAGTGATGTAAGACTAGGAAGGTGAAATCTCAAAAGTCATCTACTCACTCTGTGTATATAATCCAATATAAGGATCTCTATGGAACGGAGTCCAACTGCCTTTCGGACCAATCCATATAGTCCTCCTCCATATCTCACTTCGAGGACCGGACGAGAAATGCTCCAGAGGGGGTGAAACGTCTTTGAGCACAGATGGGATTTCGAGTAGGTCAGATTGCGCTAGGTAGGCTGTTGGGAGTGAGTCGGGCGATGAGGAAGGGATGAGAGAGAGGATGAATGCGTCTAGGAATAGGCCTGAGAGGGGGGGGGGTGTTAGTAGTTAGCTATGTTGTAGATGATTTGGATTTGGACATGGATTTGAAGGATGAGGAGATGGGTGGTTTGGTAGAGGAGATGGGTGTTTTGGTAGAGGAGATGGGTGAATTGGTATAGGGGATGGGTGATTTGGTATAGGGGATGTGAGCGGAGAGGGGGTTAGTGGATGATGCAAAAGAGAGAGAGGATGTGAGAGTGTGTGTGAGAGAGGGGGAAGATTGAGTGTGTATGTGTGTGAGAGAGAGAGTGAAGGATTGATAGAGGGTGTGAGAGTGAGTGATGACAATGTCAAAGTACGAGTAGATATGACCTGATAATAAAAGGTGGTAATATGTAGACTTGAGACACAACATACCAAACCCCATCGTGACCCGCTGATACCTCTGATCAAGGTATCCTCTCCCCTTCTGTCCAACCTCAACCTCGACAGCCCTCTGTTCGCCCACAGCATCCCTTATCGCGCGCAACCCATCCGATAACGTCCATTTATAAAGCGCTGGCCAGGCCGAAACTAGTCCCGGGAGATGCAGTGGGCTAGGCGCTGTCTGAGAGAGATGGGCTCGGAGTGCCGAGGGTGTTATATTTGGTATGGTGTCTGCTAGGGCGATACGTAATGTCATTTGCCTGTTTACTGTTTACTGTTTACTGTTTACTGGTCATCTGTTAGTTGAATGATCAGAGAGTATGAGAAGTTGGGCGAGTAGTAGTCCATAAACGGAGATGTAGTTGTATCAGAGGTGGACATGCGATGTGGAGGTAGACCACTTGAAGTAGTCGATTCTTTGTGTTCTTATTGTTATCGTTATCCTTCGTCCCGCAACGATGGATAACCTCTCACCTGCCCAAGCTCAAGCGCTGTATGAAGCAGGAGGGTTCATAGTCGTCTCTTCCCTTCCTCAAGGTAGCGAATTTGGTATTGATGGGACGTGGGTTTGACGTTTTCTCCAACTGCATCTCCTCGTCCTTCTCCTCCCTCTCTCTCTCTCTCTCTCTCTCTCTCTCTGATCCCAAAGTGACCTGAGATGATATTATCAAGCTGATCGTCGGCTTGACAAAGGTAGATTCCACCTAACCCGTGATTTCTCAGGCATAAAACTCCTTCCACCAGGTCTTCACCTCTTAACATTCTCTGCCCCTTCCTCATCTTCTCCCTCAGCTGGTCCCGCAGCTATTTCAATCCGTTATGGAATCCTACGATATTTCACTAAACAAGAACGTTATTTCCTTTCATACGACCCAAAATCCGAACAACTAATGCATGATCCATCAACGCTCATATCGGACGATCAACTTCGTGTTCAAGATGCACATCTCGCTCCGTACCCTTTTCAAGGTCTTGAAGCTTGGCAATCACTCACAAATGCTATTTCGCGTGAGATCTTGATTGATGTTTTGGGTCAAGGAGGTGCAGTCGACGGAATGAGAGGTGTGATTGGACAAGAAGATGAGGCTGGACGATCGGATTACGAGCACGAGCACGAAGGAATGCGGTTTATCACGTTTGATCTCAGGAGGAGCTGGAGGGACGGAGCGGTAGGTGAGGAAGTCAGTAGGTTTTCAATGGATAAGAGCTGGTTATTGGCTAGTGTTATACAGGATAGAGCTGGTGGTGGTGAGTCTCTAGAGGTTTTCATCTTGAACTCGCTCTCATCTCGTCTTCTCAAGTCTCTCGCTCTTCCACAAAGTCTCTCTCCCATCTTCCACAAGTCTCTCCCATCTTCCACAAGTGTCTTTCACATTCACAAGTCTCTCTCATTCACAAGTTTCTCCCATCTTCCACAAGTGTCTCTCTTCCACAACGTCTCTCTCACTCACAAGTCTCTCTCATCTCCCATCGACAAGTCTGCCTCATACATACGTTACACTCATTCACAAGTCTGCCTCATACATACGTTACACTCATTCACAAGTCTGCCTCATACATACGTTACACTCATTCACAAGTCTCCCTTATCCATACGTTAATCTTACACACAATTCCCAATCTTCCACAAGAGGGACAGATGATCGAGTCATCGAGTATCCCAACTAACAAACTACAGATCCAATGAACCTCATCGGTCAAATCCAACTATCCTTCATCCTCCTGCTCTACCTATCCTCATACTCTGCATTAACAATCTACAAGCTCCTCTTATCCCTCTTGACTCGTTCCTCCTCTGCCCTCGAATCAGCACCTATCGCCCTCCAATCGACTTACACAGCCTTGATACACACTCTATCGAGCCAACTATCTGCTTTACCCGACCACGTATTCGACGGCGATTTACCAGAGATGGATCTGTTTTACTTGGATGAGATTGAATCTCTAGCTAAAAATCTCAGTAGCGCAATATCATCATGGGGAGAAAAGCACAACAAGCATGTGACGCAGGCTTGGCAGAGTCTCGGAAATGTCGCGAGGAATAAATTCAACTGGCACTTGTCTGATCTTGCAGAATATCATCATGGTCAAGGGATAGATGAACAAGACGATGAACAAGGCGAGTACGCTCCTGTGATAGTAGATACATAATATAAAGACATGAATGCACTGTAAATGCATATCTAGAATAACCAGGGAATCACTATTTTTCGATCGGCAGGATACCGACTTCCAAAGGTATCGCGATACCACCCGTGTCCTCTTATAGCTCTCGGCAGCATTGATGTGATTTCTGCCAGAAGGAACATCCATGCAGGATGAAGGAGAGTATGTGGTGTCCATCCTAAGATTGTTGGAGCGGTAGGTACGTTTACTAGGGGAAGAGGAGCAGCAGCAATAGCGAATGACATCCATTCGAACCTAGAAAGTCTCAGTGTGACCTCAGTTGCATTAGGAAGAGACCTACCATTCGCACAGGTAATTAGGAAACGAGACGAATCGGAAAAGCCCAGCACGAGGGATAGTGTATCTTCCTTTTGCTTTAGGAGCTTTTCGATCATCGGCCTCGGCGGTGTTTGGACTGGAAATGAGGCGTCGAGCAGGTTCACGTCGAAGGTCATTCAGGATCTCGTCGTGATAGACTGTCCGCCAGGAGATTAGCCATTACAAGCTATGAGGACAGAAGGATGAAAGACCTCAAGGTGTTGATGATCAAGATAGGGGGATGCAATGGATTAGGGGTATAAGAAAAGAGACAAAAACATACCGTTACCTCCGAAACCGACCAACCAGCCAAGAACACCAGCGTAGAACCTGGGACTAGAAAATGATGCGGTCGGATAGAATGCTAGTCCAATTGCGAGGTTGTATGCGTTGCTAGATGGGTCAACGAATGTTCATCTATACATGACGAAGAGCTTGGGCCTGGTTGCGGGAAAAGGAAAGAAAACGAAGAGAAAGTGATTCGTTCGAGAGGAGAAAGAGACGATTGACTTGGGACACTCACAGAAGATTAAATACGATAGCTGCGAGTGGTACGATGATGTGTTGTCTACTTCTTGTAGGCGATAAGATGAGTGGTGAGATTATTGCTCGATGGAGATAATGTATTAGGTATAAGCCCTTTGCGTACGTCAGTTTCAATTACAATATCAGTGTAGGTATCGGTGTGCGTGTCAACGAGTCTCCAACCTTCTCAGCTTCTACCACCGTTGCTATCTCTCCTTGCTTGACTAAGCATTCTCTCCTTGCTTGACTAAGCATTCTCTCCTTGCTTGACTAAGCATTCTCTCCTTACTTGACTAAGCATTCTCTCCTTAGCTTAGCCAAGCGTTCCCTCCCTAACTAGCAAGTATTCAATCCATCTGCTAATCCTAGCTTTCTACTCCTTTGCTCTTACCAAGGACAACACGCTTGGGAAGAACAACCAAACTACCACTCACACAAAGTACCACAGTAGGTTTATCCAGTATCGGATGATCTGTCCACGTCAGAGTCGATAAGAAAGTGATTGGCTATTCGAATGATTTAGCTCTCTCAATCTTAGTTGAATCGTGTTCAAGAACGACGACAACAGTTCCGGGTTTAGGTTCAGTTCAGATGAAAGACAAAGACTCACAGATACAATCTCCATAATGAACCATCCTACATTTCCTACAAACAGTGACATCAGTATTTATATATACACAAGCTGAGAAAACCAAGAGAGATGTTTATCTAGCTTAGCTACACTATATTTGAAAACAAATAAAAATCACTTTGACTTACCATTTACATTCCATATCGATCTACCAGAAGAAGACGAAGACGAAGACGAAGATGAGGATGAAGACGAAGAAGAAGATCCAAATCGTCCAAATGGAGCATCAAATACAAATAACGTCAGAGGTGAATGGAGTGGGAAGAGATGAAATATCGTTAATGTAGTAGCGAACAGCTTTGGAATAGGGACGATGTTGGATGATAAACTCTCCTTCCATGTCATATTTACCTGTTCTTCCTTCTCTAATGATTGAGTAGAAACTCGATCGATAGGATAAAAGAAAGATACAGGATAAGAGCAAAGGGATGGAGAGAGATGGAGAGAGATATGGAGAGAAGAAGAGAAGTGTTTTGAGATCGACTCGAGCTTAACGATAGAGAGTCCACTTTCTCTTTCACGAAATCGTTTGAAACGCTGCCTGACGTCACTTGTTCGCGTCGCGTCGCGTTAAATCGGGAATCCGCACGGACATCGTAGCAGCAACCAGTGGCGGGGACATAATATACGTATACGACTGTAACACAGTCCAGTCTTCTCTGTCTCGTCAGCAACTGCTCTGTTCCCCTTATATCCCGCCGATATGCAGAGTCTATGCATATGTCTCACTTGTCCGCATACCAGCTGCGACTGCGTTTATTCGCTCCGTGCATCTAATCATCGCCACCTGAATCACCTAGATCCACTATCCAATCCACTATTGCGCCTGTTCTAGATCTCCATCCTCAACCTTGATCCCAAACACCGAGGCCCAGAACTACATCCACATTCTGATCAGCACCTGACCAGCTTCCCCACCTCGGAACTTACCTGGGGTAAAGCTATAGCTTCCAATCCACCATAACCATCACCTCCAGACTGTTGTGCCGCAGCAGCTGCGAATCCCAGATCCATGGGAACAGGCATATGTAAAGGGCTCATTTGATGCGCGAGCAACGTTGGAGAAGTTTGAAGAGATCCTGGTGAGCCGTTGGTAGGTATATCTGGGAATCCACGAATTTGCGATAATGGGGTTCCGTGAGGTAAAGGGAATACAGATTCGGTTGCAGCTTGCCATCGCGCAGAAAGACGAGCGTTGTCTCGATTAGGGCTGGTCGCACTTTGTTCCATTGCCGCACTGTGCTGAGTTAGACCCGACTTTGGAAATTTTTGGGTAAAGGTTCAAGTCAAGTCAAGTCAAGTCAAGGTAGCCGAGTAAGGATCAAGTCAAGACAAGGTAGCCGTGTGAAAGACATCAAGTCAAGACGAGGTAGCCACGTCAAGCCAAGGTAGGCAAGTAAAGGACATCAAGCCGGGGTAGTCAAGTGAAGAACAGCACGACAAAGTAGCCCCGTATAGGATAAAAACAAAACTTACGTAGCTAGACGTTCGAGCCTAATCATGCCATTACATAGATCCGCTTGAACAGGGTGTGCTGCGACCCATTCTTTGACTTTGATCCGATCTTGAAACACGCTTATAGCGCCTCGTACATCTGCCTACACCCATTGTCAACACTTGTCTCTCCCTCGCTGGGGCGTGATACTCACGATACATCGCGTAGCGAGATCTGTACCAGGCTGACGTATAGCCAGAAAAGTACAAACAGCGCACGCATGAAATGCCTGACATATCAGCAAAACTCGTCCCAGCCCTCCAACCTAAACAATGGACACTCACACGCAACGATACCGTCCACCATGAATACAGAATACTCGAGTTGTTTACCGATGCCGCACGGTACGCCGTCAAAATCATGTGTGATGCTCTAGCACATATGTCTGTGGATTCGGGATATGCAGCCGGATCGGCTCGAAGATAAGGTCTATGCAGTGCCATACTATCAGAAGAATCAGCTATCAGCTACGAAAAACAAGTTTGACGTCTGTCTGGTTACGGTGATTATGCCTTTGACTTACATGAGGAGAAACGTCTTGAAACAGAGCATGAGCACTTGATTGACCTCGACCTTTGATTTCATCTCAGGCAACACCTCATCCTCTTCCGGCTTAAATCTCATACCCCTAGGTACATGAGAATACCACTGTGTTATATCATCTGCCAAACGGACAGCACCATCATATGTGTGATGACTCGTATCTCCTTCGGCTGCTGCAAGGTTTTGTTCGTTCTCAGAGGGTGAAGGGGAGAACCATCCGTAAATAGCCGACCGTGAATATTTCCTATCGACGTGGAAGACTCGGTTCAGAAATTCGTTTGAAGGGATAGTCATTTGCCAAAATGCAGCGTGAAATGTCATTTCTGTCGTTTTACTTCTCAAAACGTTCGAAGGTGGAAGTAAGAGTTGAGCAGAACCAGGAGCATCCGAAAGTGTTTCGTCCGGTCTGTCTTGAGGGAGATTAGTGGTGTAAAAGCTGATAGCGCTTGGTCGACCGAATGCTAGACAAAGCAGTGCGTCGATTCCAGCAATAGTCCACCAGACCCGTCGTTTCACCTCAGCATCACGCATGCTGATACGAGCATCGTGATGAGTTGGATCAACGTGTAGCCCCATCGCAATCGCTTGTCGTATAAGTGATCCCGTCTGAGTCCAAGCGTCTGACGCCCGTTCAGAATGAATCAAGTAGACGTTGATCAAGATTTGGGCCTGAATCGTGTGCAATGTCGGGTTGGCCATGAAGGAACATAGACGAAGTGCTTGGTATGCCGCGGAAAGGTACAACTCGCTCTGTAATCGACTGCTGGTGAGATCCTTCGGATCGCGAAGCTTGAGTCCTTGAGCTCGCGCACGTTCGGCCAATTCACGATCCGGGTGTCCATAGAAATCTGCAGTCGATGCTCGCATTACACAACCTGGCATAAGCTTGGCTCATAGATTCCACAACTCACCCATTGAGCAAATCATGAGGTATAGAGATAAGTGTGCAAGCGGAACATTCATCTTTTCCGCATTTGTCATGGCGAAGAAGCGCCTGTACTCGGCCTCCAAGCTAGGCTGGTGCCACGCAATGGTATACGCGCAGTTCTCCTCTCTGAAGATCTGCAACAGCCTGCCCCACGTAAGCATCTCTGTCTCTAGCACAAGACCACGATCACATATATCAAGAAAGGATTACTCACACCTCAGACTGCTCGCGATTCGGGAGAAGACCAATGATCTCTCCACTGAAATTCTCATGGCTCCAGATGGTGGTGAAAGGGAAAGTCTTGCGCAAATCAGGAAACACCCCCGTGAATGCGGCATCCTCAGGAACAGTAAGTAAATCATCCCCATCACCTGCATTGCTCGTCCCCTTTGCCGAAGTCAGCTCGCGAATCCGTCGCAACATCGACTTCCCCGCAGGGGCGCCTAAAAATGTCTTTCGTCCGGCGCTATCGTATACCATTTCTTCCCCTGGGAGTGAATTCGTCGAATAAGGCTCGGTGCGGTAAGATCTGTCATTTCCCTGGTCATCCGTCACTGTGATTCCCAAAACACCTGTACCGCCATCTGCAGGAGAACTGCGACCCGAAGCAGACGTTTCCGGTCGTTTAGGAGTGGCGAGTGCTGTGTCACCAGTACCGCCAACAGGGGCTTTACGATTCGCGGCAGCTGCAGCTGCGACATCCGCCATGGCAGCTTCATCAATCTTAAAACGAGCGAATCGATCCACAATCACTCGACGCTTCTTATTCTCCAGCGCACGGTCTGCCTCGGTATCGCCACCTGAAGATGGGGCTGGGGTGGGTTGAAGAGTGGCGGTGGCCGATCGAGGAGGGTTGCGCTGTCGTAGTTCTCTGACGACTTGCTCGAGTTCAGCAACTCGCCGACGCAGACGATCCGACTCGGCGACAGTCGGATCAGACCTGATTCTCGAGTCAACAGCTGTTGTTTACCTTTGAGATTGCACAACTACTCACAGATCGCGAACTTCGTCAATCTCATAGACACATGATCCCGTCTACTAGTCAGCTTGCAAAGTCGTTGCACGGACTCACGAGGCCTAATGCTGTGCATCGTCCGCATGGACGCTTACGATCACACTTTCGTTTGTGATTATGACAAGGGACACAACTTCGTATGGTTCGATTCCTCTTTCGCTTCCTATGGTCTATCTTGTCCTCATCCAGGTCATCCAAATCATCATCGCGCTCCAGTTTCAATAATTTACCCTGAGAGGCCGATATTTCTCGTCCTTCCCTTCGATCTGAGGAATTAGGCCGAGAGACATCTCCATCCGCATCACTGTGTTGATCTGTACCTGTCTCAACAGTTCCGATAGTAGGACGTTCATCGTCTGTAGTTCTGCTCAGAGTGCTTTGCCTGGATCGGATACGGCTTGGCCCGGCCATCTCTGGACCTGGTCTCTCTTGATTCAACACGCCGTGCCATTGTTCCGTAGACACGGGCTGCTGATTCTCCGGTCTATCGGGTTGATGGTAGGCGAGGTATTGTCCTATGCGTTCTCCGGGGTTTGGAGTAGCGATGGAGCTCATTAACATATTACGACGGTGCTGTTGTTGGTGCTGCTGTTGGTGCTGTTGTTGGTGTTGTTGTTGGTGTTGTTGATCCTGAGGCGGGTGTCCATTCTGATGATTAAGATGCTGTTGATTATAGTATTGATCCTGATAACGGAGCTCTGGTACCGATGACCTTCTCTGTTGATCCCTCGGAGAAGTGATGACATTGAGAAAGTGTGGGTGCTGTTGTGGTCCTGAATATCCATAACGATTGTAGTTAGGTGATGAAGAAGAAGAAGGACCGGCTGTTGGTGTAGCCGGGTATGCCGTCTGAGGTAACGGCGAAGGTACTGCTGGTCTGCTGTAGTCGTTGTACGACTGCTGCTGAGCGAACGGTGCGAGATCAGGCAAGGTCATATTGAATTGATTGTAACTTGAATTGGGATATGGAGCTTGAGTCTGAACCTGTTGCGGATAATCGGTGCCAGAGGCGTTTGTGGTGTTTGATTGATTGGGATCGCCAGGACGTCCTGCACCTCCACCATTGCCACCGCCAGTATAATGGTTCATACCGTTGGCTATTGTATCGGTCGTCTGAGCCGACGCATCTATAAGAAGAAGTGAATTCTGAAAAGGAAACACGAAACAATAAGAGAGAACAGTTGGTTGGGCGGCAATGGGGCAAGCAAAGGGGACGATTTTATTACAATCAGCGATTTTCTTTATTTTTTTTTTAATTATCGACCCCTCGGTGTTACTCACCGAACCAGAGTACGACGTCGTACATTGCATATGGAACTGATGTAGGGGGATGTAAAGACCAGAAAGAGGGGGTTGTCGAGGTATGGGTCTGGGCGTGCGTGCACGGCGGTATGATCGTTAAAAAGCCCGAAGCGAAGGACAGCGAAGCGTGTCGCGTGTGGCGAGAGTCGTCTTCGTTAAAGAGGCCTTGAACGAGGATGACGACAAGCACGCGGAGGTATAAAAATGAGCGGGAAAAGTACAGAGTCGTAGAGCATACGAGGCAGGGGGAGAAAAGATGATGACTGGAAGATTTTGACTTGTCTACTCTCTCAAGGGTATGAAGGGGAAAGAACAAGTATTGTAAGCTTCTGTTTTTGCTCGGCTTGATCCCATTTTTCGCTTCCCACGTTTTGAGACGTTAGAGTGGCGACACAAACGCACGCTCCCGCTGTTTTGGCGCAAACAGAAATAAACAGGATACGGCTAACCAGCTGGCAGATCAGAACCGGTTCGACAGAGAGAGAGAGAGTCGGTAGGTAGGTAGGTAGGTAGGTAGTCACGGGGGCAATTTGGTTATGTCTCAGACTGGTCTCGGGGGGGACGGGGGGCACCAGACGACTGAGAAATGAAAAAGGTAAAAACAAGGTTCGGACGCAAATCCAGTTGTTTCCGGACTTTTGAGCAGGGCGCTTTTGATGGCGTTCAAGGCCTAGATACTTTACGGATAATGATGATAATTAATAAGCGAGACATCAACACTCACAGAGGAACGATGAGGACGTATGGAGACTCGAAGGACAGACTGAAAAAGTTCTCCAGGTGTAGGATCTAGGAAATAAGCGTCTGCACGAGTAGTGGAATGTCAGATCCCCATATCTGGGTAAATGGATTGCATACTCCTCTACCAGTTTGATCTTTTCTTGAACTCAAAAAGATATTTTTTTCTGTCTCACAAGACGTCATCTTGGTTGTTTGGCCGGGCTGGGAATGGAAAGTATAGGAAAGCAGAGCATGGAATGACGATCACAAGACGAGACATGGGCTACGGTTACAGTTATAATCATCGGGACTGAATCGACCTGATCCTGGTCATTCCGCACTGAATCGAACTACTATTACTGTACTTGACAAAAGATAGAAAAAGCATTCGCTTGGCTAGACAGTAGACAGTAGGAACTTTTTATACAGGTTTTTAGGACAAAACCTAGAGTAATACATTTACTTCATTTACTTGATAACAAGACAAACCCTACAAGTACACCGTGAACGGCGATCGTCAACAACACAACCGCCTTTCTTCGAGTCCGAATATTGTCATTGTAATAGGATTAGTTCATTTTAGCGAGGAATATGAGACCAGGAGATCGACGGACAAGAGTAGAAAACAGTAAGTAGCGCTCCTTGATACCCCTTGAGAACTTCCTTGATGCCGTTCGATGATTGATGTACTCATACTCGTACGTATACTATCTACATCTTTCTTTCTGTCTCGATCTACCCAATATAATGTTCAGTAACGCACTTCATAATCCACCTCTTTTGTCCGTTACACGCCATGTACAGTATGTCAGATGATGCATTACAGTACATCACATCACATTAGTCCTTCCAATACCATCTTTGCCCATGATTTCAAATCGGAACCTTGGCTCACCATCAGTAATACCTTGACTGTACCTCACTATCCCCCGTGCTCTCTACCTCCTCGATCAATGTATCATTATATAGATAGATAGGACTGCGATAATCCTTTTCTCTACCTCACCGACTACCTACGGTCATTGTTCCATCCCGGGCATCGGCCAGTAACGCATCAACAATTAGTTATCATACTTCACTTCACTTCCGTCTTGTTTATCTCCTGGACCAATGTACTCGTATATAGATAAAATATTACCATCCTCGCCCTACCCAACCATCTAGATATAGAAGCGGTCATTGAGGACAAGTGACTCGTTTTGTCCACCATCAGACCCTTATACAACAGTACATCAACAATCAAAGATCAATGGCTTCACTTCACTTCCCTCCTGTCTACCTCCTGGACCAATGTACTCATATACAGATATAATGTTACCATCCTCGCCCTACCCAACCATCTAGATATAGAAGCGGTCATTGACGACATGTAACTCATCTTGTTCACCATCAGACCCTTACACGACAGTACATCAAGAATCAACGATCAATATCTTCACTTCAGTTCCCTCTTCTCCATCCCTTCGATTAATATACTTGTATATAGATATACTATCACAATCATCACTATATACCACCATCTGAACATAGAACCGGTCATTGGCGACAAGTAACTCATCTTGTTCACCTTCAGATCCTTACGGTAAATCAACAACCAACGATCAATGGCTCTACTTCACTTCCCTTTCCTCTATCCCTTCGATTTGTATATCTACGGTAGACAAATAGCATATTCCCATTCTCTACCTCATCAACTCCAGTAATTGTTTCATCTTAGCTATCGACAAGGTAAAGCCATCTCTCCCACAATCAGACCCTTATGTAGAATACACCAACCACCAACAACCAATACCCATGATCAATGACTATACTGTACTTTAGTTACTTGACTTTACTTAAGATAAATTGAGGTCCTTGTTCTTCTCTACTTACCCAACTTCAGTAATTGTTCTATCTCCGTTAATCAACAAGTAACACATCTCGTTATACATCAAATCCATTACGATACCTACGGTACACCAACTACCTACCACCATCATTCCTGTGGTTTGACCAGTAGTCGCCATTGGTGAATTCCTAGCGATATAGCACTGACATTCAACGTCGTATAAGTATAGTCTTCAAAAATCTTCGTCTTCGAGGAGCCCTACAGTACACAAGATTCTTACTGACTGATAAATCTCTCACATAAAATGCATCTATAAGACGCCACAACAAATCATGACCAAATTGACCGAAAGGAATTATCAAACAACCCATATAGCTACACCAATAAAGTGAATTACCACCCAACTCACCCACACCCATATCAAACTACACACTACACACATACTCATCACCACACACACACACACCCACGCTCAACACCCCCACACACAACCCATCCCGCCACATTCACCCGAACCCCACATAATCAATGACGAGATTTAGTATGGTCCGACCACTTCCAACCACCGACCACCGATATTCATGGATCACTCTTTCATATCCATGCCATCCGTCGCTACCTCGCTCACTGAATCGTTTCTGCCTTTTGAGCAAGGAGCTGAACCAGATCTCTTTCCTCTTTTCCCACCGCCGACGACTGTCCAACCTGACCCTGACCCGGGCCCCGACCCTGGCCCTGAATCTGAGCTTAGAATCTCATTTTCCCCATCTTCCTCTTTCACAGCTTCCAAGCTACCTGTCCTCCTTCGATGAAGCATGGTACCCTTACCCTCACCGGCGTCTGAGTCTGAGCGATCTTCAACGGAGATTTCTACGCCGTCTCCCATCCAAGATTTACCTGCTCGGACAGGAGCTCGCCCAAGAGGAGAAACGAAATCGAAATCAAAGTTGTTTCGTGATGGAGCAGGAGATCCAGATGACGGCGCAGTCTCGTCTCCTGAAGGTAAGATTCGAGGTGGCGTATAAGTGTGACCTCTACCTCGTGGACTGTATTCGCCCACACCAGTATATGTACCACTGCGTTTCTTCTCTGCAAGTCGACGAGGTGATAATGGTCTTTGTGGCGTCGAAAGTGCTGGTCGTATGAAAGATGCCAGTGAAGGTAGAGGTGTGTTGATATTACAGTCCGAACCGAAGATTGAATTAGGTGTAGGAGCCACAGCAGGAGGGGGAACAGGAGAGTTGGAATTTCGAGTAGGTGTACTGGATCTTCCCCATGACACTTTGAATATCCCTCCTCGATCTTCATGTCCAGACACCTTCTCGATGGACGGCGTCGAGTCTGGTAAAGGTACTACCCTTCTCTTTTTCCCGAGTGAATCACCAGTACCGCCCATGATCTCATCTCCACAACCTCCAATACCGAGCTCATCATCGCCAGTTTGAGATTTCGCTATATCCTTCAATCTTTTCCCTCGTTCCTCTTCGATCGTCCTCAGCTTCTCGATCCTTCTCTCATTCATGACCCAATTGACGAGCCTGTTCCATTCTTCCTTTTCCTTCTTTCTCCTAGTCACTTGCTGAGCAATCTCATCCCCTTCTTCCGTCGATGTCAGAGTAGCACCGACAACGCCTGGATGGGTTCTCTGATATGCTGCTTGAGTTTCTCTAGCCAAGGCGGCAAGATCGAATGATTCGGGATGTTTGGCATGATGATATGCGCTCTGAATAGCTTCGTTGGCCAATAACGGTGGTTCAGGTCGAAGATGGAATGGTAGTAGACGTGACTTGATGGTGATTGTCGGAGGTATTGATTCGTGATAGACTCGAACCGGGAAGAAATGATTTCCTCTTGGGACAGTACGACCTTGGAAAAACATACGCTTATCAATAATCTTACCTGGCCATATCGTACCGCCAGGTATGGATACAGAGGAAGAACAAGCCGGTATTTGTTCAGGCTCGAGTTGGACCAGTACGACATCGCCGACTTTGGGAACCCAGCGACGCCATTCCGCAGCTTCATCAGGACATAAAGCATGTGCAGATATGACTCCAGGATAGATGAATTGGCTCGCTGCTGCTTGTTGTCGTTGTCGTTGTTTCTCATCGACGCCTATCCGTGTGAGAAAGGAAAAAAGAGAAAAAAATCAATCATCAGCATTCATGTCTCTTTTTCGTCGTTGTAGCAAAAGGACAAAAGGGGCGCAGGTCCGTCGTGAAAGAATTGTAAGGAAGTTGGGTAGGACAGTTGAAGAGATGTCATAGAACATTTGGGCAAAAGTCATAGGGGAGGATGTAAGGATAAATTGAAGAAATATAACGTCATGGGACTAACATGATTTGATATCCTCTTGATCCATCTCCCCATTGCCATTGCCATTGCCATTGCCATTCCCCTTCGTACTTCTCATAGAACAACATAGTTCATCCATACTCTTCATGACCCAATACCTTTTCACAGCTTCATCCCATCTTCGTTGGACGATCCCATCGTCGAACTGAATTCCAGCTCTATCTTCAAAACATCTCTTGATCTGATCCAATCTCGAAAATGTATCGCATGCAAGTAAATCCAGAGCAGCGTCAAAACATGCTACTGAAGGTTGTTGTATCCCAACGCCACCTCCTCCAATTGAGGAACATGGATTCGACGATTTACGTTTAGGCATTGCTTGCTGATAAAGCCAGTTGATTTGCCTGGGAAATGGAAAAGTAAAAGGAAAATTCTCGATCTTTAGAGGTGTACGGGAATGTCGTAGTGTAGTCGAAAGCGATCAAGTCGAAGCATCATGAGTCTGCCATGGTTGATAGTTGACGCCGTATTGAATGCTGACAAAGTCGTAGAAAAGAAGAAAAAAAAACGGGACAAAGGTCGTTTTGTGATTTTTAATGCAGAGACCGGTGATCATCCCTTCCTTAGCAAGCACAGAGAGAGACCTTTTCTCATTCTTCACGCCACCCGGACAAGGCCGCCGCTCGGTTGAAAGAAAAAACAAATTATGTTTACGTAATTCTCATTGCATGAATCATCATATCAGCCAGTCATATGTATTTGTATTTCTAAGCCGTCTTTGGCGTCTGGCTCCCCGGCGTCTCCGTACCCTGCATGAGACTGTCTACCACTCCTGCATCCGGTCCTACACCTGGACCATCGTCTTGGTACGGCGGGTTGTCAAACGCGTGCTTGATCCATCGCAAGTCCTTGGAGTCAAGCTCGTCGTGAGGTTGAGTTTTCGGTGACATTGGCGAAGGAGGCGAGACCGTGAAACTGGGTACTTCCTTTACCTGCTCCCTAGACTTCAGTCCCTGTTTCAGAGCTCGTCTGCCACCAGCCCGGAAGAAGATCATCGCTGCACCGACTAAGATGGGCGAGTACCAACCCATCCTGTGCCATGCCCGTATGCAATCATTGAATCCGAGCAGAATGAATGCGCCAGCTATAAAGTTCAGGTTGATCTGGACCATGCTCCACCCAAGCACATCGTACACTCGCTTGGAAAGGTTCGGGTACGGATACTTTGGGAGCGAATTGGGCGCAGTCGTCGGAGACGAAGCCGGAGGCAGGAAGTATGGACGGACAAAGCGGCGGAACTGGCGACCAAGGGAAGTGACCAGGCCTCCCATGATGAAGGCGAGATAATACCCTGGCTCGACGCCATGCTGAGTTGATGAGCCATATACATGATCCTTACCGGACCCACTTACCCAGAAAGCTGAAGTGACAAAGGTGGCCATGCTCTGCGCAGTGCCGGGCTTCTTTCCCTTCTTTACCAATCTCTTATAGACGCAATCACGAAGCCATACCTGAACTCAGAAAAGCCGCGCTCTCTTGACTCACATTTGTCCTGCAGTTCCAGCTGTCGAACAGAACCTTGAAGCTCTCTGCTGTCTCGATAGACAAGATATTGATATTTCGAACGCGGTTCCAAAGCGTACGTCCGGTCTTAGGATCATACCCATTGAAGCCGATCCCGGTGAGGATGCATGCGCCCTAGACATCAGCGAGATCGTCTCTCTCGTCATTCGCACCTCTGTCAAACTCCACAGAGCGTAGTATTTCGTCCTTGCAATGAATCCGGCAAGCTGGATGAAGCCAAAGCGAGTCAACCAGCCCCAGGTATACCAAGTGGGAGTAAGAATCCTCGAATACGCCGCCCTCTGGCCGTACACCGCGTACACGCCCAGAAACACTAATCCAAGTACGAGATGCAAGTAGGCTACTCGTTTTCGGCCATGAGGGACGCGTCGTTTCGTTGCTTTTACTTGGGCTTCGCTAGTTCCTGGAGGCGGGATATCGTAGATTGTATGCTTGATCAAGGAATCATAGGTCGAGTAGTCGAAAGAAGGCCCGACAAGGAAGGAAGGGAAGAAGAAGCTGATATCAGCGAACATGATGGACTGTAAACATACCAATATCCAAGGAAAGGTAAGGGGCTGGGCACATGTTGGAGTCGTGTGGCAAGCTGGCTAGCATCCAAGTCCTACATTTCCGTCAGGAAAAGTCGCTAGGTAATATATACGAACCTCGGCCTTGAGTCTACCATCATGCACGTTCCAAGCGAATGTGATCAATTTCATCGCGAGCACCATTTGACTGCCGGTGATATCAATGACATCTGCCGAGTAGCCCATGATCTTCCGGCGTAGATGGCTAAATATCAGTACGATTTCAGCCTACGCCACTCACTTCAAGAGCAAATGCCCCATGACGAACCTGCTCTATTAGCATCCAGTCTCCGAAATTGCAGGATAATAGGGCTCACACAAAGACGACCCAAGGCATGTTGGCGCTCCGCAAGCTGACGACGATGACATAGGTCCCAAAGCAAGAGATCAGGAGGTGTATAAGCCCTGTGCCGAGCCCTAAAAGGGGTACAAGGTATATTGCGGCTATGACAAGAGAGAAGAGGTGGGCGAGGTTGGGGCGATTCGGTGGAATGCGAACAAAGAGGATTGCTAGTGGATACGAGAAGAGGAAAGAAGCGATAATCTGTACTATATGAGCGTCTTTTCTGGACCTGCGAGGAGAAGACTCACTTTGACCTGATCAGGTGGAGCGCCAATAACGCTCGAGGCGTGGTCGAAGACGGGATCCCAAAACATGTCGGCGGCTGCTCAGCGAAGGAACGACTATGAAGCCCCTCTTTGAATATGCTGGGTATCTACGAGGAGAGAGTTGCTAACCCTCTGTATAGCATCCAAGTGAGGGTGAAGGAAAGAAAGAAAGGAAGGAAGGAAGAAGAAAAGGAGCGCCAAGAGGGTGGTGTATATAGTTATCTTTTTCGGATGAAGTCATGATGAGGCAGGCACGGTGCACGGTCCCCAATTTCTCATCTAGCTTTCACCAACGTTTTCGCAATTCATACATCCCATTCTTCAACTGACAGCGAACGATGACTCAAGCATCATCCTCACGACCTCGTCCGAAGCCTTCACCACTCTCAAAGCCGTGTAAGTCAGCCTCTACTTCCTCGAGCCACCAGCTTCTCTCTGTCTTTTGTCCCATTTCTTCACCTCTACCTCTTCATCGTCTCACTACCTCCCTGTTGGTCCCTCCTTTTGATGGCGCTGATCTCACCCCTTTTATCCCCAAAGCAAAACGCCTAGTGTGCCTAGGCATTGAAGGTTCAGCAAATAAGCTTGGGGCAGGTATAATCTCCCACGAGCCGTCCCCTTCATCACGTACAACAAAAGTCACTGTCCTTTCAAATGTACGACATACATATATAACACCACCTGGAGAAGGTTTCCTACCGAGTGATACAGCCCGGCATCACAGAGAATGGGTCGTCAAGGTCATACGTGAAGCTGTGAGAAAAGCCGGAGTAAGGATGGAAGACTTGGATTGTATTGCTTTTACGCAGGGTATGTTTCGAGTGGAAGCAAACAAAGCGGGAGGCTGATTGCATATTGTTAGGCCCGGGAATGGGAACACCGTTACAGGTTGGAGCTCTCGTTGCGAGGACCCTGAGCTTGTTGCATGGTATTCCTTTGATAGGGGTGAATCATTGTGTAGGCCGTGAGTGATCCGCATCTCGACCCAATAATAATTTGAGCTGACTGATACGAAATCTTTACTGGTTCATTCAATCTCCTCGCCTTTCTCTCATCCGCTCCATCGTGACTCATTTCTTCGAATTTTTCAATACTTCGTCTGTACATATAAATGCGACGCTATTCCATTCCTTCGCTCCACGCCGTTGAAACAGATATCGAAATGGGTCGACAAATCACTTCATCCCACAACCCGATCGTCCTCTATGTCTCAGGCGGCAATACTCAAGTCATCGCTTATTCCCAACAACGATACCGAATCTTTGGAGAGACTCTGGATATCGCCATTGGGAATTGTCTTGATCGATTCGCTAGAGTCATTGGATTACGAAATGATCCTAGTCCAGGATACAATATTGAACTCGAGGCGAGAAAGTCAGTCCTAACGACATAATGACCCATGATTTGTTCCCCACATTCAATGCTCAAGTACCCCCCACTAAATGTCCAATATACCCCCTTCTTCTCTCTCTCTCTTCTACCTGTCTTGTATATATATACTCTATACTGATGTGTGCTATAGAGGAAAACGATTAGTACCCCTTCCATACGGCACGAAAGGAATGGATGTGACTCTGGCTGGAATCCTCTCTTCAATAGAAATATACACCCACGATAAACGATATCGTTCATGGGACACAGCAGAATCACTAGCTCAAGCAAATGGAATCATTGGACACGACACATCCACATCCACATCCAAAGTCGACGTGGCCGACGTGATTACACCGCAAGATCTATGTTTCTCATTACAGGAAACAGCATTCGCAATGCTCGTTGAAATAACTGAACGTGCCATGGCACATGTAGGAGCGAGGGATGTACTTATCGTTGGAGGTGTTGGATGTACGTTGCTCTCTTTTTTTTTGGCTGTTACACCTCACCCAATTCCTCTTGCTTCAGCTACAAAACACTCCCTACAAAGTCTTGTTGTGACAGTGCTGATTTTTGGTCATTCAAAGGCAATTTGAGATTACAAGAGATGATGAGCATAATGTCTTCAGAACGTGGTGGAAGAGTATTCGCAACTGATCAATCGTAAGTTACCGAGAATCATACAAATCGTATCTCTCGTTCGGAACTTGACAGCTGACACTACGATAAATCACCAATAGTTTCTGTATTGATAACGGTATTATGATTGCTCAAGCAGGACTATTGGCCTTCCGTATGGGACAGATCACACCTCTCGAAAAGACTTCAGTCACACAACGATATCGAACTGATGCCGTTCACGTCTCATGGCGAGCATAATAATCTCGATATTCAATCCCTCTATCTGCCAATCAAGGTCCAGATTCATCTACCAATCCAGGTCTGTCTATCAGACAGCTAGATCAAGTGAATGATCAAGCAGCAGATGGGATGTAGAGATATCATTGAGTCAGTTGTGTAAAAGCGCACCAATCAGTCGGGTAAAACAATGCATTTGTTTGTTTGTACAGATACTCGTCCATGCAGGGAATCAATAAATAAATCATGCCACCACTTCCACTGGAAAATAACGTCGAGCCAGTTTTCCTTTTCCGGTCGACTAAATAGATCACAGTATTTTAAAATCCAATCTCTAAAAAGAACCATCCATCAGTCTCGTTTTCTCGTTTCATTTGATCCGTAGAGACAGATGCAAATTTGATCATGCGGAAAGTGCTACTCACTCTTGAAAATGATATCTAAACTTGCTAATGAAACAGGCTTAACCAGACTGTTCGAACCCATCAGTAAAACTGCAGTACATTTTCCCTCCCTTAGTATCATCTAAAAGATAGATGATGCGGGGGTAAAGTGGAAAACTCACTATCCATCAACTCCACTTGCAAACGCTTCACGTTTATCATCGTTCGTCGCTAGGCCTGTCAATGCAAATATCCTAGCGCGGGCACGAGGAAGAGGCTTGGACGGGATGTTGAACGGTGTGCCCAGCCCAATGGCCTTGGGCGAATCACCTTTGGTCGATAAGGGAGTCGAATATGAACCTGAACCTGAACCTGATTCGCGACGACGAGCTTCGATTTTACGAATCGCACGTGTCGCTTCGTGCCCGTTCATCACCGGCATGGTAATATCCATGAGGATCACACTATATAGCCATCAGCTGAATCCGAGCCTGCCGCACATGGAAGAGAAACCCACTCCCAGTAATTCGATGGAGCCTTATCAAAGAGTGTCACCCCATCTTGCCCATTGACGGCCTCGGAATACTCAAAGCCCTGTTATATGTATTCAAAATGGTTTCGCATTATGAGTGGGAAAGAAAGGATGAACACTAACCTTTTTCTTTAAAAAGGCGCTGAGAACTCTGCGATTGATGAAATTATCTTCAACCACCATGATCCTTGGCACTCTGGCCTTGCGCATCTCCTCGGCGGGCGTCACCGCAGCTTTAAGCATGACCCCTCCATCAGCCAGAGATATAGTGGACAGGGTAGAAGACGTGGGCGAAGCAGTTTGAGGCGACGACTCTGCAACATCCATGCCCTCTGTCGGCGGGATGGTAGACTTGGGCGCATGATATGTGACTCCACGCGGAGCCATCGACGGGCGAGTCGATGCAGCTTTCTTCTCCTCGGATCGTCGACGTAACGGTAGTCCCGGTCGATCGATATAATCAAAGCGCTTGTGTGAGAGATCGCTCAGCGTCGAATAACTTTCCTGGGAGATAGTCGAAGTCGAATCTTGGCTCGTCCCTGAATCGCCTCGGGAAATGTTCGGACGATCGAGGTCTTCCTCCGCATGTTGGGGATGACTGTCGTGATGTTCGCCTTGTTCAGCACGGCTTTCAAGCCATTCCACTGCAGAGTGTAAAGCCTTGCGAAGGGCCGACGGTCCGAGCGGTTTGAAGAGCGGATAACAGAAACCGCCAGAGTCGTTGATGCTGTTTCGAACAGCATTCGCAGCTGCCCACGAGCGTGATGCCTGTAGGAAGACGAGCGCCTTCCCGCTGTCCCGGTATTCGTGAAGGAGATCGAGATCCTGATTGATCAGGACGATCTCGGCTTCGGGGCCTTGGAGCGAAAAGTTCCATCCGCCGGCATAGGCACTGGCGAGTTCGAGGGAAAGCATCTGACCCCTGTGATTTTGATCGAAGGCCAAAAAACACAGTGAGTGACTTTTGCCAATCGTGGGGGTCGAGAGAGATGAGACCGAGGAAGCAGATGAAGAGATGTCCTCCTTCTCGTCAACCGCCTCGACATCGAACGAGACGCGGATTTCGGTCCCGTTTCCCTCGGACGACCAGACGTCAACTTTACCATCGACCCCTTCGGACCGGACAATGCTATTGACAATCGCGAGTCCAAGACCAGTACCGGACAGAAGCGGATTTTCTTGAGAGAACGGGTGGAACAGATGGTCCTTGAGGAAGTCCTTGCCGATGCCTTTGCCAGTATCGATGACAGCCATCTCGACAGAGATCTTGTCGGATCCCTCGGGTCGTGGAAGTTCACGAAGGGTTACTTGAATATAACCAGTCTGAATCGATCAGCTCTATCACGAAAAATAGGCAATTTTTTTGCAACAAACAGAGGTGAATTTGAGCGAGTTGCCTACGAGGTTCATTAGAACCCGTCTCAATCCACCTTTTTCGCATTTGACCGTCCAACCCTGCTGAATCAGCTTACTGTCCACTGGCTCTGACTGACACTCACCTTTTCCCGACAACCGATATCAATCACTGTCTCGACTTCGGGTGCGGTGTGTCGGTCCGCTGCTGCCCTGCTTAGTTTGTCATTGCTCTCAGGAGCATAAAAGCTTCCAATCTCCGATTCGCCCAGAAACAATCTTGCCCTTTGTCCAATCCAAGAACCTTCGACGGTACTCTCCACCAACTGTGCGAGATTCACTCTATCTAACTTGATATTAGATCCACTTTGGCCAGCTTGCGCCACACCTGTAAGCTTGGTGTAGTCCAAGACATGATTTACAGTCTCGATGAGCGTTTTGCCGCAGGTCTCAACGGTGGTGAGGAACATTTGTTGAATAGCATCCAGTTGAGTGTCCTTAAGCAGTTCCGCTGCAGCCAAAATACCATGTAGTGGAGTCCGAAGCTCATGCGAAACGGACGAGATCAAGGTTGATTTAGTCTTATCGGCTTGAACCATTCGACGTCGCAGAACAGCCGAGAGGATGATGACACCTATTGCGCGCAAGAATTGCAGTTCGTAGCCTTCTAGGTATTGTTTCTCCTTTCTCGTGATGAACGCGCAGATCAAAGCGAAAGGCTGTTGGTTGACACCGAAAACAGGAACGACCATACCGAATCGCATCGTCGAGGGAAACATATGCCGAATCCATGACGGAGCGACAGTCTCGAAGATACGACCGTCACGGCGGTCTCGGAGAAATTCCGACAGCTTCTCATGCTCCTCTGCTGAAAGCGGTCGCGTGGGAAGTGCCGCTGGGTGTGAAGCGAGGACCGGAAAGGCACTGACGGGTCCAAAAGCGTCACTGCGTTCCAGCACCGGAGAGGTGGATTCGCCAGTATATGGATCGGCACGGTAGACGGTCTGCTTCCCGTGTGGTCCTTCTATTTCCGTCATTTCCAATTGTCCAATGTCCAGTATGAAACATCCGTCGAGATCCAGAGTTGAGCCGACGAGTTGAGTTGCACGAGAGTAGACTTGATCCATCCTCACTGCGGCGTCCCCGTTGGAAGCAGAACCCGCCGAATCCATTTCAAGACACTCCCGAGTGAATTTCTCCATGGCAGTCTGTATTTTATCTCGAATGCGGAGTTGCAGCTTATCTCGCCACAGCTCCATTTCACGCATAGCAACAGCCGCAAATTCTTTCAAGATTAATCTTGAACGAGGCGGAAACTCGGTGCGAGGCTTGTCGTCAATTATACACAGACTACCCAGATTGTGTCCATCGGTGGTTCGCAGCGGAGCACCAGCGTAGAATCGAATATTAGGCGGACCGAGGACTTGAGGATTCCTTGCGAAACGCCAATCCTTAGTTGCATCGAGGACGACGAATGGCTCATCCGTTCTGGTGTCAGCTCTGCCCATCTTCAAAAGCTTACCGTCCGAGTAAGGTATGACTGCAGAAGCTCGATATACGTGAGGCCTCGTCCGCTCCCAAGCCAGATTGAGATTTGTGCCACTGACGTTCATCGTCGGTCAAAGCTATAAGGACAATCTTAGTGTGAAACACTAATTTTGTCATATGAGCGATACGATCAAAGTTGATATCAGCAGTTGTGTGCAGGATTGAGAATCGGTAAAGAGCTCGACGCCTATCGAGTTCATTGGGAGGTAGAGGCGCCGGGAGCCACCCGTAGCGTTCGTAAAGCTCGCCAAGATCGCGTGGCTCAGCTGTAGGAGGAGGGGGCGGAGGATCCGGGCTGGATGAACCAACGTCGTGTGGCTCCGATGTTCGTCTTTCGCGAGAAGCCAGATGCCCGGAAGGAGTCGCCTCCTGGGTAACTGTTTGAGATGATCCGCTATGGGAAATGTTGCTCTGCTGTCTATCAAAGTGAGGTTGCACCGCGCCAAAGTAGTCTGTCGCGTCGTCCTGCTCCACCTGCTTTTCTAATGGCGCTGAAGCAGGTGGTATACGGTTGTTGTTGACTATTCCTCCACGGCCCTTTGGTGGCGATTCACGATACGGGCTTCCTGCACGTCCCTTGCCCTTTGATGGGTGATCAAGCGGAGTGTTCAATGGGCTGCCCTGAATAGTTGGAAGTTGTAAACCGGTGAGTCTAGTTGGAGCAATGGCGCTAGACATGCTGCGACTCAGCGGTCCCCTCGAGCTGCCTGGATCCGAGCTTGCACTATCGTGCGTTAAATGATGATGTCCTGGGTCCGGGCTCACAACGGACGCCATCGGATCCGTCAATTCACGCTCGGGGCTCGGCATGCCGAGGGGAGCAAAGTCGCTATCTCGAAGATTGTGCGAGGCCATGCGGACGGTGGCTGCTGCGAGCGAGTATGTCGGTATCGCGAGCTGATCTGGGCGTATAGACGTGTCTGTTGACCGATTAGGTAAATTCTCCATCTCAAAACCTTTCCTTCGAGCGAGCAGTGAGGCCCCGATGGTCGACTTGTTCGGGACGCTGGACGGTATCGAGCTCGCTGAGGTCGAAGGAGCAGAACTAATATTAGTGGACATTGTACCGCCGGAGCTGCCAGAGGTCGAGCCGAGTGTACCTTGAGACCCAACAGGATCAACGACTCGTGCACTTGGAGCTGCTGAGGGAAAGGGGGCAAAACGCCTGCCAGGTGATGAGCGAGCGGATGGCACATCGTGGGGTGAGTCTGAAGGCCGAGGGTGCTTTGGGATCTGATTTGGATCGAACAAGCCATGCGCATATGATTGCGCAAATGTATACCAGTTTGGCCGTTCTGGAGATTCGGTGGACCGTGAAGATCGAGTAGAGGAATTCGAGCGTCCCTCACTAACCAAAGTCCCTGCTCGGCCTAATAACCGGGTGGACGACTCGCCAGACGACAAACGCATCATATCCGTAGCCAAACCCTCTGCCTCATCCCGAGCAAAAGCGGCTACACAAGAATCCTCGGATGAAGCGAGCTGCTCCAGCTCTTCCTGTGGACTCAATATAGGGAGGCTTTCTTCGAAATAAGAGGTTTCTTGCGTACGTGGACTGGTTCCATAGTCCGACGGGCTGTTTGAGGCGACATCCGTCGCTCCGGCGACACCAGACGGCGCAGTACTGGGTCTGCCCTTTCCAGATGTACCTCTTTTGAGACCACGCAAGGATGAAGGTCCTGCCCTTGAGACTGGGCTGGACGTGTCCGATGGGAGAGCCTCGGATAGATCCCCCACATCGAATGGCTTGTTCGGTTCCAACACGGTCCCATCTAATGGCATACTGGTAGATCGTGGCGACCTACTGGGTGCAGAGCCAGCGCTGCCTTGTCGACTAGGTGCTTTCAAGGCGATGTGAAACGAGCGGGGGTCGTTGTGAAGATGATACAGGAAAGCTTCCGAAGAGTGTGGAACTCGGCTCATCAAGGGCGGTGATGGTGGCTCGCCAGAGTTGCCAGATTTCCCCGAGCTGCCAGAGTTGAACATGATCTACAAGAGTGAGCTTGACGAGTTCCGAGCTTGACAGATCCCGCTTCGGACAGATGCGGACCACGGACAAGGAAGGCACGTACGGATGAGTCCTTCCTTCAACACCTCGCCGCTGTCTCCTCTTATGACAAACGTCCTGATCCAGCTGGTCCTCCGCTTCTCGCACCGACACCAGAGCGCAACCCAAATCGCGCGTACGACGAGGAATGTCGGGATGAATGGTGTTTGAGAACCTTATTGCTGTTGGACAAGGAGCGGAACGTCTGTTGATGACCTATCTTCCACAAGGAAACCGGGAACCCGATGGAAAGGACGAAATGATATGGCCGATCTGAATGCCCGAACACCCGCCAGAGGACGTCCTTCAAGAGATCTACACAGGAGCCACAAGGAGGCTATCTGTAGGTGAATGAGGAGAATTTTGACGAGAAGAATGAACCAGTGCAATTGTATTTGTATTCTTGCAATACGAGTGTTGGCTCGTCCGCCCTGTATGGTCCGAGGCGGCTCATAATCTCAAAAAGTGGAGCTTCAGGGCGGGCCCGAGACGTCACTTTTTTTTTCTTTGGGCTTCAATCCCCCGATTTGTATTTGCCGGGATCGTAATTGGTATTAGCGGGATCAAATGGTCGGATTAGGATTTTTGGCATGAGAACTGCGAAGAGGGATGAGATGGGATTCGGGATTTGGGACCGGTGAGCCCAAGAAATCCAGGCCTTTGCTAGACTCAACATTCAATCTGGTGTGTGCTCTCTCGTGATCGACGTTGCTTGTGGCTTGCCAAAACTCCCCTGAATTCGTGACGGCATTGTCGATCTTACCTCTTACCTACACATTATTCGCGCCGCGTAATGATGCCCGCTTCTGGCTTCTGGCAGGCTCCGAAAAGTGATTGCGCGCAGTTCCGAAAATACAAATAACAAATCATCGGTTCATCTATATAAATGATTTTGATACGATGTCGTGTTGGTTCTCTTGAGCTGTCTAACTCGGATCGGGTAGACTCTATCCACGACTTGGACCAGATGGATTCTATTCACCTCCAGGGATCGAATAGATTCTATTTAGGCTTTCCAATTTATGCACTATCCTCATCTTCACTCTCAAAACTCAGTTAACGCCGTTTTCAGTGTACTCACTATATAATCACTGATATCAAATGGCCACTGAGTACTTTTAGCTCACGCCTGAATAAGATGTACAAGACGCACATCATCCCAATCGAGCGGCTCGATATGTGATGCGAGGACCAATCGAATCCAGATGATAGACTTGATATGGCCCTCATGGGGAATATGACGCAAAGAGAGAATTGCCTCGCACGCTGTTTGCTGTCTTAGTATGTGGTCATTAATGGTGGGGGCATTCTATGGTATGTAGGATTCGCATGTAGCTGACAACAGGGGTGACCATCATATGGGATTCAAAACGCGGAACAGGAACTCACCTGACAGAGCTGCATATGAGACCTGACCGGCGATAGGTCCACCAATCAACGTCTAGGCTAAACGTCAGTGGTTGCGCCCATCGACAAGGAGCAGTTGTAGATTTTGGAAATATCTAAGAAGTCGTTTACGTTTCCCACGACTACCACCACAATCACCACGACCACCTGTTTCCGAGTGCCCAAGAAAACTCTCACGAGGGAAAGGAAAGAGATGTAGATGCCAACCTGAACCTCCACTAGATCATGCGTAATCCCCTTGAACCACTCAGCATAATCATCCCTGTCCTCTTAGCTATCACAACGGTGCTCCAACTGGATACCAACTCACAGAGCATCCTCGTCCCCGTCCAGCCTAGTATAGGCTTCTTGGAGCTTCTCCGCCGCTCTATCACACATCTCTTCGATCCGTCGATTGAAATCATCGACACTCATTTCGTTTTGGAATCGCCGGTGATCCTACTGTTTCCACATATCTTCTTCCCCTGTCCTTTCTTAACAAGTCAGTCTCCATCAGTGGTATAACATGCGTCCTGGAAATCTCCATCTTGCACAATGATTAAGTTTTTCTTCAGCAGGATTGGAGGTACCTCCCTTCATCATTGTCCTCTGTACCCCATATACTCTGATGGAAGGTCATCCGGTAGTTCGTTAGGTCATCTGGTAACTGGTTCAAGGACTTGGAAATTGACTACCAAAAGTCCCGATCCATAAAGGATAGAGTTCTCGTCAGCCTAGTACCTCCCTATCTTAGTCTAAGTAGAATACATTTTAGTACCCCTCGAATGGAAGCCACTTCCGTCACTTTGAAACAATCGAGCTATCTTGTCTCAATTTAAGGTAACAACAGAACTTGTAGCACTAAATAAAAGTAAAAATAAGGGAAAGGGGTCGGCGGTGTTTGCTCAGTGCTCCGGTTCACCGGAAGGATGTGTCCTTTGCTCTTTACTTTGGGCGCCTTGTCACCAAAGTACTAAGGGGCTATGGTGAGGTGACTAGTGATGCTAGCCTTTCAAGAGGTTTGTCGGAGGTTTTGAGCCGTGATGATTCGTGGGAGTGACAGACGTGTTTCATCGCACGGGCCTTGGAACCGGTATCGAGGTGACGGCGCTTTCTCCTCTGATCGCTTGAATTCCGAAGATCCCAAGTGAGGTCATTCACGTTCTTTGAGTGTCAGTCAGTCATACAGCGACAGTCAGTTGCAATAAGCTTCAAAGTTGAAAGTATAGTCGGGATCGTTGTTTGAAAATTCTGTATATTCGTTCTACATCGGACAATCGTAACAAAATACTCATAGCTTCTCTCCGTATCATCATAATCAAAAATAGATGTAATCATTCGCTCACAGTCACAGTCCGTATAGTTGGTGACCGACCTCCCCAGCTGAAAAAGAATCAAGACAACAATCGTACACTCTTACTCCTCGGCCACCTCGTCCCATAAATCCGTGACGTCCCAAGGCCACTGCATCGACACAGGCGGTTCGTCAACATCATCCTATCCATATCCATTATAAAGAAGAAGTGCTCACGTCTGTCCACACTCCCATGTCGGTGCCAGGGCACATCATTTGCCTGAGCAAGATGATACTTCTGATATGTCTTGAATGGTCAAGGTTAGGGTACGCAAGTATATCCGCGCAAGCTGTCCATCATTGAGAGTTAGTTGCGACCTCGTCCTGATGTTGTGTATGAGAGGCAATGTGCCGTACCTGATAAGACTGCTTCGCCAACTTCTTCTGCCATTACCATATCAGGGTCGTCCTAAATACATCATCAACAATCCGAATCTTTGCCCGGATGAAAGAAAAGAAAGGCTACCTCCATCTCCGTGACATCATTCACCAAAGTCTGCAAGTAGACTTCAAGGAGAGCCCTGGCTATGTTAAGCTTGGATCAAGATAAGTCTGAAATCGAAAACAAGGAAAGGGCACGCACGCAATCCTCCCTCTATCCGAATAGTATGCCTCTTCTAGTTCTTGTATATAATCAATCGCTCCAGCCGCCTGTTCGAAGATGATCTCGTTCAATCTTGCCTCTTCGGACATATGAGTACTTGGGCTGGTGTCGTTGGGATTGTGGGTCCTCGGACGTTATGGTTATATCTTGTTTGTTTATTTGTTGGTGGATTTCGTAACTTTAACATTGATCGACGAGATATTTATATGCTCAAGTCATTATGTGGATGAATTAGGGTCGAAGATACCAGAGTGGGGAGTCATGACACGCAAGCTTCTGAGATGCGGTGCCCGGTGGCCGTTAGAAGGGAGGGGAGGGCGAGGGAGGGCTTTACTCCTCATTCCCCTGTGGCGTCTTTCGGCCACGCCGCTGTGCTCTATATTGTTTTGTTCTCTCAAAACACCCGAGGGTGCGAGCGGTTTCAAGGACCCCGATCGAAGAGAGGATGAGGGGGGCAAGACAAGTGACATCATTTATCGGTGAGACTTGAGCTCCGATGCCTGGGGCCCGAATATAATAGAGGTGTATCGGACGTCATTCTCCCCACAACGCAAAACACACACTTACACAACACACACCCCGATTCAAATCCTACATCGTCGGCCGCACAGCCGATTCCCCAGCGGCGGTCGCATATACTCCCCAAAGGTCTTCAACATCCCTTGGCCACTTTTGATTTCATCAGAAAAAATAGAGTTTCGTGCGATCACTCACATCATTCCAGTCTTGCCAGTGGGAACTCGGTAGTAAAAGGCTTCGTAGTGCCACAACAAGATACAGATGAGGTTCATGTGGGATATGGTGCACCGTCAGGACATCTGCACACGCTACAACTAAGCTTGACGGGGATCAACTGCCTTACCAGTAAGAGCGATGCGTCTCGTATCTTCTGACAAGATTCCCATGTTCTATCTTCAGCAAAACATGGTGTCCAAAGCTCACGACCAGGTCCACAACTCCCGTATATAGCATTTCGAACCATTTACAGAATTTATCCCTGAATACCACGCATCAGGGGTACACACACGAAATCAGGTTGAGGTGAATGATGACCCACAGCTCCTCGGGCGTTTCTCCGTCGAACCCCCAAGCATTAATCAGAGTAGCATATGCAACCATCAATTCTTTCTGAATCTCCAAGTTCTTGTAGAAAGCTAAACTCTTCGACAGATTTTTGTTTGTAGCGTCAGGAGAAGAAGGCAATAGGCTTGGTGGAGAGCCAGGAAGACTTCGGTCCGGGAGGTTCAAGGACGTCATTTCACTCTTCCCTTCCTTGATGCTTCACTAGAAAGGTGAAAAGCATATGATACTATGCGTAAAGTGATTTGCTGATCGAGAAGGAAGGTGAAAGGTAGGTTGGAATTATACGAGTGGCAAATGGCAAATGCGCACACATCAACACCTCGTCACTGCTTTCCTTGACCAAGGATTCCGTAGCACACACAGTCGACGATCGTACAGTGCACTTGCTCGGCCTAGAGTGATTCCCCACTCTTCTTCCTCAGCCTGGCTGATGCATTATCTTCATATAGCTGACCTCGCAGAGACAAGGGAAGCGGTTTCCAATGATCGCCCCCTGTGCCGAGCGGAAGCAAATACGCTTTCCTATTGCTTGACGACGTCATTTCGATTATGAGGATTGAATACTGCGAGTTTATTGACGTTTAGCTTTCGTCTTCGTTGTTCATTGGGTTCACTCTTCATAGGTATTGTAGAGTGCATCCAATTGAGAAGTACTCGAAATCACGATACGGACAACATGTCTCGTACCGCTTCACCTATACCTCATTCGGGCACAGTCTCGCCTGCCCCCGATAATGATGGGGGATATCTTCTTTTGACTATCCAACATGCTACGGTGAAGCAGGTGAGTTTCAAACGAGACTTACACCATCAAGGAGCTGACAACTAATTCTTCCAGCTGTACGATGAACAGACCATGGTACTTGCAAGAGGGGAGATGCGGTACGTCCAAGCCAAATCCAGAACTCTTCCTTCCATCGCTGATCCAGGCTACAGACTGGAATGCGTACCTGTCCCGATCCCCGCTGAAATTGGTCACCAAACTGCCAATCCTTTCTCCCCTTCACCTTCGGACCCTGCTGTACCCGTAAACGACTTTTGGCTTATACTTCGCGTTGGTCCGACTTTCGAGATGCCGGTCGTCCCTCTTCAAGAATTCACTCCTTCACCAGATCCGGACGGTATTGCTTACACTGTCGCCTCGCATTCAGTCCCAAATGCCTCGTTAATCCTCATCCTGCCGAAGCCTTCCTCAGCTGCCGATATGGACGACTTGGAATCGTTTGAAGTTCTGTTAAGGCAGTACAAGTCGCTTGGTGCCGAAGCAACAGCACTCACCGGTGTGACTGCTCCATTGCTCGGTACCAGCTCACCACAACCGCTACCTGAGGACATGCGAGGGCGCCTGATGCTAGTCAATAAAGATAATGGCGAAGTCGTCGGAGAGCTAGACCATACATTTGATTTGGAGGAGCACAAGAGTTTGGCTCAGGATCCAAAAAGTAGACCGGTACTTCTGGATTTCGGAGATGTCGTTGATGGATATTCGCCTACAATTAAAGTCAGGACGATACCGGAGGATGAGTTGGATGACTGGATGCTTCGCGGTGCCCATGAGATCAGGTGAGCGCAGCTTCAAGTGGCAGGTCTAACAACAGTCGGGGTATCCTCTCATTCAGCTCGTGGTCGCAGCGCATGATCTCGTCAGGCTCTGAAGCTTTCATCAAACACAGTACACCCCGAGCCGAACCCGTCAAGTTTGGCCCAAATACAAAGGCGGGGATTCGCATAGCACACAATGCCAGTGTAAAGACGGTCAAAGTAACCAAGTCGACAATGGGAATGATCAATAACGTAAGGCATGATCGTCGGGAATGGAAGCTAATCCTTAGGCAATCTCAACAGTCGTCGAAAAGACGTATGACAAGGGTGTCAAGCCAGTGATGGAAACATACTCTGAAATCTACCCAGAATCACGCAAAGAATCACTCACCAGCGCCTCACGGCCTCCTCCATTACCGCCCCGTAACGCTGCACCGAGTCCAGCGGGTAGTAGACGACCACCACCTCCCATTCCGGCTTCTCGCCAGGGCAACGAGTCTCCATCACACGTAGGCGAGAAGATCCCACTTCCCACAGAGACAGATAAACTGCTGGCCGAAGAGCAACAGAATGAGAAACGTCTTGTCGAGAACCCAAATTCGACCCAACCTACCCCACCTCCGTCCGCCAAGCAAGCCAAACGGCCATTCATCAATCGTCTTTTACTTGCTGGCGAAGTCGTACTCACTTCTCTCGAAGCCACCGCAAATGACCTGATCAACACTTCAACTGTTGCAGCTTCCAATGCTGCGGGATACAAGTATGGTCCAGAGGCCGGAAAAGCCGCTGCTCTGTTGGGAGGATCCGTACGTAACGTCACTATCGTCTACGTCGATATCCGGGGCGTGGGACGTCAGGCACTGCTCAAGTCGACCGCAAAGGGATTTGTCAAAGCCCGACTCAAAGATGGCCAGGAGGTTCAGCTTCAGGGTGAAGGCAGAGAGGGCCAGGACGGCATTGAGGTCGAGGCTGGAGTAGTCGAGAAGGGCAAAGACGGGGCTATCGTTGTCGGGATGCAGGAGATTGGGAGCAATGCGAACAGTGAAGTGCAAGATCTTGAAAAGAGGGGACTAAGCAAGGCTTGATAGGGAATTACGTTACGCTGCGCTAAGGAAGGAGAGACTAAGTTGTATATCCTTTTAGCATATCTGGATGCAAGCCATCGTTAAATCTTCTGCATAATTTCGCCTCACTCCTTAAGAACATGGGAGGGAGAGAGGAGTACCTTGCAAAAAAAAAGATTGTAGATCACTTCGGAGACAAAAACTTCAGCACCCAGGATTCGGAAGTGGTCCCCCACCTTCCTACTGACTGAGCGGTATCGTGCTTAGCTGCGCAGATCGGACGGGATGCGGCGTTTTCACGATCCTATGGCCGAAGATGTCAAGAGGACACCAAAAAGTCTTATATACTGACAGTACTGGGAGGATATTAAAGAGAGTGGAGGTCGATTCTTTTTTTGTTTGTTGTAACATTGCCATTGGAATAGCATATGTTCAGTCCTTCAAGGCCCTCGTTAGGATAGCATATGCTACGTTCCTCAAGAGTCTTGCCCGGTATGCTGCATAGATCGTCTGCACGCCAACGTCCCATCGTGGCGGTCATCGGAACGACAGGTGTTGGCAAGTCTGATCTGGCAGTGTCGCTTGCTCAAACTGTACCTCTTTCGCTTGTCCTTTCTGCAGATTCTATGCAGCTCTACAAAGGATTGGATGTTATTACGAACAAGATGACAAGGCAAGAGATGAAGGGTGTCGAGCACTGGGGTTTGGATCTGGTGCAGCCTGGAGAAGGAGGTAGTTGGGAGGTGGGGAGATGGTGTGGAGAAGCAGACAAAATAGTGAGTCAGACGAAAGACTACAGACCAGGCTAGTGTCGATATACTGAGCGTGTAGATTGCTTCTCTAGATGCGCAGGCTCTGCCTATAGTTTGCGGCGGAACACACTATTTTATCCAACACTTTCTGTTCCCTCCTTCACAGCTCTCATTTGACAGACCGCCAGAACAACCACTCGACAAGGGCAAAAGCCCATCAACACCCATCGACGTGCGTTGGAAACCACGTCGACCTCGACCAGAGACTCCCTCTGACCTGGATCCCGAACTATCAGAGCTGCTCGACACGTTCTGGACATCTTCACCTACGTGGCCTGGCGAGACGTCTCCAGCTTCAGGTCCGTCAACGTCCCGACCATCCGTGGTAGACGACCACCAGGCTCTTTCTCTTCACCGACTTCTGACCGCTGTGGATCCCAAAGAGGCTGGTCGATGGCATTGGCGTGACGGACGTAAAGTCAGGAGGGCCATCGAGAGGTGGTGGGAGCGCGACGGCGTTGATTTAGTAGTCACAGAGGAGGATAGTAGAGAAGACCCCAAATCTGCTGGAAGGAAGGCAAGGTTCAAGACTCTGGTATTCTGGGTGTATGAGCCAATGGACACACTACGACCTCGATTGGACCAAAGGGTGAACAAGATGGTTGAGGTGTGTCAAGCGTCGCATATTTCCCTTCCTCGACACCAAGCTGACCTTGGTCAGAATGGCTTGCTGAGAGAGATTGCCGAGATGCGGCAGATAGCAACGAAAATGTATGGAAGCAGTGATGCAGTTGATCATACTGAGGGTATATTTCAAGCCATCGGTTAGTCAAAATCTTGTCTTCAACAAGGTGATAGTCTCTCATTCAAAGTCATTAGGATATAAAGAATTTGCAGCACTTCCCTTGCCACAATCCGATCCAAGTCTGGACCCAGTGTTCCCTCAAATGCTTGCACACACCAAGATCCGCACACAACAGTACGCCAAGTCTCAATTAAAGTGGATCCGAAAGCAGTTCTTACCTGCATTACGAGAGGCGAGACGACTCGGTGGCGAAGTGGACATCTATGTGGTCAGAGGGGGACCGACCGGAGTCGATGGTGCCAGAGAAGTTTTGAAAAGTCCGTTCCGTGAACCGTTGATGATGGCAGGGTCGCAGCTGACATCTAGTAGGCTTTCTTCATGACGAGCCTCTCCCAGATCCGCATACCTTTGGACATCCTGACGCTGCAGCGTTGTTGGGTCAACTGGATGTTGAAGCAGCTACGGCAGTACCTGATATAGCTCAGTAGGTCTCTATACCAAGCTCCCCGGTATGTCATTGCTTAGCTCATCACATTAGGCGACAAGTACTCAACTCTATGACACAATGTGACCTGTGTTCCACTGCTGGGCAACCTTTCTCACTGCGTACGGACGAATGGGAACTCCACCTAACATCCAAAACCCACATACGGTCAGTAAATGGATCCGGTTGGAGATAGTCTGCTGATACGATTCGATAGGCATAGGCGGTTGCAGGATGGGTGGCGAGAAAAGGTTCGGGAACAACAAATGGCACAGCGCGAGGCGAAAAGAGCTGAGCGAGAGGCAATGCGAAATGCTCCGCATCTAAAGTTCGATGCGAAGCCCGAACTTGAGAGAACAGAAGGCATGGCTACAAGGGAAAGCTCATCTGTGACGTATTGAGATGTCATCGGTGGAGCAAGACTCCATTGAGATTAGCAACACATAGTCCGAGACCCTTTGATGTCAAGCCCCCGTGAGACATAGGAAGAGCTAAACGGACATGTTTCGACTCACTGAACTCGTACAAGAATAGCCCGTTCTCCGAGATCTACACGACGGACGAGATATCCTTTCAGCTATTTCATGCACCGACCTGCATTTCCTCACTACAAGAAGGAGACCCGGTATGGGCATAAAAAGCTGTAGCATCCTGTTCTTCACGTTGCGCCTACTCACCATCACTTACCACTTTCCATCGACGAATTATCATGTCAGGCGTCACCATCAAAGTTACTTCTGGCGCGCCCGGGGTTTCGAGTCAAGCTGATGACGACTCGGACCAGGGAGACTACGGTGAGTTGGACCCAGAAGACTACGGTGAGTTGGACCCGAAATACTACGGTGAGTTGGACCAGGATGACTACAGAGTCTCGGACCAGGAAGACCATACACCACCGAACAATTCTTCCGATTTCCCCTCGCCTCACTCTCTCCACATCTCCGTATGTGATCCAAGGGTCTTCGACAGTTCCGCTTTCGAACTGCCTCTGCGATACAGCGTCAGGATTGCCGGTGACGGTACCGATCCCGATGGTCACACATACCTCTCCACTTTTGGGTATGTTCCCAACAAGAGCGATAGTCCTCCGACCATCGCTGATCATTCGACTACCGTACCCCCTCCGACTCTTGTTGCTCCTCCGACTACGAACAACAGCCAGCTCCCATGGACAGCAGAAATTGAGGAGAAAGCTACAAGGGAGTTGAGACATTTCGAGGCAGACATCCGAAATATCAGAGTATTCGCGTCGGCTACCGTCATATTTCCGCCCGGCAAAGAGCCTCCTGATTCGATAACGGCGAGCTTCCCTGAGCTGTCCTCTGAAGCGAAAGATGCAGAGATTTTCACTCGGTTTTGCCTGCGCCATGCGGACGAAAGCGAACCCATCAACAAGGAACATGCCCACGACCCAGACTCCTACAATACCTGGGATCACCCCTGGGTCGGCACCTTTCGGTTGCCACCGCCGTTGCCGAATCGCGAAGCAAATGCTACTGATCAACAGGACGACTCGACGGCAGTGACGGTAGCTCGTGAATCGATTCGAATTCAAATTCCTTTGATGGAGCAGAAGCACTCTGACGCGGTCAATTCCGGAGACAGCACAAATGACAGGGTCAATCCAATCCCCTATTACGATTACTCACAAGAGGGTCATGAATTCCTCCCGTCACAGAAACAAAGCCTTACTGCCGGCAATGACACATTCAAAGGTCTGGTCCACGGCGGAATATCCTACCTCCTCGTCAACAAGGGCCCATTCTTGGGGACATCAACGCCATCTGGATTCTTCGTCCCTATCAACGGTTGATGCCATTTACTGCCCCTTGTCAGTTCTGTTTCTCACGGAGTCATCTCTTCTGCTTCGCAATTTTTGTTTTGTCTTGTTCTGATATTGACCTTTTCATTGGCTATACCTATATGAATTTCTCTTTATGACGAATGATCGTGTTCTGATGGAAGAAGAAGGCAATCAGTCATATTGTCTCCCTTCTTGCTGTCACGACCTACGCGTCCAAAAGCGCATCAGTTATCCGCTGACCTCCGTTGAGGTCTGGGATGGCTCGAATTCTGAAGGACGGGAGGGAACATCTGCCCATGTGATGGTCATACATGATGCTTTGGAGGTACGATGACTCAAGAGCATTAGGTCATGGAAGTGCAGCGAGTGAGCATGACCACCTATTCTTCTGTCGACTGAACGTCTACCTTTATCTATTTACCTGATTTATGACTGCTCGCTAGCTAAAGGGACTTATGTATCGTACATGTAGTGGCAGCAGAGAGGAGGTCGTCTCACCAAGGAGGTACTGGCGTCGCTCTCATGCTTCTTGGCGTGACAAGAGTAGTCTGATTGCCTAGTGACCCTCGATCTTTCGCTGAAAGCGCCGACCTCGACTCTCTCCTTTTTGCCTCGCCTCCTTTTCCTTACGATGTTGTGAGATTCTGAAAGAGGCCCCCAAAACCAGTACATAAAGCCTGTCACAGTATTCTGGAAGGTGGATTCTCAGCTCGTACTCTCATCAGCAATCCTACATCACGCAACTTGAAGCACAATGAACCCCGTCCTCGGAGACTGTCGCTCGAATCAGCATACCCTCGGAATGGGCAAGTCCTAAACAGAACGTCACATACATCTATCATCAGACCCCGACTGCTGAGACCTCCTCAACCCCCACGCCCACCAAGAATCAGTCAAGTCACAAGAGGCAGCCATTCAGCACCAAAGCTCGGGGTAATCCACCCCTGCACAAGCGGACTGAGACTTTCACGTGGAGCGATCGAGGCCCTTCTCTGCCAGTCAGCATTGTGCTTGAAACGACGGATCCGAGTCAACTGGAACCCAAATCGTTTGTGAAAGGGACGATCTCATCCCTGAAGGTCTCGGCAACTTTTCAAGAATACCGCGCAATGTCTCGCTCTGAGCGAGAAGTGACAGTTCGTGTGCCTTCAGGTGAGCCTCTCAACACATCCCCAAGGTACAACAGACTCATATGGGGCTGCTTTCAACACCTCGCAAACCACGGGAGGACAAAGTCACTTGCACCGTCCGCGACTACTGGGGCCGTCCCCTCTGGTCAAGAAATCACCTCACAAACGCAACCGAGTTCGCCCATGAAAATTGACTCAGCCATCGGAGAATCATGTGTCGACAATTCACACTCCAATCATTCAAATACCGCAGACACAAGTCCCGGAATGGGGGAATTGCTCGACTTTGACGTCTGCAAAGGCAAAGACGGCACGTGGCATTTGGCATGGGGCTACCCTACCTCCTTCACCGCTAGGGGCAGAGTGCAGAATGATGATGGTGATGATGATGATGATGGTGATGGTGATGATGACGATGACGTTACTTTGGCGTTTGAGACTCTAGAGATAACGGTTGAACCGCGTTCGGAGAGCATGGTATCGGCAGCTACTTGACGGACCTCGTTGTAGCATTCATATTCAGGAGAGATGATACATGATACATGACATTGAGTTAGACGCCATGTAACGCGGAGCATCCTGTCGCTTCTGAACAAATGACGCAGCCTGATTGAGACGAGTGGAACTATTTCAATGTCACCGACGCTTAGGTTGGACTAAGAACATTCCACCAAGCCTTGGCAGAAGTTTGGAGGCATGCAAGGGATACGGCAGTTGAGGTATGAACATAGTAACCTTTACACTTACAGAACCCTCTTAAATCTCAAGAAATTTATTTTCTATGGAAGGTAGCTCAGATAGGATCACAGGCGGGCTCTTTCAGTCAGACAATCAGGTCTCGTCTATGGTGCTCTCTGACTTCACTAATGACCACACCCATATGCTCCGTGAAAGTCATGATAAGGCCGCACAAATACACAATTCACAGCTGGTGGCGAATGCGAATGCGAATAGGAAGGAAGACATCCGCGCGCATTTTACACCTCACGCGCGAATGTCTTTCACATTCATGTTGTTGAAACCAACCACACCTCAACTCGTAGAGATGACTGCCGACAGCTTTGAATCTCTCTCTCAAGGAGTTTTTGTGATCCCCTTCCAAGAGGATGGTCAGTGTGTCTCCCCGCTCTGTCAGCAAAGAGCTGATAAAGAGCAGAAAACGTAACTAGTGGACCATCTCAGCCCCGCCGGCCTCTGGCTCGATTGTATGAAGAGGCATGGACAGGCTTCAATTCAATCCATGAGGTGAGTCATTAAATGACCTTGTGTTTGAACAGAAGCCCTTACCATAGTTATACCTTGAGCTGATCGTCCCGCTAGAACTTTGAAACTAGTCGGACGTCCGAACAGCTGGACGACATTGCAGACTGGCTAGACCGTTGTTCCACTCCACCTTTACTCAAGCTGCCCTCGAATGTGGCTCGTCTACCTCTCGCTATAGTTCAGAGTAAGCTGAGCTACACATAATGATGTGTCACAGCTTACCCGGTGATCAGACATCTCCGCACATCTCCCTCCTCTACTATCGACCCTGCTCACTCATGTGTACACAATGCATGGACGGGAGACTTCAGACTTGACAGCCGCGGTGCGGAGTCTTACGGTGGGCTTCATTGGCGAGGCAGTGAGCCTTCCTCTTTACTCTCCCTCTCACACAGTGGAATCCGCATCCGCTTCGCTCTGTCGAGGAATTCTCTTATTTGGTCCAAGTCCCACGAGATTGCTAAATCATAGCAGGCCTTGGCGAATCGCAAATCTGGTCGTACAGGTCTGGACGAGGTCGAACGGTGGTGGACGAGTCAAAAGGACAGTACGTTCAATATCAGCATCCTTGTGGCCTATAATTGACCTTGCAGAATCTCCGCTATTGATTCACATCGAACAGGCCCAGCTGGTCCCGTCCTCTGTCCTGGCTGAATTGACTTACATCCTCACGTAACTGTTTTCTCCTAACCTGTAACAATACAGCTGACCAAGGACACCTAGCCTACATCCGGACTTACCTATACGTCTCCTCCTTTCAGTCCCTTCCACGACTCTCTTCCTATCGACTTGGACGCACATCGAACCAAGCGCTATCAATTTATGTATCCTGCAAGCAGGCAAGTCCAGGGGAAAGCGTGGTGGTGCTGTCAATGCTATCCTGCGCGCTGGACGCGGACCGTTGAGGCTATCCGAACGGACTGAAGAGGCATTACGAGCAGATGAGGAGATGTTTGGCAGTGGAGCGTCAAGTGCACTCAAAGCTCTCAAAGTCAGTCGTTCATACACAAGTGCGAGTGCGAAAACTGATAAGTGCGAATACAGTGGTTACTCCTCTTTCATTCGCAGAACTCTGCATTGGCTGCGGTGGACGAACAAGACAAATTGGCAGAGCTGCAAGCTATACTGGAAGAAATCAGAAAACAAGGTCCTGATGCTCAAATCCCAGGAAACGACCTGTTCGAGCTTGATATACCACCAGATCTAGGCCATGTAAGTTATAATCTCCGTTCATCCTGTGTACTCGATCGTGGTCCTGATTTGAGGACAGACTCAGGACCCCGCACCACGAATCTCTATCCTCCACGCTCTCTCTCAGCCTTCTTCATTCCACCATAGTCCTCAAATCTCTACCTCTCCAGAAACGGTACCAGGTACTTCCGCTTCCGGTCGAAGCAGTACGAAGCGAACACATGACGAATCTGATTCTCATCATGTGTCTACGACTGACGAATCTGATTCTCATCATGTGTCTACGACTGACGAGAGGGGCGATCTGAAAGAACTGCAGACGCTGTTTGCACTTTGGCGAGGAGCTGGAAAGACAGTCAATCTCTGGGATTGGCTAGAAGGTTTCAGAGGAGTTGTGGTATCTGATAAAGAGGAAGAAAACACTAGTTCCCCCAATGAGCAGGAATCTAATGGTAAGAAGAGAAGACGAGGGCAAGGTGCTGGTGCAGGATCAGGAGAGCAAGAAGAGGGAGATGACGATGTAGATATGGACGAGGAAGAGGTAAACGGGGATAAACAAGATGAACAAGGGGATAAACCTCCACAGCTAAGCGACCAAGAATCAGAAAGACTACATGCTGCATTTATCAGGTTCTGTGAGGAAGCCCGTATGTTGGGTCTTGTTAGAGCAAGGGCGAAAGGCGGCCCTAAAAGGGCAGATGAAGTAATCAAGAGTATCGGCCTGGTCTGATAGTAGAGGTAGATATAACACATCGAATGCATGTCATAGTGCGGATACCGGTAAAATACAAATGATAGGTCTCTTTGTCTCTCTCTACAGTTGATCCACTTCCATGACGCCTTCGGCTGGTTTGGCATTTCCTTCGGCTGCCCATGCGTCAATCTTTGCTTTCAGTTCAGTATCTGGGATACAATCTTCCAATTTAAGTCTGTACAATTATCAATACTTCCCAAACTTATGTTCTATCTGGTATCGTCAAGATTGAAAGACTTACGGAACGTTGTTGAATGGATCCAGTTCCTTCGAGAGCAATACAGTCCGAATGGTACTGCGGTCGACGGTCACGCGGGAAACAGGCAAGATGACTGGATCTCGCATTACTAGGTCAGAACTGTCAGCTGGCGGATACTTCCATACTGAGTTAATCACTTACGAGTCGACAATAGAGGATCTAGGAATTCATCTGGAATCTCTCGCTCATCTTCAATCATGATTGTAGCTTTCATATCCTCGACTTTTTGAGTGAACGAAATGACTTGAGCCACTTCGGGGTCGGTCATGATCGCTCGATTCTTGAGAATACGCGCAAATTTCTCGAATAGACTCTTGGAGTAACTTCGTCCATCATTCGCTACAGCTCGGATGAAATCGGGTTCTTGGCCTAGATTCAAGTAAATCTGAGCAATGCTTGCTAAAAGGTCTTTGGGCTTGAAGGCTAGTTTCTCGGGATTCGCAACACGCAATTCCTGCATCTTTGGTCCAACGAGATTCACCAGATTCTCATTTAGCGTCTACGCGCATCAATCAGTCATGAAGTGTAGAACAACGTGGATAGGAGAATAACTCACAGCTGCAAGTCGATCAACAATCTCGGCAGTCACAAATGGCTCAACCGTAGTAGCCGTAAAATCGCGGATCAACTTGATGTGATCTAGACCCATCTGCGTATGGAATGGAGCAGAGCTTTCTTCTTGTCGTAGCTGACTGGTGATATCTTCCTGCTCGTTCTGAGGCATAGCGTCCCACCCCGCCTTATCGTCTTTCAGCGCCTGGAAAGAGTGTATCTTGGAGAGACTGCTAAGAGATTCTTCGAGGTGAAATGTAGTATCACTCATGAGCATGTTGATAAACTTGATGAATTGATCAAAGTCATCGCTAAAGCGTCAGCTCAAATTGAGACTCATTTACTCACCGTCTAGATTTCACAAAAGCCTCCCGATGCAGTGGGTTCTCCCACATTGACTTGAACACACGGCTGATATCACGACTGGGCGGCTAATCAGTCCTGTTCACCGAAAGAAACATACCGGAAAGAAAACTTGTCTGCAGGGATCAGCTAGAGTAACATACAGCCCAGTGAAGGGAGAGCTCACCCCAAAATTGAGTATGTCCACCGGTCATCTCGACATCTGAACCTCAGCTTCATACCAATTCCAAGCTTACCGATGAAGAACCTGATGAGAGTAGGCATTAAGTATGTGGTCGACAGAGGATGCAGGCTGAGGCGATCAAACAGAGTACCTCGTCGGTAGTAGCCAGCAGGGTACAGTCCTCCAGCGAGCACCTATTGGCCGTAAGTCCCCATTGTCAGTGACGAGAAAGATAGACGCACCGAGACAAGCTTCGCTTTGAGGAACGGATTGTTAACATAGCCCGGAGCGAGGAAAGTAAGGACAAAAGTGATGAGCGTGTCCTTGTCGGGATCCATCAATGCATCCAAATCGTGACTGTAAGATCAGACCAGAGCCGTTGCAGTGACCTACTGTGCCAAAAAGTCCAGATATTCTGCAACATTTTCGAACAGATACTCTGGTAACATGCGGAATTGCAGCGGAGCTTCAGACGGCAGAGGTAGACTGAGAGGTAAGCAAAGCAGTGTACGCAAGCTTACACTATCGGTACGGCAGGATGCTGATGCTTAGGGTCCACAAGCCTAACGAGCCAGGTCATCAAGAAGCAGGTAAAGGTCACGTTTAAACGAGTAAAGGCAGGGTCGAGAAGCTGCGTGTCGTATGCGTGTATAGAGGCATGCAAGGTGGCAATATCGTTCTACATGTCAGCTCTGCGTTGGATCCTTATTGTACCTTGAGCTTCTGGATGGCTGCTTCGCCTTGAGCTTCCATCGCAGGATTCTACCATCGTAAGCTCCACCAACAATCGGAACTTACTCCTGCCCATTCTCCTCGAGCAGCCTCAGCACGCCTCAGGTCCTTCTCAAAATCTGTTATATTCTTTTCGGCCTTGACTCTGTTCCCGATAGTCTTATTGATGCCGAGATGTTGGGATGCATTTAGAAGGAAGAAGAGATCCGAGATGAAATGAGGAGGTGTATCGACTGTTGGGTCAGACACAGACACAGTCACACCTCAACTCACTATCCATTCCCCCGTTCCCATAGTATTCATCTGCTTCCTCTTTAGTGGCCTTGATCTTGGTCTCTTCGGTGATATCCAGACGTTTGCTCAATCGGAAGTAATTGGGATCGACCTTGTCAATCTGGCTCATTAGCCTAGTCAACTCCAGAACTTCTCACCTTTGAATAGCTGACGTCCATCACTGGCTCGAAGAGCTTGAGCAGAATGGCATGCGTGTTGGTCATGAATCCGTCAGATGAGACAGTGCGTGGATCGACCTTTGAACATCAGTGCCGTTTGATATGGTCTGCGTACCCTCATCCCTGCTCGTTTCTCATTCAGATGGATGATTGTGGCAAAGAAGTCGAGAATCTTCTCCCGAGACTGAGGTGATGATCGCACGATAGCATTATAGATTTTGAAGAGTGAATCCTGTCGTCAGTTCAAGATTGCGGATGAGACATACATGAAGCGCGCCGAGAGTGTGCCTCAGATTCGACTTGTTTGCGTCGATGTCTGCAACCTTCCTGTCGGTGGGATCGGAGAAGTATGCTTTCCATATTTCCGGCTGAGGAGATTCAGCATTCGTTAGTGAGTCGTTGCTTACGAATTCTCGAGGGTAGACGGAAAGACGGGTCAGAGGGCCAAGCAGGGATTGCCATTCAATTTTTGCCGCTGTAACACCAGGAGCTATCCAGATAGGGAGATTGGGCAACTGAGATGATTAGCAACGTCATTAAAACAGAGACATACCAGGGCAGCGATGGTTTTGTTCTGCACGAGGATCGACATAGCGGCTAGCCATTGTCGCCAATGTATACCCAATAAATCGGGAGTTGGTGTGATCTTGAACCACTCCTGGAAAAACAGGCTGAGAGTTGGCGAAATGACATCAGCGAGTTGTGAAGTTTCAAACCCAGCTGCGAGATCTGCAAGGAATAGTGGGAGATCTTCGGCAGATAGAGGGGGCCTTGCCGCTGCCTGAAGTGTGATACCGGTGGAGGTGAGGGGATCGGTGCTGTTGGAAGTTGCTGGTGCAAGAGACAAGAGAATCGGCAGGAACTCGGCAGGACCAGTGGGTCTGCTAGATCAGTCTCGGGAACACCGAGTCGACTCACCTATCTGGTTGAGGAAACATTGTAGGATCCTCTAATGTCATGCCGCAATAAGAGATAATCAGACTCTTCATCTTGGTGAAAGAAGATTGCCATTCGGTCTTTTCCGCAGGAGAGAATGCCTTGAGGATCAGCAAAGTCAGGTGATGTGAACTTACAATTCGAGAGATCTCCCTGTTTGCTGCGTAGAGTCTTTTCCAGCAGCCAGTCAGATACTCAAAGACCGTCTCATCCGTTGGCAGGCCGGCTAATATCGTCATAACATCAGGATCATCCCTACATGTCAGTGCTTGTTCCAACAACTGAACGCACGATGCGGCCATTGCAGAGGGTTCAAGTGAAAGTCGAGCTACCAGGAGACGATCTACGAGATCTATCGATGTCCGTAGAGGGTGAGCTGAATCGTCAGCACCATACTCAAGACAATACTCACCAGGCTCTTCTTCTTTGATCTCCTGTGCCAAGCTTTTCAGCCAACACAGGCGCCAATCACTGCGCTCGGCCGCCTGCCGCTGACTTGTAAGCTCAAGTCCGAGGGGATCACTCACGTCAAGAGCAACCGAGAAGACAGCAGCGATTTTGTTCACCTCCCAATCTGCATAACTGATTGCTGGTTTAGTCGACTGCGAAGTCGAGCCTACGATCCTTGGTCCAATTGGCTCCTGAGGTCGCACGGGAGATAACCGACGTGCAGGACGTTTGGCACTTGGTGTAGCCGTACGGCTCGGCTGAGGGGTCGTTTCAGAGCGGGATGTGGAAGTTGACGGTCCTGATGTAGGAGTTGAGAGCAGTCTGGATGCTGCAGCTGCAGGTGGACGGGGGGATGATTCGTCTTTCTGCTGCACTTGATGCTGCTGCTGGTCAGGTGGTTGAGGGACTGGGCTGGGAGAGGCGCTGGAGGGTCCACCTAGCCTCGCAAGGCGCTTCAATCGCATCTGCTAGCGTTAGCCTTAAATGCTTTATATAGGCAGGAACAAAGCCGACCTTTTCAGCGTCGCTCATCGCAGAGTCACCCTCTGACATCTTGGTAGCAGAATAGTGAACAGTAAAGAGATAGGAAAGTGAAAATAGCGAAATAGCAACCAGTCTGACCAGTATAAATCAGCATCTCGTAGGAGGGGTGACGAGCGTGTTCCAAGTATCTCACGGTTGTCGTTGTCAGTGTTCTTTGATGTTTCAAGTCAGTTGGGATCTTTGCTTCATTTTTGAGCTGAACGACTCTGGGGGCAAGATGGCTCAAGTTGTAGCGCTTCTAGATCAGCCCTCATCATACAGGGATAACAGATCTGAAGTGAGTCCTACCTTGCGTGGCGAGCTAATCACCTCAGCTTGACCGTGAGACGGAACGTCGTTTACTCGCCCTGTCTAGTACACTCTACGTTGGGAATCTGAGTTTCTACACGACGGAAGCGCAGATGTACGAGTGTGAGTAGGGTGTACTGTAAAAAGTTCTCACTGATTGGTGTGATTGTGTGCAGTGTTTTCGAAATGTGCTCGACCAGAATACGGTGGTGGTATAAAGAGGTGAGCAAAAGTCTCTCTCCTTTCCTTTCTGACTCTTTACAGGATCATTATGGGTCTCGACCGCAATCAAAAGTACGTTTATCCATCTATCCATCTCTCCTTTCTTGATCGATTGGTTTGATTGGCCAACTGACAGTCGCTATTAGAACACCATGCGGTTTCGCTTTCGTAGAGTACTATCTCCATACCGAAGCAGTGGCTTGTATGCGTTATATATCCGGAACGAAGCTAGACGAGCGAGTGATCCGTTGCGATTTAGATCCAGGCTACAAGGAAGGTCGACAATTCGGGCGTGGTAAGAGTGGTGGACAGGTTAGAGATGAGTTCAGACAAGAATACGATAGTGGCCGTGGTGGATGGGGACATCAGAGATTAGAAGAAGAACAGAGGAGACAAGAACAGGATAGGTTCAAAGCTCAGTTTGAGACTTATGCGTCTACCATGGGTGGACTCGGTATGGCCGGCGCAGATGTACCTAGAGGAGAGCAACATGAGGCTAGTAGAGAGAAGAGGGGAAGAAGTGAGGATGAGGATGATGATGTTGACAGAAGGGATGATGAGAAACGTTTTCGTGGTGAACGAGACGAAGAATAACACTGGGACTATTAGCATTCATCATGTATCATGTATCATGCGTTGTCATCATCATCAACGACAACGTGGTGGATGCTCCAGTAGATGTTTTGCAAATCTTTATTTCGAAATTGCTCTAGCTCATGGTGCCACATTATGGTCTACGTCTTGCATTTCAAGCAGGTCTCGTCTACAGCTATAGCATTGAATCACACTAGACAGCAAGATCGAGTTGCGAATGAAGATTACTCTGTGAGAGAGAAAGAGGGAAAAGGCGAGGAATGCTACACACTCGCGACGATGGAGACATGATATACGTATGTATGTATGGTGGGGATGGGGGTGGTGGTGGTGAGGGTGGTGGTCTAAACAAAGAACGAGACTGGCATGCTAGATTAAAAATCGAAAAGAAATTAAAATGTTGTGCAATGCCGAGAAAACCAAAATATATATGATCGTTACATGACCTCTTTTTCGCCAGGATCGTAAAAATGCTAGAGACACAAGTGACGGCCGTCGATGCGCATACGAGATTTGACACGTTGTCTTCTGTCTATTCTTTGGCAGCTTCTTCGTCAACTGCCGTCAGTGCCCGATCGAGCTTCATTTTCGGTGTGATCCTCGGGGTGCCATCAACTTCGATAGTGTTTGCGAGCACCTCAATTTCCTCATCGGACAAAGACAAGCTGCGCATGAGAAGCGCGACAGCTTTGTATGCCTGAGGGAAATCGATCGAGTCGTCGTCAAGTGAAGTGATCCGTGTGGCGAGACTGCCATCAGCTTAAATCAAATCCTTCAGACTCACGTTTTCTTTAGGTTCTCCTGTGTCACAACTCCTTGTTCGAGCGCCTTCGACCAGCCCTTGCCAACGACCTCTGCTTCCTTGTATTTAGATATCCGGAAGACATCGTTAACAAGGCGGGTAGACAACAGTAGGTGGCGCTCCTCTGGTAGCGCTCGGAAATACTCGACGATATCCTCGGGGTTTCTCGATCCTCCAACGTCTTTCTCACCCCACAGCTCCTTCATGTCTGAATCGATTTTAGATTTGGCAGCCGACTCGCCCATGATAGTCGCCTCTGCTGGCGTAGCAACCTCTTCGGCCTCATGCTCGGCCTCGACATCCTCTTCGTCGTCTTGACCAGGCAATGGCTTCGTCCGTGGGGCAAGGTTGAGCCTCTTGCGCTGTGGCCCAGACTCATCTTGACTTTCACGGCGCTCGCCGGGTGCAGCTTCGCCAGCTTCGTCTCCAAGAGCAGAGAAAGGGTTAGCGGAGATGTTGGCCACGGAAGCTTGGCGTGAGAGAGGGGGCGTGGCTCCTCCAGGGCCAGGTTTCCGCTTGGCAAAGACAGACGATGGTACTCCAAAAGTAGGTGCAGAAGGGATACCTGCTGAGCTTAAGTTGCGACCAATATTGGAGAAGTCGGTCGGTCGCTGGAGCGGACGAGGGCCGGCGTTTGCACCGACAGCTTGCCACTCGCCTGGACCAGGGCCATCACGCCCTCGTGTATGACCGGCGCGGGAACCGCCGCGGGAGATCGAATCGCGAGACGCATTGACTGCTGCTGTCTTCTCGGCTTGTTCTCGAGCCGCCTGCTGATGGATCTCGGCAATGGTCATGACACCAGCCTGCTGGTTACGGGACTTCCAACCTGCCTTTCGCTGGTCCATGATACCCTGCCGTCAGCGCTGCCACTGTACAATGACTCACCATGATCAAGAACTTGATTCGAGATGACACCTTGTCCTCATCGGCAATGTGTTGCAATCGTTCGAACACAGCAGCCGTGTTTTCAGGCGAGGCTGTCTCGTACTGCGCACCAACAGTCGTTAAAAGCTTGCAGGTTGACTCGACATCTTCCTCGTCTGGGTTCTCGATGTTTCCAAGCAGCTTCACGAAGCAAGTCTTGATCACATTTCGACCCAGCATGTCCAGTTTGTAGAGCTCTCCAATGAGCTGAACCAGGCCGAGGCCTCTACGCTTGGCCTTCTGAGCGGCGTAGTACTCATCACTCATCATGACTGCTTCGGCACCTTCCTCCTTGTCCTGCTGCGCCGCAAGCTTCTCTTTGTCTTCCTCGCTCTTTGCTGCAGCCGCAGTTGCAGCATCCTCTCGCGCCTTCCAACCAGCCTCGAAATCAACCTGACATCGGCCAACCAGGTATTTTCGGAACAGCAATCCACCGGCCACGGGCTTGTCGTCAATGACTTCACTGATGGCGGGATCGAGCTGGAGGAGCAGAACTCTACAGAGTCGTGCGTACATGGCGGACCAGTGGGCCTCGTCCGTAGCCTTCTCGAAAATCTGCTTGATAACAAGCTTGAGGGTCATACCGTCAGTCTCATTGACAGACTTGTTTGCCCAATCGAGAATTTGAGACGAGATAGAGTCAAACCTCTCGGCAGTAAGCTTATTGAGGAGGGACTTCACCTTGCCCTCGATATAGGCAGGTGAACCCTCCTCGGCAGCATTGCGCGATTTGACCCAGGCATTCTGCGTGATCTCGAGTGCCTTGACAGAAGGATCTGGCTGGCCGGAACGGTTGTCTTGCGGAAGTCGCTTCGCTCCTCGCTGACTTCGGTTAACGCCGCCTCGAGAACTGGAACCTCCTATTGCTGGAAGACCAGACATCGGAGGCAAACCTCCTGGACCTCCCGAGCTAGGGGTTCGAGTCATGCTTCCTACCCGGCCCTGAGCAAGAGACCGGTTATACCTGTCTTCGCTAGTTGTGCCCCGCAACGAACCACCGCCAAATGATCCAGTGCTGAAATTACCCATGCTTTGACCAGAGAAGCCAGGTCTCGAAAGGTTGCCGATGCCGAGACCAGTGGGTGGACCTCGGCCTGGTGGGCCCATTGAGTTCCGGGAACCCCGCTGACCCCGAGTTGTACCAAAGCCACTCGAGGAGTCGGCTTCCAATCCAATGTCCTCCAAGTTCGGCAAGCCTTCCGGCTTGTCACGGCAAACCGACATGAATTGCATGAGGAAATCGCGGTCGTAGCGGAATTTGCCAGGTTTGGCATCGGCGTTGAGCTCGGGACGAGGAGTCTGCACGGAGCCTGGGTAAGAAATTGCCGAAAGATCTTCAATGGGTCGGGCATTGCTCATTGCAGCAGTAGCGGCAGAAGGCGCTGGCTCGCTTGGAGCAGGCGATGAGGGATTCACATCGAGAGCGGCCGGGATCGGCCGGCGAGAAACACCCGGAGCAGAGATAGGTTTCGGTGGGAGTCCTGCGGCGACAAGGGCAGGCGAGGCGAGTGGCGAGGCGGGAGTGGACGGCGCAGGAGTTAGTAGAGCTCGACGTTGCTCGTCTGCTTTCTCACGAGCCTCATTGGCAGATGAGATAGCCTCCTCCACTGCGCTGTTGTCAGCGCCCTTGGCGATTGCCTCGCGCTCTTCGTTCAGCTTTTTCGCTGCGACTTGCTCGGCAGCAAAAGCGTCTTCCATTTTGCGCTTGTCTTCAGCCGCAATCTTTGGGGATTAGTGAGATATCTCTCCTGCCACGACGAACATACCTCGGATGCCTGGCGATCCTGATCGGCCTTGCGTTCATCCTCAGCCTTAACTTTCTCAGATTCGCGGTCGGCTTCTTCTTTCGCCTTTCGCTCTTGCTCCTGCTGTAGCCTAGATTCCTCGTCCTTGGCTTTACGCTCCTCCTCTTTAGCCTTTCGGTCTTCCTCTTCCTTGGCCTGTCTGGCTTTACGTTCCCGCCTCTCCTTCTCCTCGAGTTCTTCCTCCTTCTTGATACGCTCAGCTTGTGCGGCTCTCTCTGCTTCTTCCCTCTTCTGCTCCTCGGACTGGATTTTGACCACTACAGGAAGCGAAAATGCTGGCTTTGCGGGCGCAGCGGAAGGTTCGGGAGTGGCCACTCCGCTCGATGGCACAGAAGGTGGCTTAACAGCAGCTGCCTCCTTTTTAAGGTCGACTTCGGTACCATCAGGACGAGAGATCTTAATGGTGCTCTTCGCTCGGGGAGTGAATGATGCAGCACCACCAGACATCGAAAACGGACCGGTAGCCTGAGGGGTGAACGAGGGGGCAGGCTGCATTGCTGGACGCGATGGAGTGGAAGGGATAGATGGCACTGAGATGCTGGATGGAGTAGGTTGATGCCCCATCAGGCTAGCTGGTCGGCTTGGAGGTGTCGGAATTGGGCTACCTCCACCACTACCGGGCAGTCCAGTGGAAGGTGGTTGTGGCGAGGCTTGCGAACCCATTTGTGGCGGAGGTGGTCGCGGCGACATCGACATATTGTACTGCTGATTTTGCGGGTGTTGCTGTGGGGCCCATTGTGGAACAGCGAATTGCTGAGGCTGATACACATTGTATCCGTCCTGCAGGGATCAGCGATCGACAAGACCAGCACTCACGTAATAATTGGCTGGATAGCCCATCATCTGATACGGCCCGGCGCTCGGGTGCATCCCGTACGCACTCGGACCCATCATCATATTCGGGCGTGGCTGACCCATCATTCCTTGCGGCATTGGCCGCACCTGCTGACCGTTGGTCATGGGAGGACGGAAGCCTTGTTGAATCTGGGGCATCTGATTGCCGAGGACAGGGGATCGGGGCTGATTGGGCATGCCATTCGGCGCTGGGGGGCGAAGGTGAGCATTCATACCTGGCATGGGGTATGGCATGCCATTTGACCCTTGACCGATCGACTGGCGACGGTCGTGGACCGGTGGTGGAGCATTTCCATTGACCGGCTTAGCACCGAAAAGGGAGTGTAGATCTAATGGCTTCTTGGGCGCAGCAGATGGACTCTGCGCAGGCATGGGTGGACTCATCGGACCAGTCCGACGATTTGCCTTGACAGCGTTCGGGTCAGTGGTGGCATCCGCGTCGATTGAGCCGAAAGCTTTGACCGAGTCGGCGAGATGCGTGCCAGTCATGCTCGGAGCCGCAGGCGACGATGACAGAAGCGGGTTGGGTGAGTCGACAGTGCCAAAAGCGAGATTACCTATGGGTGAGTTGGTTTCTAGAGACAAGCTTACCCTTTGTAATGTCCATACCTCCGCCAACCATTAAGCTACCTTTCCTCGAATGGCCGATGGGCACCGGGGTGGGACCAGATGCACCATTATTACCGATAAATCGCGGCTCGCCGCTCCCCTGAGGCTGGGGAGATTGGGATTGTGGGGTCGTCAGATTGGACGATTGGGTCGACGAGGGGGGAGGACCTCGAGACCAAGCTGATGGCGCAGTGAGGGGGGTCGAGTTGGACGAAATGTTCTGTTGAGGCGGAGCGGAGATTTTGCTCATTGAAGGGAGGGATGAAGAAATGCGTGTTCGTTAAGAGGGGATTCTAAATTAGTCTTAGAGGTGCCCAAAGATCAAAAGATCTGAATGCGATATGACGACTCACTTTGATGAGAAAAGACCGGTGAGGGGGGATCCGGTGATGAAGCGGATGAAAGTAGGACCTAGGATCGATGATCTGATGGTCCAAACTTTTTTTTCGTTGCAGTCGTACGCGCTACTGCAGAGCGTCCGTCGACAAGGAGAGATCCTCTGACCTACAAGAGGTATTGGAGGATTCTAGTCGACAAGAAGGGACACCAAAAGAGTGTCCGTTGAGGGGAAAGATTGTTTCTGGGAAGAGCCAAAAACTAAAGAAGAGAAGAAGAACAAGTAGAAAGGGAAATGGGGCGGCAAGGCAGGTGGCCAAGAACAAGTCATCCGTGGGAAACTGTGGCAGCACCGAAAAACTTGAAGCCCGCAAGAGTAACGGCAGGCCCTCTTTGACACGTCTGCTTTATTCAAAGCCAAGTCCACCCGGGTGCAAAGCTGGGAGGCGGGCTGTGGACTGATTGAGCTTGGGTTATGTACCTGCAGCCAAGAGAAGATGCATCAAGGAGTACTGTCACGTGACCACAAAGAAGTCACGCGCCAGTGATTGCAACACACTCTCGACCGACACCACTTCTATCCAGCGACCGGACTACCTTAAGCACGCCCAGCTATATGCGACCGGTTACCACCAATGTTAGCTTTTGGGTCCATAAACATTCAGCCCAGTGGATATCGAGATGACAAGGAAAAAAGCTTTTTCGTGGCAAAGATCGATAGCGGCGATCGCCGATCAACGCGTGGACTACACGTGTGCAAGTCTGCTTCATGAGCTGTCCTATGAAGAATGAACATGTTGCCGGTATCCACTCTCTAATCTGTCTGTTCAGCGCCCTCACCACAGACTAACAGTATTGCTGAGTGAGTCGATACTCCCCAAATATCTACGTCCCACGAGCTTCACCGGGTCTTGCCGTGTGCCATTCCTTCCTCGGCTCCCAGTCATGCGGTCGTCAAGCTCCTCGGAAATTTCCCCTGCAGCCATTGGGAGTTCGACACGGCTGTCTCGTCGTACGTATTCAAAACGGGCCTCGACACACGTACAGAAAAGGAAGCTCGAGAATGACGAGGGGACCTCGGACGGGAGTGAGACTGACGAGGACGATCTCACCAGAACACTGGGACAGAGTGGTAACAAGAGGTCGCGAACTGGGATATCGCGGGCATCACCCTCGCCTCAAACACCTCGAGATAAACCGGCACGTCATAGCAGAACCATTGATAGGACAGACACACGTCCTGCGAAGTCCTCTTCGAGCTTGTCTACCATGCCATCAAGTCCGAGCTCATCAAGTGAACGTATCAAGCGTACAAAGTCGGAACAAGTTCCTAAGGCTGCAGAATCAGACAATCTTGTAATGAACCGTCAACTGGAGGCTCCCAAAACACCCCAACGTAGTACAACTAAGCGAGTGCCCCTTACTCCCGGCTCGTCTCCTCGAGATCTTTCTGTACTTTTCGCAGCCGTGTCACCTGGAAAGCTCGAAGAAGGGATATCTCCACGGCCAGGTGGTATGCGACGTATGCTGAGCAAGTCTCGAAGTGCGGCTTCATCCCTCATATCTCCCTCACGCAATGCTCGAAATACTTCCAGCTACGATAATGATGATGCTGGACCGTCCACTCCTTCACGACACCTCTTACGAACTCAGTCTCTCCCCGATAGCCCCAGCAAATCTAGTCCGATGAGCAGAACTGAGCAAGTCTCACTGCTCGTCCCTTCAGCTGGAGAACATGAGACTTCTGGAGGAAGAGCCAAAAGGACTTACGGCAAGAACCGAACCATTCTTGGTGAAGTCGCCGCAGAGTCTACAGCAACGGACAACGACAAGCCAGTAAATGAAGAGATAGTGAAGGAAAGTTATGCCGAGTTGAGAAAGAAGTACGAAGTGGATAATTCTGTCTTTGATGTGGATGGCTCAGGCAGTCAGGTGAGTGGCTCTCTTGGCTACACTACTAAATAAGTCAGGATTTCTGGCTCGCAAGAGCTCCTCAGGTCGCCTCGGATATGCGATCAAAAGGGGAGAACCGACGTTTCATGGACGAGATTACATATCTCACCGACGGAATTGCCGATCCGTTGCAGAGCATGAGCTTGAAACAGTCAAGGTAGGCGGCATATTCGAGTGCTCAACTTATTGAACAGTTCCCTGGATATTCTGGAGAAGATGCAAGACGACGATTGGCTCGGGAAAATGAACGTCTGTGGCCAGGTTGAGCGAGTTTGGGAGATGCTCTACGCTGCTAGGGGTACTGGCGACGAGGTGAGTCATTGGTGTGGAAGCGTCTGATGGTAGATTATGGATGTCATTTGCCTCGTCTACTTGGCGGCGTTGGCGAAATCCGGCTCAAGCCTGAGTTTGATCTTGCACAGTCACCCATCATCTTGCCTTCGGCTGCTTGTCGAACAGCACGAGCGAAGGCAAGGACTACTTGATGGAGGCTCAAAAGCAAAGCTTTGGGTGAGGGAGGGCTTTGATGTGATTGCTGATTGCTAGGCGAGCAAGCTCCGGAATCTGAGCCAAAATATATTCCCATCCGCTTCAAAGGTAAACGAGTTTGGAGGAATTTGCTGAGAAATAGTCCATGAGTCGTACTCTTGCTCTTTATATGCTTCAAGGCATGTGTAACGAGAACGACCTCGTCACGTTCTCCAGAGATTTTGGCGAAACGAGAGTGCTTGCAAAGGTTCTCAAGTCATTTTCGGCGGATATCAAGGTCCTTGGTGATCGATTCAATTTGTACGAGAAAGGCTTGGTGGGTGGACTCGTCAGAGCAGAGCTGAATAATCAGGATCTCTTCCCCGATGATGGACGAGTCAACCTTCAAGACGCGCTTTTGTGTTTACGCATTATCTCTTCTGCTGTCCTCTACCTTCCCGTCGAGCGAGATTGGCTAGCGGATCGTTCTGAGGACTTTGGCACCGCTCTGGTCGGTTGTCTGATCGTGTCGACTGAAGTAGCGCTCTCTGGCGGCGAGGCAGCACAAACAGGTGAGCCTGTTCAGTTTCTGAATCTGACGCCAGCGGCCGAATGTAGCATCGAATCGCTCAAAATTCTTGCGAACCTGGCCAATTTATCTCAGACCTGGGCCGGGGCAATCATAAGCTCAGCAGGTGGGATCACATCAGTGTTCCGCTTAATACTGCATCGAGATATCCTGATCTCCCGTCTGCAAGTGAAGGATGAAGGTGACCATGTCGATGAGACGCAAACTACTGAGGTTGAGGATGTCAATCTTGATCTTGGAGACAATGCCAGCTCGGACGAGATCCGGAGCCTCTGTTTAGCGATAATGACTTCGGCGATTGTTGCGGATGTGTCATCCGCAAATGATATTTCCTCATTGAGTGAGTTATCATCGCATCCTGTGTATAAGCTGAAACAAAACAACAGAACTCGCAAGGGAATGTATTGGTCGACCACATTGTTTCAGAGTGTGCAAATGCGACGACGCGACATCTCTACCATCTTACCTTGCATGGATATATATCGAGCAAGACAACGAGGCAGCAGAACAAGATCAACAAGTGAGATCTATAGAGTAGATATTGCTGATAGCTGTTCTAATAGGTCAATGAGGTGTTGAAAGGCTACACAGCTTTGCTCCTCGCGAAACTCATGGTTGGTTCAGAACAAGCAAAGAAAATCGTACTCGACCTCTTACCAGGAACCGACTCGCGATCTAAATTGAAACAGCTCGCATCGTCTTTGTCAGAGCTCAAAGAGTTACAATCTGCCGTTCATCGAAAGTTGTCGACGGCCAATGATGATGATATTGGAGAGGCGATCGAGACGGAGAATGAAGACGATATCTTGTCTACAGCATTATCAGAGCTACTAGGCCTTATCGAGCAGGAATAAAATTAAGTGTGTTGCTTGAGAAGAAGAAGAAGAAGAAGAAGAAGAAGAAGAAGAAGAAGAAGAAGAAGAAGTAGAAATGGAGAGATATACATCCAGTACGCCCCAGAGAGAGGGAGACACACATACACAAACACACAACACATACTACTGTCTCTGTCTCTGTCTCTGTCTCTATCTCTATAGACAAGCATGCATATATGAACCGTATGATAGTGAGAAAATGTCGACCCAAATGATGTTTATCGCCTATAACCCCGATCTATAGTTATAGCGATATCGATTTCGCCCCTTGATTCTACCTCGTGTCCTCCTATTCCTCTTCCTACTCCTCTTCCTACTCCTACTCCTACTTACCCTGCGAAGTCTGAGAATGATGAATTCCAGATCCTAGATCCCAGATCCAAAAACAAAACTAAAAACTCGACGATAAACTAACTACTCAGTGACGAGTTGTGCTTCCCATTTCTTGAAGCCAGAAAGTTTGCGACACTCTTTATACAAGTTTTCAGTACGTTGAGTTTCCAGATCGTCCGATTGTGCAAAGTAGTTGAGATATCGTAGGCATACTTCTTCTCGGTATGTATCGTATAGACGTCGATTGTAGTCGAACTGAGTATATTGTTAGTCACTGAGTGTATTCTTGAAAGTGGCAGGAGAAGTGTGAGTTATTGTAAGGGGTAAGGGAAGCAAGTGGGGAAGCGAAATAGGACAGTATGGGGAGGAGATAGGACATGTATGTTGCAAGTAGGTAGAGTAGGGTGGATCTTATGGAACAAGAAACATCTACATGACGCCATGTGAAGGAAACGAAAGGAAAGGAGAAATCCCGACTCACGCCAATCTGCCTCGCCTTTTCAGGATAAGCATGCGTTTGATGCATGATGAAATCATGCGGCATGACCCAAAAGTTGATTCCCGAGATGAACATTTCAAACAGACAAGCAGCCTTGTTGGCTCCATAACCTACGAATCTCGTATCGCACCATGGTGAAGTATCTCGTCTAAAGATTACATAGGGCTCGTAACGATGATCCCATTCTTCGACAATGTAGATATCGTCGGCGTCGACCCATTTAGTGTAGTTGGATGAACCGTGTCCAGGGGGGAAATGTTGATAAAACATCTGGATTGTTCCTTCTCCCATTCTATAAAGGGGTAATAGTTCCTATAAATGTATCGGCGTCAGCCCCTTTACTCTCTCTAGTCGTACATGTATGAGAGAGCATGTAAAACGGGATATGAAAGGCAGAGCTTTTGTTAAAGTGGAAGAATTTTGTTAAAGTGGAAGAATGGTTGCTGGTGGGAAAGACTGTTTGTTTGTAGTGAGATGAGGATCATAACTCACCTCTTTGGTCTTTGGGAACTTTTCCTTTGCAGGTTCCTCATTCCTCTTATATTGAAAAGCAGGAACGACAAAAGCATTATTCCCCTTTTGCAATAAACCGCTTAGAGCTGGATCATTCCTTATCCTCGATCTGAAATCAGTGATACGTGCGAAATCGACATCCCACTGCATGACATAGTTGGTGCGAGAGAAGAGTCTGGCGACGTTTCGATAAAAGTTGAATTCTCGTAGATGGGGAGAGATGACTAGATGGAGATCGACGTTCTCTGCCATTAAGGGGTGAGAAGAGTACAGGTCTTCTACTTCCGTGATAAGGTCTCGTGATAATAGGTGGATCGTTACTGATATTGGTCCTACACAGAAAGTAACAGTATCAGCATGGTAACACTAAGAGAAACGAGAAAGAAGAGCAAGGTTTGTAAAGGGGATGGATGAAGATGAAGAGGAAGCAGAAAGTCGAGTAGGTGACGATGACATGTTTTCAACAGATCGATAAAGTAGTGAGTAAAAAGACATACCATCATGAGCAGCTACTAGCCGTTGAAACATATCTCCTCTTTCCAGAGTCAACAGAGTGAATATGGTGATATCGTCCTTTGCAGGAACTTTTCTTGCTTGATGAAAATAAGGCAACACCTCGGTCTCTTTCGGGATGATGGAAGCTCCAAAGGCAGCTTGAATCAACATGACAGGATCGAATCCTGGTACCTGTTCAAATACACCTCCTCCCCCTCCAGCTCCACCCGCTCCACCATGATGATCTGCTCCACCCCAAATATCATATCCACTCCCACCATGTTGAGTTTCTTGACTGATTTGGTAGGTTACTCTCATCGTCGCGTACAGAGCATAGATCACTGCTAAAGCTCGAAATAATCGATAAACCGCTCCTTTCAATCCACCACTAGTCGATACTCGACGACCCGACCCCATGGATCTATCAAGAGGAGTCATTGTTTCGATTTCGCACACACACACACACACTTTCTTTCTTATACTCGATATCGGTCGTGGTCGAGTTGAAGAGGACGTGGATGGGAAAATCAATGCAGTAATTGATTCCCGCGACGCCGTGTACGACGAGACAAGGTCAAGGGGAGCAGAGAGAAGCTCGTTGGATTCAAGGGGCTATTTGGTACGCGAGTGGGAGAGTACGATTTCTTTACAAGGTTCTTGGCGCTCACACGGGTGCCCCGGCGGAAAATCTCACGACTTCGCGTGGTTTGGACCCTGAACACGTGGCGTGTCCCTCCATCTCTGCTATGTCCCCTTGTATTCGGGAAACTCCTTCAACCCCTTCCCTTAGATTGCAATCTGAATCCTGGTTCCTAATACCGATCCGGCCATCGAGTCTTTCTCACGTGCTAGTGACTTTTGGGAAGATCCTGAAGAACGGGACATACATGCGTCTCCCGCTGTGCAACCGCAAACTGATACATATACACCCACACCTATATTACATAGAGAGATCTCGGAAATCCCTGTCTAGTCCATATCAATCATCGTCGTCATCCAAATCAGACAGTTCCGTGTACGCAGTTTTCTTTGTGACACCTCGACCCGCCCGTGCTGGCGCAGCTCGAGCTGCTGGTATGAAATCATCCGAACCACTGATATCCAGTAAGCACAAGAAACAACTCAAAGCATGTTCTGACCGAATCTGAGGACATTTGAAACGCAAGCAGAAACCCAAGTGGCATTTGACCAGTCAGGAAAAAGAGACTACTCACGATTCATCATCTGATTCTGGCTTTCTAGCCTTTGATTTCGGAGCAGCACCAGACGGCTGGGCCTTCTTCGCAGGCTTGGTGAGCGGTAACATATCTGAATCTAAATCATCCGAGTCTACCTTTGACACCTTCTTTGCAGTAGACTTTGGTTTAGGATCCATATCCAAGTCCGACTCGTCGTCAGACACGGGTGCTGGCGCTTTCTTTTTAGGTGCAGGCTTCGCCTTGGGCTTGATAGGTATATCATCTTCGTCATCTGTACCAACCGCTTTCGGTTTCTTGGCGATGGGCTTAGGCTTAGGAGCCGGTATGGTATACGCTAAGGGATCAGCTGCATCCGCGGCTTGCAAACTAACCATCATCATCCGATTCGTCCAGTTCCATGATGGTCGCTGGCTTGGACTTGGGAGGGGCTTTGGACTTTGCAGTCGTCGGCTTTTTCGTCAAAGGCTTGAGATCCTGATCCGACTCGTCTGATACGTTGGCACTGATGTATCAGCAAGGTTTCACTCTGCACAGCTTACCTATCACGCTTTGCTGGCGAGGGCTTCGTGGGCGACGGCGACGCTTTCATCGCCGCAAGCTTCGGTTTCGGCGCCGCTTTAGGTTTCGCTTTCGTCGGTTTGAATTCCTCCTCGGACTCCGAATCATCGCCATTCGCCCTCTTCTTCTTCTTGGCTGCAGCCTTGATCGCGCCTTTGGTCTTGGGCTTGGCACCTTTGAGCGCAGCCTCGTCCGCCTCTAGCATGCGCTACGAGAATCAGCGACCACAAAACGACAAGGTAACCACGACATGGAGAAGCCGAGATGAAGATGACAAATAAAAGACAGTATTCATGAAACTTACATTCCACTCCTCCAAGAATCGGTCAAGGTCTGCGTTCCAGATATCTTGCGGCGAGAGCTTAAGCAGGATAACGAGCTCCTGCTCCTTGCCATCACGCTCGTTGAGCAATTGTTGAACCTATACAGTTGTTTAGCCCTCGCAAAAGGATACCCGACTCACCTTCTCCGCAGTCAAGCTCCAGATGGCCATACCAAGCAGGTAGTCGTAATCGCTCGCGAGTCCTTCGTCTTCCTCTTCCAATGCTGGTTCCGTCTCACCTTCATCTTTAGCTTTCTTGTTCTTGGGGAAAGGTCGGAAGTTCAATTCTCGCAGTTCAGCAACGAGGTCCGCCTTCTTCTTCTTAGACACAACAAGTGTTCGATCAATGACCATCTGAACAAAGCGAGCCTGATTGGACAGCCTTTCAAATTGCTTATTAAGCTCGTCCGCGAGATATTGCTGGATCTTAGCCATAGTTAATTGCAAACACTCACCTTTCGCAATCCATAATACTCGAGACGTTTGTGATAGAAATCCTCAAGGATCTCCTCGGCCGAACTGTATCGCTTGATCTTGCCGTTGAAATCGAAACAGACCATGTTGCTGAGACCGATGGTGGTGGTCATCTTGAATCGCTTCTCAAGGCCCTCAGTCTCTGCAGCTTTCATGGCGGCTTCAGACATGTGGACTTTGAAGTGGACCGCTAGATCGGTATGATGCTCCTCATAGTCCTGCTTGATTAGCCCTATAGGCCATGATAGACCCACCTTGACCGTAGCCGGAACTTTATCGGTCCCCGTAGTCATCTCCTCCAGCATTTCCTTGTAATCCTGTGTCCACTTGCGCACAGGTAATTCGGTGATCTCCACCGTAGTGTCACTGATCTTCTCAATAGTTCCGCTGACCTTGTATTTATCCGCTTCGACTCGTTCAATTGAACCCTGACTATCAGCGCACATTACGATGCAAAACTCACCTTGAAGCCTCTGAACCACGGATGCATCTTCTCTGGCTCCTGACCAGCCATCATTCGACGCAAGTTGTCCACCACATCGACTGGGTTGAAGTTTGGAATGGAAGTACTCCAGCCTGTACCGATACCATCTGCGCCGTTGATCAAGACCATGGGCACGGTTGGCAGATACACTTCCGGCTCGATACCCATACCGTCATCCGTCAAGTAGTTGAGTAAACCTTCGTCGGCGGGATGGAAAATAGTTCGAGTGATGCGAGAAACGTTAGTGAAGATATAACGAGCACTGGCCGCATCTTTGCCACCCTGTAGAACTCAGCCGGGTGCTTCTATACCTATGAATATGCTCACGGCAATACGTGTACCGAATTGACCGTTCGGATCCAGAAGATTGACGTTGTTGCTTCCCACAAATGACTGCGCCAAGCCGACGATGGTCATGTTCAAACTAGCCTCCCCATGATGGTATGCCGTCTTTTCTGACACATATCCAGTCAACTGCGCCACCTTGATCTCCTTTGTGAGATTCCGCTTGAAGCAACCAAACAACACTTTTCGTTGACCGGGCTTCAGACCGTCAGCCACCGAAGGGATAGACCGGATGTTGTCGGCCATCGAGAACAAGATCAGCTCCTTATTGACAAAGTCCGAGATGGGTACAGAGGAGACATCGTGATCCAAGAATGTACCAGGCTTCCCGTTAGCTGCCTCCTCAAATGTTGGCCAACCTTGAATTGTCTGAGCCATTCCTTGCGGTCGTCTGCCTTCTTCTTATTGAATGCCATATCTATAAGCACTCGTTCCTCCTCCTTGATGGTCTCAAATGACAGCCGGTGCTTGTCTAGGTCACTGAAGTATTTTTGTGCATCTTTGGATGTACTCGTGCCAAGACCCTACATGGATTAGTCTGACCATGACTTCCACGCACCTTGTAGTATTTAGAGGTCCAACCCTTTCCATCGTTATTTGCCTCCTTCCATTCTTCAAACTGCGGCATTGTGTAAAAGCTCATCTCTTGTTTCCCCTTCGTGACCTTGACGATAGGCGTGATGAACTCCACGAGGAAATCCGGAATACGCAGAAGAGAGGGATAAAAGTGGTCGAGGAAGTTAATGATCAAGCCCTTGATATGGGATCCATCATGATCCTGGTCGGTCATAATCATGAGATGACCGTATCGCAGGCTGTCGGTGGTAGCGTAGTCGTGATTGTGCTTCAATCCCAGAATCTGCTTGATATGCTGAATCTCCACATTCTTGGTGATCGAATCGTGAGTAGCTTCTCTAACGTTAAGAAGCTTGCCTCGCAAGGGGAATACACCATATTCGTCTCGACCAACTACAGCGAGACCAGAGACAGCCAAGGTCTTAGCAGAGTCACCCTCTGTCAGAATGAGTGTACAGCGCTTCGCGTTTCGACCTCCAGCACTGTTGGCATCTTCGAGCTTGACAATACCGGAGATTCTAAGGCGTCAGCTGTGTTTGAGTTCGATGACTCACCGAGTTCGCTTTGAGCCGTCCGACTTTTTAAGGATCTGGTCCTGCTTGAATTTGGCCCAGGTCAAAACATTGTCAATGATACCCGATTTCGCCGCCTTCTTCACAAACTCCTCTGAAATCTCCGCCCTACTGCCAAAAGCAGACGATTTGAGTGTCAGAGTTTCTTTAGTCTGAGAATCAAAGGTCGGATTCTCAATTAGGGCATTGACAAAGAGCCACATGTGGTTTTTGACCTGGAAAGGTTTGACTGGAGCGGCCTTATTTTTCTTCTTGATCTGCTCAAGCCTAATTATCAGCAAGACCTGTTTGATGCGCTCACAATTTATTTGCAAGCTGAGTCGAGAGCATGTCGACGTGCGTACCACCTTTCGTAGTAGCTATCGAATTGGCAAAGGATACTTGTTGAGGTTGGCCGTCCGAAAGAGCGAATGCCACTTCCCACCTCTTATTGATGACCTCGTATATGACCGAGGGCTTGGTGACACCGGCACCCCCGGAAGCAGCGGCAGTGGCCTCGCTGGAAGCGTTTAAATACATCTCGACGTACTATTGCGTCAATTACCGCCACAGTGTTTCAGCTCACCTGCTTGAAGCCTTTGATTTTCAATCGCTCGTCATTGAAATACACCTTGATATCTCTGATAGTTCCGGCCATATCGTACACTCGCTTCTGAAGCAAAGAGGCAATGTCATCATCGATGCCTGTCATACCGAAACGTTTCAGGTCAGGTGTAAAGGTAATTTTCGTCCATTCTTCGCCTTTTTTGTTCTCGGTAATCTACCACCAGTCAATCCCGCCCCGAGGTGCATCCTAGTACGCACTCAAGAATGCAGGACTCACTTTTGGGTTTCCCTTCTTTGTCATATTGTCTGTCCAAGTTTGCTTGTACTTCTTCCCATTTGTCTTATCCGCAGTCTCGACGGCTTTCGAAGATAAGTCTCGGGCATGTACAGAAATTTTGCTACACGTACTGAATTCCAATGAATAGATGTTAGCGAGCTTTGCACCATACCCATTTCGTCCTCCAGTCAACTTCTTTTGGTCGTCATCGAAGTTGCTACCTGCCAGCCTTTTCTGCGTTAGCCGTACAAATCACGTTCAACTTTCGACGGCCTTACAAGTGCCCAAAAATGAGTTCCGGAATCATGACACCCTCCTTCTTGTGCATCTCCACCGGGATACCTCGACCATTGTTGTAGACCGATATTTGATTCTTCTCACGGTCGATAGCCACCTTAAGAGTGTCCATCGTGGGGTCATTGATCTGACAGGTATCAGCGAAGAACTACAGCAAAACCGTTGGCTTACTTTGTTGTCAGCAGCGTTGACCAGGATCTCATCAAAGATCTTGAAAAACCCGGGCACATAGGTCGTATTGCTAGTCGGCCATCAGCGTCCTGTACCTTGGGGCAGACAGAATAGTTCTCACCGGAATACCATCTGTTTGGTTTCGACATCTACCACCCACATCTGCTGGGTAACGGCTTCAACAGATCCGATGTATGTATCGGGACGTTTTAGCACGTGTTCCAGTTGAGTGAGCTGAACCCTGTCAGCTTGTCAACAGTGGAAGCTGCCGCATACCTTTTGGTATGTCTCGCTAGCGCTCTTCTGTTTCCCTTTGACACTAGGTCCCACATTTTCAATCTCATCAATATCCATTGCATTTGCCTTTGATTTCGGTTTCGCTGGGGATGACGCAAAGTCAGATCCTGCGATGTCTTCCTCGGATATCGAGTCGTTTGGCGCATTCTTCTTGGTGGCCAAAGGGGCTTTCTTCCCGGGAGCCTTCTTTACCGCTGGTACCTTGTGTGTAGTTAGCACTGTGACATTAGACAAATAGTCCGCACAAACCTTAGAGCTGCTTGCGACAGGCTTCTTTGCTGGAGCTGCCGTCTTCTTCGTCTTCTTGGCTGATGATCTTACAGATTCGACGAATCCCTCAGAGCCACTATCATCGTCGAACGCAAAGTCGGACTCGCTGTCTGACATTTGGAGCTGCCTGGTGAGAGGGCTTCGAGCGAAGACGGGCGGTATACAACGAGTATTAGTAGACGCCGACGATACCTTCTGTGTGAGTGCGATCAGGTAAGGTAAGCGACGAAGTAAAACTGCGAAAGGAAGGTAGGGCATATGTTGGTTTTTTGTAGCAGAGCGCGTCTGCTGTTTACAGGCCGACCGCGACGCCACGTGGGGAAGTCTAACGTGGCTTTATTTCGCTGATAAGCCGGCCGCCTCAAGCGCGCGCCGGCGTACCTGTGCACCGCTGCGACAGACGTCAAGAGGACAAAGGTCAACAGCATTCCTATACATGCTCGTGAAGCATGTCACGCAGAGACAATCCATTCGATGATATTATACAACCTCAGCCTCGTCCCGCCAAAGGCCCTTCGTTTCAAGACGACCCATTCGGCGACGACGACTCGCCCGGCCTCTTCGATTCTGGCCATGGATATGGAGAAGCCTCGGTACCGTATGCTAGCTCGAGCAGCCACGGCTTAGCTGGAGGGTCAGGTGGTCAGCCTGTAGGGCGCCAGCAGGGATTTGCTCTGGACCCATTTTTTGACGAGTAAGCTACAGCTGCCTTGCTCATATTCTTGATTGACGTTGCTCAGCGACGATGAATATGGTCAAGGTCCGTCGTCTGGGTATCTTGGAGCACAACCTTCGTCTTCCACTTTACATGTCAACAATGGTTTCGGCAGGTCCGAGCCGTCGTTGATGGATTCGAAACCATTCGCAGCCGCTGGAGCTGTTCCAGCAGGGTTTTCCGGACCACTGGAAGACAAGCCGTACCCAGGATCTGCAAAAGGTTACGGAAACGGAGACGATCCTTTCGATGATGGGGAACCAACGGCATACTCCTTCGCGGCACCGATAAGCGGCCCCTATGCCAGGCAGCGACGAGGCAGATGGGCGAGGTTCAAAGAGGATTATCTGACCGATGTGGATTGGACATTTGGGGTGAACCAGCTTCTGCGGCGGACGTCAAAGTTTGACGGTGTACCAAGGGAGGTGGCTCTGAATGATCCTGAAGCGAATAGGGTAAAAGGGTATGAGAAGAATGCTGTGGCGACGGGGAAATATGGCCCCATCACCTTCTTGCCGAAATTTCTCTTTGGTCAGTTGCATTGCGTCTGCCAAATGTAGTAGCTGATCCTTCGTAGCTGAGTTCTCGAGATCTGCCAATTTGTTTTTCCTGTTCACAGCTTGCATTCAGCAAGTTCCGAACGTATCTCCCACAGGTCGCTACACAACCATCGTACCTCTGGCTGTAGTCCTCATCGCATCAGCATTCAAAGAGATTCAAGAGGACTTGGTGAGTGACAGTATGGCATGTTTGTTGAAGCTGCGCTAATTATCAAAAGAAACGACATGCGTCCGATCGATCTTTGAACAACAATCAGACCGAAGTTCTCGTGAATCAGCAGTTCGAGCCTCGGCCATGGCGGAAAATACGAGTTGGAGATATCGTGCGACTGTCTGCAAACAAGTTCATTCCTGCCGATATGGTACTTCTTAGTTCAAGTGAGCCGGATGGTCTGTGCTATGTTGAGACAGCCAATCTCGATGGGTGAGTTTCCCGGAATGGAGCAATGGGGGTCGGCTGATGAATCCAGTGAAACAAACTTGAAGATCAAGCAGTCACATCCTTCCACTGCTTCTCTCACAAATCCTCAAGCAGTCTCGATGTTACGCGGTCACCTGATGTCCGAAGCACCAAATTCGTCTTTATACACGTACGATGGAACCTTTCACCTAGCATCTGCATATCCTGGGGCGGCTCCCACAAAAATCCCCGTTGGGCCAAACCAAATGCTACTCCGAGGTGCCCAGCTAAGAAATACCGACTGGGTATATGGGGTCATTGTGAATGCTGGACATGAAACAAAACTTATGCGGAATGCAACGTCAGTGTACCTATCCATTCTCAATTACCTCTTACTGAAGATAGCAGTGTGGCGCCGATTAAGCGTACAGCGGTAGAGCGACAGGTTAACACGCAGATTCTGTACCTTTTCATTCTTCTCATCATACTTTCCTTAGTCTCCACGATAGGCAGCAGTGTTCGGACTGTAAGTGAAGATGAGTCAGCAAGGCTCATATCGTGCAGTGGTTCTTCTCCAGCCAAGACTGGTATCTCAGTCTCGGCAGTGAGCAGTCTAACAAAGTCCGGCATTTCGTGGAAGGTGCGTCTTCGTGCTATTCCTAGACCAAAATTAACAGTTGGTAGATATCTTGACCTTTATCATTCTCTACAACAACTTGATCCCTATCTCGTAAGTTCATCGAGCTTTGCAGCGTTGACGCGTTCAGCCTCGTTATGACTATTGAAGTGGTCAAGTTTTGGCAAGCGTCCCTCATCAATTCCGACCTCGACATGTACTACGCGCCTACCGATACACCTGCCCTCTGCCGAACTTCCTCACTTGTAGAAGAGCTGGGCCAGATTGCCTACATCTTCTCAGACAAGACTGGTACGCTCACTTGCAACGAAATGGAGTTCCAAGAGTGCAGCATTTTTGGAACGATGTACGCCCAGGTTGTGGACGACGCCAAGCGAGAACAGGGACAAAGGACATTTGAGGTGCTACGGCAAAAGTGTTTGGAGGATAATGAGGAGGCTGCAGTCATCCGAGAGTTGTGCGTATTGATGCCGTCAGATTGTAATTCGACTGATGCACGCAGTCTATCAATGCTTGCGGTGTGTCATACGGTTATTCCGGAGGAGCGAGACGGAAAGATGGTGTATCAAGCGTCGAGTCCAGATGAGGCGGCACTCGTTGCGGGCGCCGAGCTACTTGGGTACCGCTTCCATGTAAGTCTAGGATGACCCTCCGTGCAGTTGCTTATAGGGGCAGACTCGAAAACCCAAATCCGTTTTCGTTGACGTCGGAGGCCGTGATGAGGAATACGAGATCTTGAATGTCTGTGAATTCAATTCATCTCGGAAACGAATGTCAACTATCGTCCGTGCACCCGATGGCCGAATCAGGTTGTATACAAAGGGAGCGGATACCGTGATCTTCGAGCGCTTGGCGCCAAATCAAGACTTCAACGAAGCGACATCCATGCATCTTGAGGTGAGTACTTTACGTTTATCATGGGACACAAGCTGATAATGCAAGGACTACGCCACCGAAGGTCTTCGAACACTCTGTCTTGCTTACCGGGAAATTCCAGAGGCTGAATACTCGGAATGGTCCGCGATGTATGATAGTGCGGCATCTCAGATGTCGGGTCGAGCAGAGGCCCTCGACCAGGCCGCTGAGGTGATTGAGCAGAATCTACACTTGTTGGGTGCAACAGCCATCGAGGACAAGCTGCAAGAAGGCGTCCCCGATGCCATCCACACGTTGCAACAAGCAGGAATTAAGGTGTGTGCTAGAGATGATGATACTTGGAAGCGCTGATTTTGGATCCAGATCTGGGTCCTTACCGGAGACAGACAAGAAACAGCCATCAACATTGGTCTGTCTTGTCGTCTGATTTCCGAGTCAATGAATCTTGTAAGTTTGCGTGGAGTTTTCTCTCTGTGACTGGTGCTGATGAGTCAGGTCATCATCAACACGGAAACTGCTACCGAAACGTCTGAACTGCTGAACAAGCGCTTATTCGCCATTAAAAACCAACGCATGGGTGGTGATGTAGAGGAACTCGCCTTGGTCATTGGTTCGTCTGATTAGCTACCCTTATCATCGGTGCTTATTGCTCTTACAGATGGCAAAAGCTTGACATTCGCCCTTGAGAAAGACTGCGCGGACGTTTTCCTCGAGCTTGCGATCATGTGCAAGGCGGTCATCTGCTGTGAGTTGCCTAGAGAACGGACAGTAGCCCGCGCTGACAATGCACAGGTCGTGTTTCGCCTTTACAGAAAGCGCTGGTCGTGAAGCTGGTCAAACGCTCCACAAATTCGCCTCTGCTTGCCATCGGAGACGGTGCGAATGATGTCAGCATGATCCAGGCTGCGCATGTCGGTGTTGGCATCTCTGGTGTGGAAGTAAATATCTCGCTCTTTTACGTGGATTGAACTGACAACTGCAGGGTCTACAAGCCGCTCGATCTGCCGATGTTGCTATCTCGCAATTCCGGTTTTTGCGGAAGCTCTTGCTGGTGCATGGGTCATGGAGTTATCAACGACTGTCCAAGCTCATTCTTTGTGGGTTGCCGTTGTCTCAGTTAGCGATAACGAACTGATGTGAACAGTCTCCTTCTACAAGAACATCACATTCGCTCTCACCTTGTTCTGGGTATGTGCAATTTAATTTCACGTAGAGAACGCTGACGCTTTTCAGTACTCATGGTTCAACGACTTTTCCGGCCAGATCTCTTTCGAAGGCTGGTCAATGTCATACTACAATGTCGTCTTCACCATCCTTCCCCCACTCGTTATTGGTATTTTCGACCAATTCGTTTCTGCTCGAATGCTAGACAGATATCCTCAGCTCTACCGGCTCGGCCAAGAAAACTATTTCTTCACCCCGATCACGTTCTTCTACTGGGTCGGAAACGCCTTTTACCACAGTGTAGTGAGTTGCGAGAAGTCCGCTGCTTTAATGAGTAGTCTAATATTTCCAGCTACTCTTTGCGTTCTCTTGCTTGGTCTTCCGAGGAGATCTCCTCGCGTCCGACGGGAAGAATTCTGGTCTCTGGGTGTGGGGAACGACGCTGTATCTTGCCGTTCTACTCACTGTCCTCGGCAAGGCCGCTCTTATCTCCGAGTGAGTTGCGTGTGACTTTGGATATTCGAATACTGACGCCGCGTCAAGCGTGTGGACAAAGTACACTCTTGCCGCCATCCCTGGTTCCTTCGTGTTCACCATGGTCGCTCTTCCTCTGTACGCTATAATCGCCCCACTACTAAACTTTTCCCGGCCGTATCGTGGAATCGTGCCAAGGCTCTGGGCCGACGCAGTCTTTTACTTTGTCTTATTGCTTTTCCCTGTAATCTGTCTACTGCGTGATTACGTTTGGAAATAGTGAGTCCGGTTGTCATTCCAGCCCGCCCTCACTAATACGGCATAGCTATCGTCGGACCTATCACCCGGCACCATATCATATCGTCCAAGAGATACAGAAATTCAACTTGTCTGACTACCGTCCAAGACAAGAACAGTAAGTCCACTATTGTCCACTCAACTTCCGTTCTGATGCCCCGCAGATTCCAGAAAGCTATTAAGAAGGTTCGAGCAACACAGCGCATGCGGCGCCAGAGAGGTTTCGCCTTCAGTCAGACGGAGACGAACAACCAGGATCAGACGCGGCTGATCAGAGCCTACGATACGAGCGTGGCGCGCCCATCAGGGTATTGATTGTGTTTGTTCTCGTACAAAAGTCAGCGGATTGCAAAGCATGCATGACATCATGAAGGATCGTTCTCTGGAAGAGTAGGAATGTCACATGGCAATCCGTCAACCTGAAATCAAATTCAGCGGCATCGATGGTGACGGGACTTACATTGATATCGAATGGAGCCCATGGAATGTTCATCGCCTCACCGGACGTTGAGGCGTGAGCATAACGAAGCTCGTCGCCTGATCCGCCCCGGAAAAGGATGATGCGAATGGTCTGCGCAGTGGTCCATGCCTCGCCTGTCTCCACGGTCAGAATGAAACTCCTGTGATGGAGGCGAGAACTAACCGAGCTGAGGCATGAGTACCGCTCGGTCTCCTGTATCAAAGTTGGCTGGCTCATTGTTGGCAGTGAGCAGCTTTGTGGCCAGTTGGTTTGTGACAATCAGCTTACTTCTCATCAGCGAAGATCACAACGGAAAATTAGAGAGACTGACAGCGCATTGTCGACCTGCGGTTGCTCTGGCAAAAGCCTGCTTTGCTCTTTCATGCATCAGCATGGCATACCTTACCTTCCATTGCATGAAGACTTACAAGTCCAAGTAGCGAGATTTGAGTTTGTTATCGAGGTGCGGATTGCGAAAGTGGAAGCTGAGAGAATCAATGATAAGGAGGTTCACCTGAATTCTGTCAGTTGATCTTCTGGTGTCAAAAAGATCGTAGTCAGAATCACCTTTGGATGCTCTTCCAGCCATTCTTCTATCCAGAGCAGGAAAGCTACCATCTGCACTTGTGTCGCGATCCGCATGAGGCGGATCCCTCGGATGATCGCACTTGGAGAAACTTCAGATCGCAGTCAGCTTTCATCTACGCGAATCAGAATCGCAGTTAGCTGACAAGAGGTGTTGCGAGTCACCGAATCTGCAGCAAGCAGTATTCGCTCAGCAGAAATGCTACCCTCCGTGTCTAGACATGTCAGTGAAGAAGATTTGTGAGACGTGCGTCCTACGTACCGACAATGAGTACCTCCTGCTGATCGTCTGGGGGACCACCTTTGACACCGTGGAGCGATTTCATCCGGGCATTGATCGCAATTCCCAATGCCAAGGATGTTTTGCCTCCCCCGGGTGGACCAGAAACCTCAATGGTCATGCCAGGAAGGATATGTCCACCTTGCCACACCTTCTGTTTCCCCTTTGGTTCGCGATCAAGTCGTCCGTCATTCACGTAGTCGGCATCTGGGGCGAAGTGGGATATCAGGGAATCTAACGAGGAAGAGAAAGTCGAAAAGCAAGTTTTTGATGCGGTCTCTAGAAGCTCTGCTGCTGTAGATGAGTGGATACGAGGCGTGCGGGTCGGTTGCTGCGACTCTGAAATGCCATTGTGTGAAGGGCCGGGAGTAGAACCTATCAACATCAGGGAAAAGTCTCCTACTCCCATATTGACAGGGTGTTTCTTACTAGGACCGCTGATAGCTTGCTGTAGGATATTCTCGGCTTGTATCAGGCTGATATTCAGCTCTGGGAGGGATCAATCAGCTGATCAGGGGCCTTTGCGGATCACTCACCACCAGCTAGGTCTTGGGCACTGATACCCGCCAGATCATCCGTGCTCTTATATCCCGCTTCGTTCAAGCTAGACTTGATGGAGTGCCTTCGTTCATCAGCTGACAAACCTGACCTCTGTTATACATGCAAGAACATACACTAGCTGCAGGGACGATAAGGGCCGACCCGGCATGCTAGACATGGTGTGTATTTGCAGAAGAAACAGAACAATGAAAGCAGGCACGCAGAGCTGGATAGAATGATGATTGCTGGGGTGGTTGATATACTACCAAATGACCAACAAAACTTTAATCCGCTGTTGTGCCCGAGTGGTTTAAGGGGAGAGACTTGAATGTTCATTTTGAGCCTTGAGATCTCTTGGCGAAAGCCGCGCACGTTCGAACCGTGTCAACAGCGAATTGAATTTTCTTTTGTCGGGTAATAAGTTCCAGAGCGATTTTGAGTGGGATTGTCTGATGTTCTTGCCTCTTTTTTTTGGCAATTCTCCAAGCTCAGCAGTCGGCTGTTACTGTCGTGTGGATGCCTTTGAATACCTGCTGCTTCAAGGGCACAGAAACGAGACCAGTCATCGCAATGTGCAAAGCCGGACTCCAAAAACCCATGTCGCCACGTGGCATTAAAGGGCCGCGTGCGCGCGACGCTGACGACCAAGCATTCCATCCTTGCACTTTGCATCAAACGTTAACAACTAGGCGCTCTCGGTTCTTCTCTCTCAAACTACACCAGTGACTGCTACCCAACCAAGGCTCTAACAGCCAAGCATCACTTCGTCAAGATGGTACGTTCGGCTTTGTTTCGTAGCCTTCCCATCCGAAGCTGATGGGTATATCAGAGTATCATGGAATACAACGGTGGTTCGGTGGTTGCGATGGTAGGCAAGGATTGCGTTGCGATAGCTACAGACATGCGACTGGGTCAACAATCCATTGGTGTCGCACACAACTTTGAAAAGGTACCGTCTTCTTTGTTCCTCCTCTGAACAGCGCGCCGAGCTGACACGGGCTTGGTTTAGGTGTTCCCGATCAATGATAAACTGTACTATGGTCTTCCAGGTCTAGCGTCAGACGTTTACTCATTGTCAGCTTCTCTTTTGTTATTTCTTCTGTGATACGGCAGTCAGCTGACATGTTTATTTTTGATTAGACGAGAACACCTTCGATTCAGAGTGAATATGTACCGCATGAAGGAAGAGCGCGAAATTACCCCAAAGACATTCACACACCTCCTTTCCTCGACCTTATACGAGAAACGGTGAGCTGCCTTGCATATTCGTAGTTCTTAGCCTGAAGGACAAAGGACGAAGCTTATGAGTGTAGATTCGGACCATGGTTCCTTGAACCTGTCGTCGCTGGACTGCCTGCACCTACAGAAATGGAACCTCACCCCAAACCATTCATCTCTACAATGGACACGTAAGCTCCCATCCTTAATCTGAATCATGTGTGAGAGGATTAACGCTGTACTGTACCCAGTATCGGATGTATCACCACTCCCAAAGATTTCGCAGTGGCAGGAACGGCAACGGACAAGCTATACGGTGTAGCAGAGGGCCTTTGGGAGCCAGATCTCGTCAGTATACCCTCCCCCACCGATACCACCCCGTGAGCGACATGCTAAAGGACGAGTAGGAGCCTGAAGACCTTTTCGAGACTATCTCTCAGACTCTATTGAATGCAGTTGATCGTGATGCGTTGAGTGGTTGGGGTGCAGTGGTCCACGTCATGTGAGCGCTTCTTCTGGTCCATCTCGCGCAAGCTGACTCGCATCAGTACACATGACAAGGTCATTACGCGTACATTGAGGTCACGCATGGACTAAATGTCAATTGTTGGGGACGCATATGCATATTTGATACCATGTACAAGCCATATTCAGAACGAGTGGTGTGGTGCAAGGACTGAAGATTCACAATGAAGATCACATTCTCTACTGCTCCTCGTCAAGCCAGTCTAAGAATTGGGGAGCAAAGTACGTCAGAATGATGCCAGCGCCTAAGATTTCATTAGCAATCTGCAGGCGGTCATCTGACTGATTGCCAAGAATCTCACCTGCTCTGATCATTGACTCTGTCGTCTCGAAGGCCATCTCCTTCAACCCGTAGATCCCCTTCTCTGCTCCAGCAACAATCATGGCATATTCGCCTGAAACCTGGTAGCAAGCGACAGGGAGGTCTGGAACAGTCTGCGCAGCGTCCGAGATTATATCGAGGTACGGGAGGGAGGGCTTGACCATGACCATATCGGCTCCTTCTGCGGCATCTCTCCGCTACGCAATGTGTCAGCGTGCCGTTCCTGCCAACCATGGTGATATGCGTACCAGCGCTCGGCGAGCCAGACCTCGAGCGTTAGGAGGTAATTGATAGCACTTTCTGTTACCAAACATAGGTGCACTACCAGCAGCATCGCTAGAGGCGCATGAGCACTAAATCGATTTTTGAATGGTGAATACAGAAGGATGAGCTTACCGGAATGGTCCATAGAGTCCACTAGCGAATTTTGCAGAGTAGCTCATGAGTGCACACCGATTCGCCAGACCTGCATGCATAAGGCCCATCTTGATAGCTCGTATCCGTCCATCCATCATGTCGCTCGGGGCCACAACGTGTGCTCCAGCCTTTGCATAGGCAACTGCGACTTCTGCGATACGCTGTGCTGATTTTTCAGCGTCGAGTGTAGGCATATTCGAGTGTCCGGGATTGGGAAGCGGGGAGAGGATACCACAATGTCCGTGCGAGGTGTATTCGCATAGGCAGACGTCGATGGCGAGAAGTAGTTGAGGGTACAGCTTGGATAGCAAGGAGAGGGCAAGGATGACGGGTGTTTCGGGATGATCAGCTGCTGTTCCCCTTGCGTCCTGCGGAAAGAGCTAATCAGCACAAAGAGGCAATTATTTGATTAAGAGGAAGGAGCAAATGGTCGATCACAAGCTGGAGGAGGATGGCAGTGGTAGATTCCAGCAGTGATTGAGAATATCAGAACACACCTTCTCCATCTTCATGGGTACACCAAACAGAATGACGCCTTTCAGACCTTTCTTGATCAACGGTCCGAGGAACCCTTCGAGCTTATTGACACCCCATCGTTTCTGTCCAGGCAGAGTCTCGATGACCTGCTCAGCGTCTGGATCGTCCGAAATGAAGATGGGGTAGATGAGCATCGACTTGGTGAGATTACGGCCATTATTCTGCCATTGCCGCAGGGTAGGATGGTGATAACCGCCATGCAGCACTGATCTACATTGTATTTGTATAAGCATTGATACGATAGACAGGAAATATCATCGTACGAGACATCTAGGGGAGGTGCTTTGAACTATGTTTATTCAGCCAGATTCCACTAAGCACGAGCCATGAGCTCACGATCTCGTCTGACATGTTGTTTGTTTGTATCACCAATTACTAGCTTGACCACAAGATGGCGATTACAAGGTCGTCAACAAGGGTTTGAATGATCACTTCGACTTTTAACCAACCAAGCTCGGAGAAAGCCGGTGAGTTTCACAAGCCGGCTGGTCGCTTCTTCTGCCTGACTCCTCCCGTCCACTCGGATTACTGTCTGCGTGGGTTTAAACACACGCAACTTCTTTACTCTTCTTGAGACATTACATACATATCATTTCAACATGTCTAATCAATTGCGCGCAGTCAATCGTCCTGATGAAGGCTCATCCCGTACTCAGACGGTCACATCGACGCCGGTAGCAGCCGCGGAGGGATCTTCCTCCGAGGTGGACGACCAAGGCAGGACAGTCGGTGTTTTACGTCTTCGTGGTGGTCCTGCACGCAGACAGCGGGTAGTCTGGGCAGAGGATACGGTCGATAATGAAGGCATGGGAAAGAAGAAATCAAAGAGTGAGTTTCTTACTCGCTCATTTGCTCTTTGTCGTGTGAAGAAACAGTTCAACTGTTTCTCTTTGTCATTATGCAAGTTATCGCTGACAAAGGGTAACTCTTACCAGTTTGCTGCATCTACCATCGTCCGAAAGCATTCGACGAGTCTTCTACCGAGTCGGACTCGGACGCGAGTGAGCCATCCGATAGTGAAGGTGGTCAGAGAGGCGGGATGAAGAAAAGGGATCTCGGGACAGGCAAAGGAAAAGCAGCTGAGGATACCGATTCAGAGTCCGACGGAGGACAGGGAGATGGTCGTGCCAGGTGAGTCATCAATTCACAGCATGAACGAAAATTTCAACTGAATCTTTACCCCTGCAGACCACCAAGGCCTCGCCGAAGCAAACATCGCCATCACCGTCACGCAGATGGATGTGAGCACAAGCACGATGATCGGCCAAACAAGTATGATCTCCCAGGCAAAGGGAGTGGCGATGGACCAAGTGGTTCTGCTCCAGGGAATAAGACGGCTTGATCAGGCGCTCACACTGGCAAGGCACTATGTAAGGATACATATAGAATGGCAGGCAGTACTTTGTATCGATTGAAACACATCCTTGTATCTTGTTTAGACTTCAGACAACTCCGACCTGCTGCTCATCCTGATACACGCCAGTCATAAGACACTTGAGCCCAAGTTCAAACCATTTCTCTTGCACCTCGCTCAGTGCCTTGCCACTGAGACGTGCTGACATGGCCAAAGCGAAATTCTCCCGGAGCACCTTGATCGCCATTGCTGTTTTAGGTTCGACTCGATACCGGATCTTGCGGTCCAGTTGAAGTAAAGATGCGGAAAGCTGTCTTGATTAGCGCCTATCCAGTCAGGTTGCGAGCTTGTCCTTACCCGGAAGTCTGCGGTGTCGCCACACAACATCGCCAACGCCCGGTCGTCCACAGGTCCCGTTTCCCATGCATACAGCTTTTTGGATTGCATGATTGTGAAATATGCCAGGTAATTGGTTCCAAAATCCGACTTTGGAGTGCGAAAGTTGATGGAACTTGGATGCTGAGCAGGATCAGCCTTTGTACCTGGTGTATGACGCGCTGAGGAGACTCACGATAGCCACAGTCTGCTGATTGATAATAGTTTTCAACGCATTTCCATCCAGAGACAGAAGCTTTGGATACAATCCGGCAGCGAGGGCCGCACCCATAATAAGCGGGTTCTCCGCGTTAACATTCAGGTCTCTTGGAACAGTCACGAAGCGAGTACGGGAGCCGCGCGAGTATCGAGCTCTGTGAAAATTGAGCTCTTAACTCAACTCGGGGAGGACACCGCATTTACTGATTGATCTCCTGTTTCTGCAACTGGGTCGTGCTTACGAATGAAGAATCGATAAGATATCTAACCGGTCAGTGGAGGCCTGATGGCATCAAAGCAAAACATACGCAAGCAGCTGCTGACGGAGCTCTTCGATCTGCTGCAAGTTCTGCGATAGTTCAGCGCGGGAAATGCGAATTTGGTGTGTACACTGACCTGCTGGGAAACAAAGTTCTTTCGACAAAATGTCATGATGAAAGCGGGGGTGTCCGATGCTCTCCTCCACGAGCTGAAAACATTTGCGATGGTCAAGAAATCGCTGTTCCCTTAAGACAACGTCAGCGACGTGTGCAGTCCGCGTGCAACTCACCAACGGCAAAGCTCTTCTTTGCCAAATCCGCCTGAGCTTCAAAACCGAAGGGTGTCATAAATGGACTCTTCGAATTGAGTGTCGCGGCGATAGTCAAAGCTGGGTCTAAACACTTGAAGAGAGCGGCTACGAGCAGGAATTTGCCCAAATGTACATCCATTGGCAACTTGGAGAGCAGTCGACCCATGGGCGTAATTTCTTCATTGGCAGTGAGCGCTTTCACTTCAACAAGTGAAGCGATCGCGCGTTGGATGTTGGTAGGCGAAGGCGGATCTAGAGCCTTCGATAGGACATCTTCGATAGAATTGCCTAGCTTGACACGGAGAATCTTGATACGTAAGGCCAAATCCTGAAGCGATAATCGAAGCATCTCAGGGATCGGGTGCTCCGCAATCTATGGTCGCCATGAGCATCTCGCGCAGAACGCAAGACGCAGCAGAGAAGCCTCACCTGGGTGTCATGTCTGGCCTTGGTGAAGAGATGGAATGCAAGGCCTTCTTGTACACGGCCAGCACGTCCTCGTCTTTGTTTGGCGTTGCTGCGTGCGATGTAGGTCTCAACGAGCCTTGAGATCTGTCGCTTCTCATCGTACCTGTCTTTATCAGATCCGTGTATTCAGAGAAGGATGACTGACCTCATCTCTCGGTGCTTTCCGCTATCGATGACGCAAGTTATATCCGGGATAGTGACACCAGTCTCAGCGATGTTCGTTGCTAGCATGATCAGTAGATGGCCAAGTGATTCTTCCTCACTCACAGATCACGATCTTTCGCACTCCTGGCGGTGGAATGTCAAAGACAGCACTCTGCCCCTCGCTAGAAATGGAGGAATGAAGGGGATATATAACGAAATCGTAAGCACCAAAGGCTGGATGCCCTTGTATCATGTCGTTCAGTTTTCTGATCTCCGCTAGACCCGGCATAAATATCAGTGTGGCTGCAGAGAAGCGCTGAAGCTCTTCATCCTCAAAGCAGATTCTCTCAAGTAGCCGTACGATGAGATCATAAGCGATCTGCCTCGAGTCCAAAAGGTTGACAGTAGAGACCGTCCTCGCCGAGTATCTTGTCGCGGAAAGTTTGGATGGATCTGACGGTGTGTCCTCATCACTATCCGAGTCGGTGTCCGCTTTTGCTCCTTCCTCCGTCCACTCGAGCTGCTTCACACCAGATTTGATGTTCCTGGTTCGGATGGCATATTGACTGGACTCGTCGATGTGCCAACCCGTGAGCTCAACCGCATCCTCAAGATAATTAACCCGCACTGGAAAGGTACGCCCCGGAACCGCAAGGTATGGACATCCCCCAAAAAAGGAGGATATCTTTTCTGCATCGAGAGTGGCAGACATAAGAACAACTTTCAGATCGGGCCGTTGCTGCATGAGCGACTTGAGGACGATGAGAAGAAAATCAGAGTCGATCGAGCGCTCGTGAACTTCGTCGACGATGATGTGCGTGACTTCATCGAAAGCAGTGCCTCTGTTGCCGCCTCCAGAGCCCGACTCAAGCATGCGAAGAGCAATACCGTTTGTGACGAATGCTAGGCGAGTTGAGGCTGAGACTTTGGCTTCTAGTCGGATTGAATACCCAACAAGTGAAGAGTTGGTGCCCATCTGACCGGGCGCATCACCCAATTCTTGCGAGACACGTTGCGCCAGCGAGATAGCGCTGATACGGCGAGGCTCAGTGACGAAGATCTTGCATGGTCTCCCCTTGGCAAGTTGATCCTCGAGAATGAACGAAGGGAGCTGAGTGGACTTTCCACATCCTGTCTCTCCGGAAAGTACCATGATCTGCGTAGACTCAAGCGTATCGATAATCTCGTCACGGAAGGCCGCAATCGGGAGGGTGTTCCGATGTCGGAGCATGCTTTGATAGGCTACCGACGATTGCCGAAATCGGAAGGCAGCTTGGAGACTCTCGTCAAGCCTTTCTGATCTACCAATTGTTGGTTGATACGACGATGTGGAAGCGAGGGATACAGGCGCCGGCGCGTCGACACCCGCAATCGTGGCAACGGCCTTTTTCTCCACGATTGCTTGGATTTTCGCCCATGTTTCCCGCCTTGCAGCATCCAGTCTGACCTGTCGAGCTCTTTCCAGTGTCTCCCATAAGTCCCGATAATCGAGCGGCATCGACCGCCAATTCACCCCGCCCAGTTCACCACAACCACTCATCTCGTTAAGAGCCAATGTGGAAACGTAATTCTCTGCTTCCTGCATATCATCACAAGCAATATCCTCCATCCGCCAAACACGGCGCCTGGAGGTAGACCATCGGATCTCCAGAGCGGCTCGGGCAGCGCGGCTATGGCCTGATAATCGAACGTAGGTAAGGATAGCCTGCTTGTGGGATTTCGCTAGAGCGGCTTTTAACAAGTTCTTTGGGATGTTTCCAGCAAACGAAAATTGCTTTGGTATCGGCATAGACCGAACTGTAATTGTCGATCTGGGATCTTCGATAGGCGTCGGTACTACGGGTTCATCCAGCATATTGCCAAAGAGACCCCCGCTATCGTCTTCATCCTCCATAGTGTCACCTGTGGGCTCCAATTCTTCCTGAACCGCGTCTTTCGTCTCGTCTGGGCCAGACGGCAGGATAGTAGGTACAGGCTTGCCTTGCAGTCGGGCTTCCAAAGCTTCCACGTCCCGCTGCGCTTTAAGTGTCTTGAATATAGAGTCTACGTTGTCAACGGCTTTGTCATTACACCCGGACATGTCTCACCTGCGTCTTTGCGGTTGAACAGGTACTCCTTTTCCACCTTTGACATTTTCTCCTTCACTCTCCGAATTTCAGGTGTTTCCAAAACAACACCGCTAACCTTCCCCTTCTTGCCTTTCTTTCCGGGCCCTCCCCCAACAGCAATCTTCAGAGAGTCGAGCTCAAGCATTAGTTGCGCCCAGCTCTCATTGGCTTTGTTGAGGTCTGGATCCGTGTCTGAATCCGAGCCTTCGGAGTCCGATTCAGCAGATTGAAAGAGGGACACTTGTGTAGGTGATGAAGGGACCGTAGACGCGGAAGATGCTGGTGCAGGAGTTGTGGCATTGGGGTTGTCTTTTGGGATCTCGGTTGTCTCAAGTATTGGCTCGATCAGGGGATCGTCGGGTGCCGGCAAAGTAGGTTCTATTCGCTGTCACCCAGATACCTTGGCCATTGTTGCAACTCACCTTCTTTTCTTGCAAACTCGCCTTGGCGCAGACATTCATCCTCGCTGAGGTGCAACCACATCTTCCTTGATCAGCGCACCAATGGTACTAACTGAGCTTCGCTCACCCATTCCAGGCCTTCTTCCCACCCCTGTCCGTCTCCTAGACCATGCTCCAGACATCGTACAATCCTTTCATCTGTAAAGCCAAGCTGTGACAAGACATGATACGCAACAAACATACGCAGCAGTATCCTGTCACTGTCGACGGTCGCTCGTGGGACCGTTATATGCCTCACTTCCGGCAAGGCGTCTGCTTCTACGAGCATTAGGGACTTTTCGCCGAGAGACTCACCTTTGCCGTCGTCATCTCCAGCTTCCTCTAGAGCCAGCTCGAGTACTCGATCACGGATATTCTGGTTCACCTCGAGCTTGGGGAAAGACGCTGCGAGCCGCTTGTCAAATTCAATCGTCTGCGCAATCAGCAGAGGACCGTGACATATAACAGGCATATTAACCTTCAGTATCCGGACAACCTCCTTCTCTGCCTTTTCGTGCAATCGGTCTACTAGGGCTTGGAGAGCGGCTTCCTCGATTGCCTTTTCGTCATCCCAATCTTCCTTCACTGCTGCAGATGTATTTCCTTGACTCGTATCCTCTATCCTCTCACCATCCTTCTGCTGAGTCGAGGCGGAGTCGACCGTAACTGGCTGATGGTCAATCTCTTCAGGTTTAGGCTCATCTTTTGGTTTCTTTGACGGGACAGACGTAGTCGCGAACCCGCGCTGAACGGCTAAGTGATATAGTCAGCATATAAGGACCGAATCGCTCAGAATTCTCACGACTTACGCTTCAGCGACAACTTCTTCTTCGCCATGGTGCAAATGAGAGTGAAGCTCCCAGCCAGAAATAATGTGAGCATTCAACCTCAAGTTTCGTTATTACGTCAGCAATCGAGTAGCGCAGATCTGACTTTTGCTCAGTTTCCTTACCACTTCGTTGTGCCAATTCGAAATTGTTGCACGAGTGATACCTGAGCAGGAGCATGATGAGATCTGCGAACTCTTGGAAGAAGGAACTCGGAAGGCTATATCACAGCAGACACGTCTTATGAGAGCTGATGCGAAGACTAACTGGCGAGCTTCCTCAAATTTGTACAGTTCGAGCGGTTACCCGGAGACATCCAGAACTGATTGGGCAGGAGAAGACCGGAAGAGTTCAAGGCGAAAGAATGCGACAAATCTTGATCGTAGCCTATAAGCTACTGCACACATCTAGACCACCGTTGCGATTGCCCTTCTTCAGGTTGCAAGCAGGTTTCTGGCCAGATTGACAGATGTTGGATTCGGGCGAGAAAGAAGAGAATATGTGAGCTGAACTGAGCTTTGAGCCTTCCGTTATCAGGGCGCAGGGGCCGCCCGAAGAGATTGAGCAACTGGGACACGGACACCGGGTGGGCTAAAGAATGGTTTCGCCATGCAAGAAAGTTTCACAGATGATTCCCCGACGAGCTTCAAAAGTCAATCGCAAATCTGAATGTCTCAAGGTCCTGCCTGACAATGCAATGCTGTATATGCTATGAGAGCGACATGGTGAATGGGAATATGGAGAGCAAGATATGGGAGAGCAAGGAAAGAGTCGCGTCACTCTAGATCGCGTTTCAGGCACGAGGAAATGTGATTCTCATAATGTACCCTAGGATTCGAATGCTCGTATCTTGTTGCTTTGCCTAGCTTCTCGTCCAAACTCTCTGGAAATTGCAGCATCACTGCAGCTGTCGTCTTAATTCGAGAAGCGCAGAACATATCTCGACTGAAAGCCGCCGTATCCGCTCGTGATAGTCCAGGACTACAATCCGCCATGCGTCGCTCTTCTCGGATGTCCAGCTCCTCTGCCTCGTCCATTGAGGTTGGTACCCCCATATCGTCGGCACCGGCCACTCCAATCCGTACTTCGACCAGGACAAAGGTAAGCTTGCGAGATCACTAACCGCTTACGTTCGTCAGAAACGCCCATCATCTCAGAGCTCGTCGTCCTCCGAGTCCGGTATCTACGTTGTAGACAGCATAATTGCGCGATCGATTGAGCAGGTATTCGGAGATAATGGGGTTGAGGAGTACCAATATCTTGTGCGATGGGAAGGATACGGTCCCAAGGAGGACACGTGGGAGATGGAGTCCAACCTCGTGCTAGGTGCGGCAGACATTGTGCGGAGGTTCCAATCTCAGAGTAAGTTGCGAATGTATGCCAAGGCAGTGCCACTAAATGCACTGATATGAGTTTAGTTCATGATGCAGGTCACCCATTTACTCTTCTGGACTGGCGCGATTACTCACCTAAACGATATCAAGTTCGCTATGGCGAATCACCCTACGCACAGACAGTATGGCAAACTGCGGTGCAGATGCGCGACACGATGGGTGTGACGAACTCGGCGCTTGCTAAAGCATACCACAAGGGAGCGTATGCACCCAGGTCTTACAAAGCACAGCGTGGGTGTTTTCTCTCTAATGCAGTCCACGTTGTTAATGGATCGGACCAGAGCGCAGACTTTTGGCGATCCTCGATCATTCTCAATACCGGAAATCGAAAGACAGCAAACGTAGCGAAGTCAAACGCAGCGGCCTGACTGTCTACATGACTCGATGGCGGGAAGGACGTGTAACTGAAGAGGGCTGGATATTTCGAAGCCAGCTTGTTTCATGGTTTGGCCCCTCAGGAGCCATGACCGCGATTCAGCAATACCACGAGCGTCTCGCGGATACAAAGAAAAAGATTGCTGAGAGCTTAAATGGTCAGTGTGTTACCAATGTCAGCCTGGAAGCCATCTGATGAACTTCAGCGGTCCAGCTCAGTCAGTACGAAGAGGGGCGCTTGCGGAATATTCAAGAAAACCAAGATTTAATGAGGCAGCTGGGGTTTTGAGGTTTTGCCGCTGTCTGATAGAGTATTCTCGGCGTTCTCTCCGCGATTTAAAGCTATGCATGTCACATCTTGAGTCTCATTAATTCAGACCTCTCGCAAGAGTGAATGCTTGGAACGATGAACAAAGTGCCACACTCGCTCGTTTGCCCGTCGGCGTTTTCAGAATTTTCGGTCCCCCAGGCGGCGGTTTTTGAATTTTGATCCTCAGCAAGTTCACAGTTTTTCCACTTCATCCTTAAAAGGCTTCCATAACAGGTGAATGGACTCCTGTTTGCGAAGAGCACCAGCAGCTTGCTTACGATAGTTCAGCCCAAACAAATATCATACAAAATGTCGGCTGAGGACGTCTACGAGGGTGCTATCGGTATCGGTCAGTGATTGCTAGAGTGAATAGGAAAGGGACAGCAATTGACGAGGACCTTCAGACCTTGGAACTACCTACTCCTGCGTGGGTGTATGGGCAAACGACCGAGTGGAGGTGAGATGAAGCCTAAAATATATGAGACTGCAGCTGACAACCGCAGATCATCGCCAATGGTAAATATCAAGCTTGTCGGACCTACTAACGCTACCAGACCAGGGAAACCGAACCACCCCTTCCTATGTCGCTTTCACTGAGGGCGAGCGCTTGATTGGTGATGGTGGGTTGATTGAAGTGACCAAGTGCTGACCTGCAGCCGCCAAGAACCAGAGTGCCATGAACCCCATGAACACCGTCTTCGACGCCAAGCGATTGATTGGCCGAAGATTTGACGACCCCGATGTGAAGAAGGACATGAAACACTGGCCTTTCGCTGTTATTGACAAGGACGGATCTCCATTTGTCGAAGTTGAATACTTGGGCGAGAAAAAGACCTTCTCTCCCCAGGAGATTTCGTCAATGGTTCTCATCAAGATGAAGGAAATCTCAGAGGCCAAGCTCGGCAAGACGGTCACCAAGGCTGTTGTTACGTGAGTAAGCCCTTCAATACAGCGCTGACATCAGTGTTCCCGCTTATTTCAATGACTCCCAACGTCTTGCTACCAAGGACGCCGGAACTATTGCTGGTCTCGACGTTTTGCGTATCATCAACGAGCCCACTGCTGCGGCCATCGCTTACGGACTTGACGACAAGTCCAAGGACGAGCGCAATGTCCTCATCTTCGATCTTGGTGGTGGTACTTTCGATGTCTCTTTGCTCTCCATCCACGGCAAGGTCTTCGCCGTCAAGGCGACCGCCGGTGACACCCATTTGGGTGGTGAGGACTTTGACAACACCTTGCTCGAGCACTTCAAGGCCGAGTTCAAGCGAAAGGCCAAGCTCGACATCTCTGACGACCCTCGTGCCCTTCGACGTCTTCGATCGGCTTGCGAGCGTGCCAAGCGTACTCTATCCTCAGTTACCCAGACCACTGTGGAGGTGGACTCGCTCTACCAGGGCCAGGACTTCTCCGCTAACATCACCCGAGCTCGATTCGAGGAGATCAACGCTGTTGCCTTCAAGTCGACCATTGACCCGGTTGAGAAGGTTCTGAAGGACTCCAAGATCCCCGCCGCCAAGGTCGACGACATCGTTCTCGTCGGCGGTTCTACCCGTATTCCCAAGATCCAGGCCCTCGTTTCCGAGTACTTCGGTGGTCGACAGCTCAACAAGTCGATCAACCCTGACGAGGCCGTCGCATACGGTGCCGCCGTCCAGGCTGCCGTTCTCACCGGTCAGACCTCCGACAAGACTGCTGACCTGCTCCTCCTTGATGTCGCCCCTCTCTCCCTTGGTGTTGCCATGCAGGGTGACGTCTTCGGTGTTGTCTTACCCCGAAACACTGCTATCCCCGCGAACAAGTCCCGAACGTTCACCACCGTTGAGGACAACCAAACCACCGTCATGTTCCCTGTCTACGAAGGCGAGCGAACCCAGTGCAAGGACAACAGACTGCTTGGAGAATTTGAGTTGTCCGGTATCCCACCAATGCCCCGAGGACAGGCCGAGCTGGTCTGCACTTTCGAGGTGGACGCCAACGGTCTCTTGAAGGTGTCTGCTCAGGACCGTGCCTCCGGCCGCAAGGCTCAAATCTCGATCCAGAACTCTGTTGGCCGTCTTTCATCGGACGAGATACAAGCAATGATCAAGGATGCCGAGCAGTGCGTACAGTGGTTGCCTATGTGTATTCCATAGCTGACTACTTGCAGATTCAAGAACGCCGACAAAGACTTCTCTGCCCGACACGAGGCTAAGTCTGACCTCGAGGCATACCTTCACACTTGTGAGACTCAGTTTTAGTTGCAGTCTATCCGTTGCTGACAGATTGTAGGTGAACAATCCATCTCTGCTCCCGAACTCGCCGCAAAGATCAAGCGAGGAGCACGTGCGGCTGTCGAATCGGAGATTGCTAAGGCGCTTGAGAAGTTGGAGCAGGAGGACGCGACCGCCGATGAGCTCAAGAAGGCTCAGCTCGGCGTCAAGAGGGCCATGTGAGTCTGCCGCAAGCGCAATCTATCTCCAAGCTGACACTGTTTCCCTAGGCAAAAGGCGATGGCTTCTGCCCGTTAAGCTTGTGTTGCATTACCTCTCGTATCATTGTACAGGCATTTCGAGATGGCATTGCTTTCGGCATCGTACTATACTATCAATTATATCCGTGTCTGCCATCCTGACGATTAGTAACCTGGTTACCATGGAAACGCTAATTAGGTTGATTCACTACTGTCTCTGACGACCGATCTATGCGTCGCTGAGTAACCGAGTTTGTTGCATTTCACGATGACCCGGCCTGTCCTGCTGCAATTGAAAATAGAAAAGCTGAGGTTTGCTTCAAGGTTCACACCCATCCTAAGCTTCCTGTTCAATATGTCAATTCGCCAACTCGCCAGGCGCGAGCTCGTCAGTGTGCTCTTGATGTCGGTATATGGGCTGATCGGAGTAGACTGGACGTAGGCTCGTCTGGAACGTGCTGTGGCACGGACTGCATCTATTCCTGTGTATGTTTGTGCGATTCACATCCGGCCTCTGTTAGCTTTTACATCATATTACTGACAGGGTGACAGTCGCTTTTGGCTGGCATTCACAGGAGGCAAATCAGCGACTGGCGGCGTTGAATGGGCTCAAGTTTTCGGTGTGGATTTCGAGAGGCGCTGGGCTAGCCCTGGCATTCGATGGGGGAATGATTCTAGTTCCTGGTGAGTCTTGGGAACAACTGAAAACCTTGCGAAAGCAGAGGGGTTGAGCTGGATAGACGCTGAGGAGGGTCTTCGACTAGTGTTCAAGTGGAGAACGGACTGATCACGCGAAGTGCTGACTATTTGCAGTCTTACGCAACCTGATCAAATTTGTTAGGCCCAAATTAGCTCGCCTGTTCCCTGCGGATGAGAACATCTGGGTAGGCTACTATGACTCATCCAGAGCTGAACAGAATAGTTCCACCGACAAGTAGCGTATCAAATGCTATTTTGGACCATCGTGCATACCACGGCGCACTATGTCAACTTTATTAATGTACGTCTTCGCTTTGACCAAGGCTGAAAAGCCTTGCAGGTCGAGAGGACTCAAGTCCGCAAGGAAGCCGCATGGCAGATCCATTACACCCAAGCTGGCGGAATTACTGGTCATGTGTAAGTCGTCCAATCAGAGTGGCAAATGACCGACCGACTTGTAGGATGTTACTCATCATGCTTCTCGTGTATACTACCGCGCATGCGTCCATCCGTGCACAATGTTTCGAAGCATTCTGGTACACCCACCATCTAGTAATCATGCTTCCGGACTATGACTAGTTTCCCAATTGACGCCGCGCAGGCTTTCTTTTTCATGATCGGGCTGTACACCCACGCCACTGGATGCTTCGTGCGCGATTCTGTGGATCCAGATTACATTTCGACTTTCCCTTTTTATTCGACAGACCATTGTCTCGGCTACGAGAGCTGGCGATTCACTATATGGGCCGGAGTCTTTGTAAGCCGGATTTCCGGGGTCAGACCTCGGCTGATATGGCTGATCCTACAATAGTACTTTGGCGAGAGGGTATATCGGGAGATAAGAGCTAGACGCCAGACACAAATCGTTCAGGTACTAATGCATGAAGGAAAGGCAATGGAGGTGCGCTTCATCAAGCCTTCAATGCGGTACAAAGCGGGTCAATGGATATTTCTCAACTGTCCAGAGGTTTCGCGTTTTCAGTGGCATCCTGTATGTTTTGATTGATACACAATACATCTCTTGCCAATACTGCTAAATCGCCACTGACGACTGAGGCGGATAGTTCACCATCTCGTCGGCGCCCGAAGACCCCTTCATATCAGTCCACATACGCTTAGTGGGCGATTTCACCCTTGCTCTAGGTGCACAACTTGGCGCCACAGGAAATATAGTTGGTAACGAGCGCAGCAGTATCGAGAAAGGGGACAATGGACGTAGAGGAGACTGGATGGAAGTAGCACCGGCCTTGGGAGCTAGAATGCCCAATCTACGTATTGATGGGCGAGTCACCCTTTTTCGCCACTGCCGAGATTGTTCAGAAACTGACGAGACGACAGTCCTTATGGCGCACCGGCAGAGGACGTATTCAACGCCGAAGTAGCGATACTGATTGCTGCGGGTATCGGAGTGACTGTGAGCCGTCTGACAGTCCAGTATTCGTATTGTGGTATTCATGGTCGCTAGCCTTTCGCAAGCATCCTCAAACATATTTGGTACGCTCAGAGGTCTGGTAATCTGGGTGCTTTGCGCCGCGTGGAATTCATTTGGACATGTCGCGAAACTGGCTCGTCAACGCTCTTGGTTGATCACTCCTCATGCTGACGACAGCGTCAGGCTCATTCGGATGGATACAGACACTGTTGGAGGAGATCGAGGCTTCGCAGAGTGATCGTAAGTAGTTTGTTTATTCCAGATTATCGAGCGCCAACGAACGCAGCCAACTTTCTTCGAATCTCATTATACCTAACTCAAAACCTGGATCAAGATGCGGTACAAAATATAATGATCAACGAGTTAGACCATTTACTTGACCTTGAGAATGTGAGGCTAATCAGTGTTTGACCAGTGTAGGACAAGAGTACGAGTGAGTACCTACGCTTCGTATACCAAGTGGCTATAGTTTTGATGTACACAGCCCGCTCACTCTGCTGCGTTCTCGCACTCTTTTCGGTCGTCCCGACTTTCGTCAGATCTTCACATCCCTTGCACAGACTATCGAGAGCGGTTCATATCTCCCTGGACGTGAGGCGTCACTCAAGTCGCGGATCGGTGTCTTCTTTTGCGGTGTACGTCCCCCTTGCTTGACCCTTCTGACTTACAACTGACAATGCCATTTGCTTGCCTTGGTTCGGATCCCCATTTCTATCTTGCTCCACCGCTCATTAGCCGAACAATCTTGCGCGTTCCATCCGTACCGAGGCACTACGAGTCAGAAGCCGAACTATTGATGTCAGGTTTGCCAAGGAGCATTTCTGATCGTCCCGTTGGGTAAGCGTCACTTTCCGTGGAGTATGTACAGTACTGTAGACGCTACCGCAACTGAGAAATAGTCCTTGGCTGTTGATTTTGAAGCTTCTCCGAGCCTTGGTCATGAGATCTCAGGGAGAGTCATGGTTCTGCAATTAAGATTGACGTCGTGAAACTCTGGGACAGAAGATGTTTATGGTATTCTCTTCACTCCCTGGTCCATATGACACCGAGCGACAGTGTTTTGTACCATGAATACATTGTCGATCGTATTTATCGATAGAACAGCTAGACAGGGACGTGGCCAGTCGCTCAAAATTCCATACGATCGCCGTTCCTAAGCGCATATGATTAGCAAAGTTCATAAATCATATCTCCTCGCCCGAAATGCTGTTTTCTGTTCTTCATATTCTCGCTAGAATTTGTCGTAGAAAACTCACCAATTCGTCATCCAGCCACCCAGCTTCTCTCGATCACCAGCTGCGATTAATTCCATCATACCAGCTGAGAGGCAAACCATACCATCAACAAAGACACTAGACACTGCGTTGTTTGTCACTCACGGACAGTTTCGTTGATGTCCTCTGGGGCTACTCCGCCTTCGAGCTCCGCCCACTGGGCACCTTGATTACCCATGTCCCTGAAAGTGTCAGCCTGCGGAAAGAAGCAGTGCAGATCCAATGAACTGTAAAAGGCAGACACTCATTCAGTCCTTCTACTCACGTTTTTACCCATCCCGGGCTGAAACCCGCAATCAAGTAATCTGGATTCTCAAAGTGCATCTTTCGGACTACGAAGTTGATTGCTGCCTAATGAAGATTTAGCATATCATGCGGGATGATGCGTTCATACACACTTTTGACATTGCGTATGCGCCCTGACCAGGCCCCATTTCCGGCTTGTTTATGGTCCCGGCGCCAGAGGATATGACGATGAATTTCCCAGTCGACTTGGGCAACAGGGGGAGCACTGCCTGGAATAGCACAACCACCCCCCGAATCTACTTCGATCAGTACGATAGAGCGGACAAGTGGATAACACTTACGTTGACGTAGTAGGTCATGTCCAGGTCGGCGGTAGAGACTTCTGAGAACGGGGCGTTGGTAAGATTGACGGCGGCATTCGCAATGACCACGTCCAATTTGTCTATGCCCAGCTTCTTGAGCTCCTCAACTCCCTATTGTGCGATTATCGTCAGGACATCTCGGCAGGAACTTAGCAGCTCACCTCTTTGGCTCCCGTCGTAGTAGAGCTATCAATTGTGATCACTTGGACCCCTTCGATCTTGGGCATCTTCGATACATCCCGAACTGCCACAACCACCTTGTAACCGCCTTGCTTTGCATAGCGCTGGGCAAATTGAAGACCGATGCTGCGTCAATTTAGCGTTATCTTTAGCAGGCACATACCCCCGATTCGCTCCAGTAATCAGTATGGTGGGCATTTTGCTGGATCTTTGTCAAATTAAGGAGAAGACCCGGGAGCATGGGTCTGTCTTCTATCAGTCTTATAGTGGGGGAGTATGGGGGAGCATTGCTTACAAAGCTCAATTGCTTACGAAGTAGCAGATAAACTCCGGTGTTTACGGGCCATGAGGCCAGCAGAGATCCGGCGCCGGGTCCTAAAGACGTCGGGTGAACGGATGAACTTCATCAAGGTCACGTGACCAGTTCAATCTTTCCCCTATCACATCCGCTCCCGGACTGGAAAAATGCTGACGTGTTCAAGTTTCGCTTTGCTCGGACCAGGACCATGTTGATACCCAAGGGGGAGGTTTGATCAGATCTACGCGAATCAGGCAACATCGATACAGTCTCGTCATCGGAGCTTTGGCATTACGAAGCCGTGAAAAGAGGGGGAAGAAACGACGAGGGAGGAGGATGGAAGGGCAGCGGGCAGAAAGTGGAAAGGGCCCGGGAGGAGAGAAAGTGAACGAGAGTGATCGAGAGAGAATGAAAGAAATCAACAGTCACCCTACGTACGTCAGTGCCCAGGGCAGTTGACGTAAAGTTGTCACCGCTGGAATATCTGAATCTCTCCCCTGAGCCCCTGGGCGTACGCCATCCATCCGTTCAGGCACGTGAACATTTCATCAGTGAAGGTAGGCCCTCGCCGCTCCTGCCTTTGCTGCTGCGCGTTTCGTCGTTTCCCCTCAAAGTCTCGTTTTCGGTTCAATCTGGCCAATCTTGACCACGCTGCCGTTTATGGCCACCTATGCATCAGCTGCAAAAATAATAATACACCACTCTTAGCTCGCTCTACGTTTGCTCTTGTAGCTTGTAGCTTGTCTTTGATCCCCATTCCTCTTGTCAACTTTTTCTTTCCATCTTCCCCAAGGACTTGGCGGTTTCTTTCGTCGAGGAATGTTTTCGCAGTAGTGCTCTCCACTGCAGCGTTCGGCCGACCTGGCCTCTTGGCGACATGTCCACTCTGGTAAATCGCTCTCGCGGTAGTATGGATGAGCCGCTTCGTGTTCATGAAAGCCAAGAGGTAAGCAGGAGCAACACAAATGCCCACCAGCGCTCCCCTCTCCATCAGCCATAATCCTAGTTTATTTTCGGCTGCACCCATTTCCTACAAGTGTCGCGGCTTTCACGGGAGGGAGGAGACCTTTGATCTATGAGCCGTTGTCTCACCCCAAGACCTCTTGCTGCATTGGTCTGTGGGATTCGAGGGCGCTGCCTTTGATTCACCAACAGATCGCCTCTTGCACGACCTCCTCCCCTTTCCCGCTCGCACGTCCTTCCATTCTTTCTCTCCTTCTCTCCTTCTTTCTTTCTTTCTTTCTTTCTTTGTCTGGCCCCCTTGCCCCGTTTCCTGCGACTCTTCCACTGCCATCTGTCATTCTTCAACATGTACTCTGACTGACGCTGATCTTTTCGTTCCCGTTGACAGTATCGACACCACCGTCGAGCGACTCTTTCCACCACACCATCCAAGCTAGCAAACACCCCACCAGTGACTTTTCCGATCCCCCTCGGCATTTCACCAGATCATTCGGCAGCAGTCGCTCCGTCACATCATCCTTTCATCCTCTCGCCTCATTCTCATTCCCCCTTGCCTCTCGTTTCCATAGCTCCTGCCCATCCACAATCCCTGCGGGCCAATTTTGCTCGTCGTCGTTCATCTTATCCTCCTGGTAACGCTCCCGTCTCCGTCAACGCTTTTCCCTTTGGCACCCCGCAAACAGTTTCGAGCGAGGTATACCCAACCGATCAGCTGATAGGTTTTGGCAACGAGTTCTCAGCCAACTCCTCCATGACTGCCTGGACGCCGGGAGTTGCATGGGAGGGACTGTTGAATTTCGACGATGAACCGCGACCTTCTGTCAGTAAACTCGACTCTATGTCTAGCTTTACTCCTATTTCGCGTACGAAATCTGAAAACGGTTCAAAGCTACAACTTCCATTCAATCTCGGAACCGCAACACCCAATAGAATAGCTCAATTTACCTCTGATCTGGCCTGGCGGACAATACTAGGGAGTGTAATCGAGGTTGAAGGAGTAGGAGAAGTGGGAGTAGGTCGTGTGCTGCACGAAGTCTGGAAACGGGGAGGTGGCGATGTTGTGAGTTGACTCTTTCCGTTGATGAGATGAATTTGACGACTAGGTCTCCGCGCAATGCTTGTGGCCGAGCATTGTCATGTCTCTCTCGCTTTCTCCACATGCCGATCGGAATGTGCGGATGCCTCAACCCTCTGCTTCGTCATCCCTTGCGCTGCAACAGCTCTACAACATGACTCTTCGTTTGTGGGAAGCGCCCATCTTTTGCGGCCTCCTTGCAAACTACACCGGCGCTTCCGGATCTAACTCGGTCAACCACGTTTATGGAACTGCGACGCCAACGAAAGAGTTAGACATGTCCATGTGGACCAACATGACTCCTGGAGCTGGGGAACTGTCGACCCTGCTTGGAGATGGCTTGATGACGCCGCGCGAGACGCAGTCGAACCCACTGAAGTCAGCACATGATGCGCATGATGAGCCGCAGAGGCGGTCGTCTATCACCCGGGAGGATGATGGGGTCAAGGGAATTGACGAACTGCTTGCAGCTATGGAAGAAGGAAGGGAAGAGGCTGAGAGAAGTCTTGCAGCTAAGGAAAATATCAAACGGCCAAAATCAGAGAAATGGGACTCGACGACATCAACCAGCTCGTCCGCTAACTTCCATTTTCCCACCCCAGAGACAGATGTCGAGTCACCGGTAACCAAGTCTTGCGTACAGGCCCACCCGGACCCACCTTCAGCATACCACTTTTCTCCTCCGGAGTCATTGTCAAGTCCGCATGTCTCATCGTCCAGTGGAGAAGCGTCTATAGTGTCAAAGGCCATTCCAGCTTCTCGGTCGGCCCGCGCACGTCATCCTACAAGCTTGGCGATGCCCACTGTCCCATTCATACCTCCACCACCCATGTGCATGTTCTTTAATCCTGCCTTCCATGACCTGCAGAAGGGCAAAGTCGGGATCTGGAAGGGAGATATTGAGGTTCGTGGGAGAGGAGGCGGTAAATTTAGCATCCTGATTGTTGGAGAGGAAGGCTCTGGGCATTTGTGGTCAGTCGTCCTATAGATTAGGTGAAGATGGCAGCAGCTGAAGACAGTAGGCAATCACATCTGTGGCCGTCCCAGATCTCGTACCCTGCCGAGGAGCCGCCCGAGTCCTCGTCTTGTACGTCGACGATGATACCCGTATCTCATTTGGCTCGGGAGGGATTCACGCCTGTAGCGATGGGCATGGTTCTGAGCAATGACCCCGATGTCACGAAGTATGTCAATATGGTACAGGGATTGCACGCAGAAGGGGTGGTGAGTCGATTTTTGCGTAGGATGTTGCAGTCAGACTAATGAGTCGCAGGCTTTTCATCTTCCTAACCCTACCCGCCTTCCCATTGTCTTCCTTCCCTCCAAATTCGAGTCATCGGATCCGCTGCAGCGCCTCGGCATAGCCTTTATGTCCAAACCGGGATTTCCCATTCCTTCACGACCGAGTGCACCACCAGTATCTTCCCCAGAAGTCGACGACGGTCCAAAAAAGAAGCGGAGGCGTCAAAGTGCGCCGGCACGGCCTGTGGGCGGTACCAGCGGGCGCAAACGGGAGTCATATGTACCCGCTCTCAACAAAGGTGGCGATAAGATTGAGGAGGAAGTCATTGCAGAAGACAGTGCCTAGCAGGGAGGGACAGGCTTTGTGTGAAGGGGGTAGATAACTGGGTGTTTGGCCACGCCACGAAACGACAAGACACGAAACGACGGTTTGGGACTTTTCTTTCTGTTTTTACAATTTGCCACTATATACACGGACTTTGGCATGGCGACGAAACACGACAGTGGTGTGAGATTGTGAGACTTCTCGGGCATACACGAGCCCTATAATTGGAATGGCAGTATATACAGAAGCCAGATCATATCAGCAGAGATTCAGAAGAGCAGGAGAATGAAGAGCATAATTGGTAGAGCTTGTGACGGTGTTTTGTCGAGGATATACACGCGTTACCTCATGCATCTCCTCATCGGCGCAATGGTAAGGGACCTTGAAGTCGCAGCTGGTGAAGCGTCTTGGTGAGAACTTAGCTTGTGCAGAGGGATATTGAAGGTAAAGAATATCGAAGAATCCAAGAGGTGCCACACCGAGGTGCGGGAGCGGATAATTCCGCTTTCTCTCCTCGAGTGCCATAGCATCTGTCAACCGGTCAACGTAGATGGAGTTCTTCAACAACTAGTCAAGTCAATCAACATGTCCTTTTCAAGAGTAAGTCTTGTTCACCCCTTGTATGGGAGTCGTGGATGCCTTCTCAAGTCCTATCACTCATGGCGCTCGTTTGCAGCGTCTTCTCCAGCTCTCAGCGGCTCCGTCCGCCGCTATCGTCGGTGCAGCGACCTACAGCACTCTCACGTCGAAAGCGGCTCGCGCTGAAGAATACAATGCTCCATCGACAGCGTCTCTATCGGCTATAAAGCCCGGACGAACTCAGACGGGTGACAAGGTTAGTAACACCCTCATATAACTCCAACCCAAGTTTTCCGGCACACCTTCTTGTCCTGTAACTCTTCTGAATCAGCGCATGAATACGACACTGACGTCGATTGCCAGCTTCCTATCTACCCGTCGGAAGATCTCGATGCCCCCGTCCAACTTATCGAAACTCCTCACCCGCTCTCGCCATACATAGCTCGCGCACGCGAGTCGACAACCAGTCTGTTTGGAGGAGCCAGTGAACAGGTTGAAAGCGGTGTGAAGCGATGGATCGGCTTCGAGCGGAGAGTGGAGCGTGAGTTCCAAATTTCCTAGGTGCTCGTTCGTCTGTCAAGGAAGGGTAGAAGGCGGTATCCAGGCAAGACCACTCCTTGCGTTCTGGCCTGGGCTACCATGAGTAGACGAGCAGGATTTTCTTTGAATTCTCTTCAAAGAAGAAGGAATCCTGAAGCCACAGCGAGTCTAAAGGACATTTTCCCACCTCATCATCTAACCTCCAAACCAATCGCTTGGGGCCTCATTCTATTACTGACTTTCGCAGATGAGGTGAAGCAAATATTGCCTCGCGATGAGCCCTTGACTCCTGGCATTATCTACGTCCTAATAGCGGGTTTGTCTGGCAGCGTCTTGACCCGCACGAGATCTTTCCCCATCCGATGGCTCACACCTCCTCTCCTCACTCTTGCCGCAATGCCCTACTTCTTGCCCAAGACGTCACACAATATCCGGCAATATCTATCTGATGTCGAGGACCACCACTTTCCTGCTTTTGCAGCTGAACACGACCGTATCTTTAGCACCGCCGTCGCGCATTCGCAAATGACACTTGATCGTCTAGGTGGCTTGCGCGACAAGGCTAGAGAGGCAGCCGAGAAGGCAGGGCGAAAGGTGGAGGACGCAACAGGCCTGAAAGTTGGGGATGTTGTAAGTCGCATCGACCGTGAGAAGGAGAGATTGGAGGCCGCCAGCGAGCAACAGCTTTCAAAAAGTGGGCAAAAAATGGAGGTCGTGGGTTATGTGGTCGAGCAGAAACCAATTGCGGAGATTGTAGCTCCAGTGCAAAGTGAGGAGCCTGGCAGGAGGATCGTCTAGACAGAGATGCATACATGAACGGGCATACATGAACGGCTCGTCGAGTGCTGAGGGCTTGTGAAGGACTTTGATGCTGTTCTACGCGATTATCCTCTGACATGGCTATATGTTCGCTGTATTCACGATGAAGACCCTGCCCATAGTCGAAGCATGTACTTGATGCGCGCGGGGCATCCGCGCTGTGGTGACATCTTCATATGGGAAGGATGTGACAACCTAGTGAGCCTCGACCGCCCCAGTCTGTTCGTGGAGTGATGCGCAATCGCTTTCTCTCGTTGCCGCGTTGTACTAGCAAAGTTATTGCCACCTGCAGCACTTGTTAGTCGACCGTAACTTAAATATTTGGGGACTGACGTTATTTGAGCGTTGAACGAGAGCGGCAATCGCAGGAAAAGACGTAGGTGTCGAAGAGATAACTGAGCCAAACGAATGAATGACGTCTCCAGGCTGCAGTCCCTGTCCTGAATCAGCTGGTGTCCTCGATTAGTAAAGCACAATATGTAGGAATTGATCAAATGATGCGGGGAAGAGTTTGGATGAAACAGCAGGACTGGATTGAAATGGACAGAATGCTGAAATGCCGCTCACCGCTTCCGCGGCTGGACTGGCCGCAGCCACGCTGTTAACTCGAGCGACACCGTGCTCAGGCCACTCGTCTGGCATGTCCGCTATTCGACCAACGGAGGGGTCATGACCATTTGATTCCTTGTGACGATTCCCAACTGCACCATTTGACGACGACGACGGACCTGCAGAGCTAAAGGACGGCGAAAACGCTGCTTCCAGGGCTGGGACAAGCAGGGAAGACACGGTGCGATGGTCGGTCGTGAGTCGAGCGAGTTGAGCACGAGCATGTCGTATGGCGTACTAAACGATCAGCGCTCAGAACTGGAACAACTGGCTAATGTGAAAAAAAGAAAACACAATGCGGTGGCAAGTTCGTATTGAGGAGGCAGAAACAGGCGGGTACTAATATCAATGTACGGCATAGGCACCCGGTAACAGCTGCAAAGGGCACTAAATGGAACACTACGAGGAAATAAGGATGGAGGAGCTGCTCACAATGTCGATGTCCGCGCGCGGGTACCCTTCTGGGTCTAAAAGGGAGGTGGACGGTGTCGTTCCGTGCTATACAGAATATTCGTTAGTTTCGTCTGAGAGTCACAAGACCGGCCAGCTCCAAGGGTCTGACCAGTAATATCAGTAGACAGAAATACTGACGGAGTCGAGCACATCGTTCAGCGCACCCTATGAAAGTTAGACATCGATGAACGCCTCGTACCAGTCGACGAGCTCACCATCTCCTTTTCTATTTCGTCCTTTCGCTGCATCAAGGCCCTAGCATATTCCCGAGGCTCCTCTAAGTATGCCTGAGGATCAGGTAGGGGAAGATCCGTCGAAGGGGGCTGCGCGGGTGTGGGTAAGGCCATTGTTGTTGGCCACAGGAGCATACAAAAAAAAACGACGGGATTTCCAGCAACTCGCCAATCCCCCAGGCACGAATCCGGGATAGCCACGTGTTTAACACGCGATCTCGTCATGGAGAGGATCACGAATTACTCGGAGTGCATCCAACTTTTCTTGCCCCTCTGTCTCTGCCAACACATTGCATGCTCTTGACAACACTCACCTTGTACATACGCAAATCGAGCTGCATCTCTACAATATCACGGCGAGTCTCAAGTATACCACGTAGAATGACGTCCACCTCGCTCCCCTTCAGCAAGTATGCACCGGAGACCGAGCTCGCAGTGCTAGCTGTTCTTCGTGCGTGCTACCTGTGAGTGTCTGGAGGATTCCTATCGTTCCCGTAACTGAACTTATGGCTGTCAGGACCAAGTCAGTACAAGACACTCTCGTACCTAAAGATACATTGACCAAGCCTGACAAGTCTCCCGTCACAGGTCCGTCTCCTTACAACACCACAACGAGCCCCACTGACACTAGCAGTGGCCGACTTGTCAGCGCAGGCGCTCATTTCTCTCCACCTGCAATCTCATTTCGGGGAAGATAAAATCGTCGGGGAAGAAGATACAACAGAGCTCCGGGCAAACGATCCGCTGAGAGCGAAAGTGGTGAGCCTCGTCAATGAAGGCTTCGGGCGAGAAGAGGGCTGGGGTCGGGGTCACATTTGGGAGGAGAGCGAGTAAGCTAGCTGTAAGCAGCAATGTTACAATACTGACGCTTGACAGAGTTTTAAATGCGATAGATGCCGGCTCATCAGAAGGCGGAAAGATTAAGCGTTTCTGGACAATAGATCCAGGTAGGTCCTACTTCCATCCATGTCAAACTGGCTCCATATTCACGTATTCCGATGTTTTTCGTCCCATTTACGAGTGCCTCTTCCGTCAATCTTGCTGACCTTTCAGTGGATGGAACATCGGGCTTCATTCGGCATCAGCAGTATGCTGTTTGCCTCGCATTGATAATCGATGGTCAAGTCGAGCTAGGCGTTATTGGCTGTCCCAATCTGGGACCTGAACCAGCCAGACTGGGTGAAGAGATTATGCCGAATGGAAAGGGCGTCCTTATGGTTGCCGTGAGAGGGGAAGGAAGCTGGTCGGTGAGTGAACTACCCATCTGCTGCAAGGCCACAAGTATCAGTGTGCCACGTGTCCTCGTACATGGGAAGATGCAATCGCTGACGTCTATAGCGTCCTCTGTCAGAGCCAACATATACGAGGTTACATCTTCCACCTTCCCCGACAGACGCATCCACTTTGACTTTCCTCGAGTCTGTCGAGGCGGGGCATTCGGCGCATACCATTCAAGCACGTATAGGGGAGATCTTGCAGGTCCAGCGTCCGAGTCTCAGAATGGATAGTCAGGCAAAGTATGCTTGTCTGGCAAGAGGAGAAGGTGGAGTCTAGTGAGTGCTGTATTTCCGATGAGGAAGCTTACAGTACAGCTTGAGAATACCAACCAAATACTCTGGTGGGAAAGACTACCAGGAGAAGATATGGGACCATGCATCGGGGGACTTGCTAATTGCAGAGTCTGGCGGTATCTGCACCGACATGCATGGACGCCCGCTAGATTTTGCTCAGGGAAGGACTCTGCGAGCGAACGAGGGGATCATAGCTGCCGGCCGCGATGTACACGCTCGGGCGCTCGTTGCAGTCCGGGAGGCTGTTGAAGGCATAGATGGACAGCCAATTTGAAGCCAGTGATAATATGCATGATCGTTACGGCCGCAGCGTCGACACAGTGCATGAGGTAGGCTACAAACAGGTGGCCTTGTGAGACGCTTAGTCTTCTCCCCAAACCTCCATACCTTCTTTCCCAATCCTAAATCCACACCGGACCCCTGCAATAGTCCCGCTCAGCCCAGCACCTCCAAGAACCCGTATCACCGCCTCAAATCTTTGACCACTTCTAGGACTCGCGTCGTGAGCTACGAGTCCATTTGACCGCAGTGCATCGATCAAAGTGAGATCCACGGGGTACTGCAACCCCGTGGTCCGGCCCTTACAGGTAATTTGCACATTTAGCGGCCACTGCGACGGCCAGAGAGTCGCCTGGGGTAGCACGGGAAAGTTGGTCGCGGTATCCTGTCGAGGCGCAGTGAAAGGGCTAGGAAACGGCGGAGGAAGGTGTGCCTTGTATCCAGAGGTGCCCTTCCCCTGCTTTTAGGACATCAGACCGTGTGCCGAAAGTGTCTGAGGACTTACAAACAGACCCTGCGTCGAGATAATGACCGTACTGCCTAGCTGGCTTCTGAGACCTTCTACTTCCTCCATCACATCCCCCATGCCAACATCGTCGCCGCCCCGTAGACCGGCAGGGCCACGTCTATTCAGGCGTCTATCTTCCTCTGACCATTTTTCCACCCAGAACGAGTCTCCCAAGCCATCACATAGCACAAGCCCGAGCTCCACGTCCCCGGAGGAGTCAGGGTCTAATTGTAACGATGGAGGTTGACGGACGGACCGAAGGGCCAGTGTCCATGCTCTCCATCGTGGTTTCACACGCTTGATGGTGAGTCGCGATAAAGATGCGCGAATCGTAATGTTGATCTCCTCCAGGATAGCATTGGTAAGATGGTGAGAGCGAAGGTTCTCGGTCAGCGCTGATCGGACACAAGTGATGATATGACCATTCATTGCCCGGGCGAGCGAAGGTAGGGGTGTTCGATGGGTCGAGGGGCATAAGAAGGCAGCATGGCCGCCCTTGCCTCCCAGCGGGACCTCGACTGTAGCATTTCCCGACGTATGAGGTGGAGGCAGTGGGATTGTGAGAGAGGCAGGAAGGAGATGGACCAGTAAAAGGAATGACATCAATGTGGTCTTGCCTGGGCGCATCAGTCGTGGGCAGTGGAATAGACTTGAGGTTCTCAGAGAGTGGGATGACCCAGGCAAAATGGGATTGGAGGACAAACCTGAGCCACTTGAGCCTACAAGCTCGAGTAAGTCCCCCCTCTGCAGCGTAGAGCCTCCTGGATGAGGACGAGCCTCGCTCAATGCGATGTCGATGGATGGGATGAACGTGGGTCCTGGTGGATAAGCTATATACGTGTCAGCAAGGCCTATATTGACCAGGTGAAACTGACTGTGGTATCTTACCGCCATGATAACCTGTGGACTGGTCAGTGGAAAGGCTTCGAGGACAACGATATACACACATCTGCAGCTGTCGTACACTGTATCTGCGAGACCCATGCAGCCATGGCCTTAGGAACTGGATGCAAAGGGTATTGAATGAGCGAATTGGAAGAGAGCAAGGGAGAAAGATGGACCTGTGATGTGGAGGTGGTGGCGAAAGCTGCCGCTCGCAGATTCATATATATTTATATATCGGGGCCCGTCAACTGGACAATCGCCCAGTCTTGAGACTCCCAGAAAGCGTCGCGGCCATGACGGTCCTGCTCCGCAACTGATTCTACAGACTTTTGCACCTCATCCTTGACCCGAGCCCTCATAGCGGCGCCAACTACATCAACTATGGCCAGACTCGCGTTCAGACCATACACCATGGTAGCAGCGTAGAAGAAGTTGGCGTTGCCGGTTCCCGTGAGAAGCCACAAAGAGTGCAGGAGCGGCAGCAGTATTGAGGTATAGAGGTGCACCGTCAGGGTGAAGAGAGGATGGCGGAGATCTGCAGTCAGCTCCAGCCTTATACTTTACGCACTTGATACAATCTCTGGGAAGCAGCCAAGGAGGCATGCCCAGACAGCCGTGTCGCCGAGTGTTGGATAGCTCTTCCATGTTCCCAGAACTCCAGCAAGTACCAGTATAGCTATTAGAGGATCATGGCGGAAGCGGAGACAAATGGGTGCCACATAAATCACGATATGGAGCTGCCTGTCAGCATGTTACTTTCTCATCAACTCACCTGGAACACGCCCAAGAAAAAGTGGCGAAAGTGATCAAAAATCTCGGTGAAGAAGTACCACCACATCCCGACGTTGGGAGTCAAATCAGGAACAGCCAGGCTAGGCGTCAGACATTGCCGATAACCTGTTCTTACATTGAACCCCACGTCTGGCGAAGCCAGACCGTGCTAAAGGCTGAAGTGCTAGCGAGGGCCGGGAGGATGATGGCAGAGAAAAACACAATGAGCTGCACTGCACGCTGCTTGGTAGCTGTTGAAAGCATCAGGAAAGCGGGTAGCAACAGGACCGGGTACAGCGAGGTGTGCATCGATAGGCCCAGAAGAATACCAGCGGTATAGGTTTTGCCTGTCTATCAGCAAGTTCATCAGAACAGTCCTCACCTGACGCAACTCTAGAGATCGCCATCAATAGCAATGTATTATCCAATGTGGAGGTGGACCGTGCCAAACACGTCAATAAACCATAGGGATTGAAGAGAGACCTGAGGTCAGTCTGGGTGAGACATGCTTCTCACCATGCGACAAGCAGAGTCTTGCGATGATCTTCTTTGCCAAGTGGCTTCCTCGAAAGCCATATCTCCGACACAAAGACCGCACTTGCAAGGTCCGCAAAGACCCAAAGCAGGGCTGTGAACGATGGCGAGGTCACGGGTATGAAAAATGAGAATAGACCAAGATAGATGGGCGACTACGTTGGATGAGACTCCAAATCCGTCATTGACTCACCTGATGAAATACTCCTCCATCGTAAGGGTTGGTATCGTGTTTGTACAGAAACACGCCTTCCGATACTGAAGCTATCAGTGGTGATCAAAGAGGAGATAGAAAGACGGTACAGCTTCTAAAGGTTGTGAGGGGTGAGACCAATTCTGGTCGATGCTGCAGCTTGGATGGCAGCGACGTCAATGCGAATAGTGCGAGTCGAAGTACAGCACCTGCAGCCAATGTGAGCCATTGCTGCTGTTGCTCGTGGAGCTTCAGTTGAAGGACCATTGATTCCCGTGTTTGGACATGACAAGGACAAGAAACAAAAGACAGTGAGTTAGTCGCGTTTTGCTTTTGCTTTTGCTTTTGCACTCACTTTGATTTCTCGTCGTCGTCGAATATCGAATATCTCATGGAGACGAGTCCTCAGCAATACAATGTATGAGCCTCACCTCGTCAACCACGCCAACGACCATGCAGCCAACGACAACGTCTCATCACTCATGGAAGAGCTCGACAAGCTTGCGCCAATCAAGAGCTTCGACGCTTTCCCAAAGGTACATACCAATCTCGAGCATGCGTTGATGATAGGTGCAATCGACGTATGTGAGTCAGTCTCGCAGGGGTGGTGCCCTCACTGCCATTGTGGGCATCATCATATTCCTCTTGGTCCTAGTGAGTATGGTGGGACGACGCCTGCTGAGTCGCAGAACGATCTAGGCGAGTATTTGTACGGGGCGCCAGATTACTCCTTCCTGGTTGATCACCAACTGGAGAAGGACTTACAGCTCAATGTGGATCTAACCGTAGCCATGCCTTGTCATTGTACGTATGCTCGTTGATGTCGCTGACGGCAGATCTGACCATTGACCTCCGTGATGCTGTTGGCGATCGACTGCACTTAAGCGATGACTTTGTCAAGGAAGGGGTGAGCGTTCATTAGGCGGCCGAGCTGAGTGCAGACTACCTTCAAGGTCGGCAAGGCTACGTCTAGCAGGTGATTTTGCTCTTATAATAACGCTAATCTCCAGAATTGTTGCGCCTACTGCGCAATCTGCTTCTGAGATCATTGCCTCTGCCAAACGGAGAACTCCCAACCAGCGTCGTTCATTTGCTGGAATTCGACGTCTGTTCTCCCCTCGTCCTAAAAAGTCAAAACACTCCAGCTACAGACCAACATATGACAAGGTTGAGGACGGACCTGCTTGCCGTATCTACGGAAGTGTCGAAGTGAAAAAGGTGACCGCCAACCTTCACATCACCACCCTAGGACACGGCTACATGAGCTTTGAACATACAGATCATACTCGTGCGTAGCGCTTAACGAGGCCTTGCTGACATCAGTGATGAACCTCTCACACATCATTCACGAATTTTCGTTCGGACCCTTCTTCCCTGCAATCGCTCAGCCATTGGATCTCAGTCTGGAAGTCACGGATCAGCGTGAGTAACGCATTAGGGCGAGGCTGATCTCAGCATTCACAATCTTCCAGTATTTTCTGAGAGTCGTCCCGACCACGTACATCGACGCAAGTCGGCAAAGGCTCGTCACATCTCAGGTGAGGACTTCTGCTGAAGCGACTAATGACCAGTATGCGGTGACCGACTATTCACGCTCTTTCGAACATGGCCGCGGTGTACCCGGCATTTTCTTCAAATATGATCTCGAGGCAATGGCTCTGACTATACGAGAAAGAACGACCAGCCTGTATCAGTTCTTAATCAGGCTGGCGGGAGTTGTTGGTGGAGTCTGGACTGTGGCATCGTTCGGGTTGCGCGTCTTCAATAGAGCGCAACGCGAAGTCACCAAACAGACCGACAAACGGGAAGTCATCCCATCATCTCTACCGTCCCTTTCTCCTGGTATGGATGCCTCGAGCTCTTTCGGAGGACCTAGCATGTCCAGAACGGCAAGTTGGCGGTCAGGAGGACGGTCGAGCCCAATGCTTGGAGAATGGAAAGGAAGATGAGAGAGGCATGCAAATGTGTGATAGGCGCGCGAGCGTGCCAGTTCGTTTCCCATTGAGCCAATTACAGACTGTCGCTCTCATCTTTCGTCGTTGTTATTAAACCCTTCCAACGAGCTCATAATGGCTGAACAAGGCAGGGACGCCATCTTCCTGGATAAGCCGTACATCGATCCCAATCCATTACCATCTTCTGTGCCGCATGTCGATGAGCTCGGTGTGACGTCTGCTCCGCTAAAATCCGCTTCTTTCTTCATCGGTGATTACTGCAAAGAGGTGAACGGTGAGTTTCCATTCACTTGCTGAGCTCTTTCACTTATGTCAGAGGATTTCATGTTATGCAAGTCGGAGACTCGAGATCCAGCTCATTGTCTTGCGGAGGGCCGAAAGGTCACGCGTTGCGCAGCCGACCTGTGAGTAGCTTGCTTATATCTGACTAACGCCCAGGATCGGTAAAGTCCGGGCTTCTTGTCTAAAGGAATTCGATGCACACTGGCAGTGTTTGGAGAACAACAATCAAGTGGGTTTCGTTTTGGAACACAGCTGATTGACAGTATTTCCGAGCTTGTCGCAAGGAGGAGAGGCCATTGAATGAATGCGTCTTTACCAATTTTGTGAGTGCCGTCAGGCTTATGTTCTGCTGACGGATAGAAACTTCGCAAGACCATTCCTGGTACTCCGGCAGGAAAGGAGCAGATCCACGAGAAGAAGAGCCCAATATTTACTACACAGCAAAAATAGAGCATCAACTGTTTATACATCAACATGTTTATACATCAATAGCTCAATGTCTCCACCAGCTTGTCAAAGACACGGATCACGTCTGGCTGATAGAACTTTTCATACATGAGGGGCACCGGTGTGCTGTCCGTCAGTTTGACATCTAATGAGAAGGCCGATACTCACTCCCATCCGCTGACCAGGCCTATCGGAGCCTCTAGATACTCGAAGGCTCGTCGGCCCACCTCGCCCGCAACGTTGTTGCCTACGCCTCCGCTTTTACCTGCTTCATGAACCAAGACCATTCTCCCTGTCTTCTTTACCTGTTCGACGATGGCGGGTATAGGGAGGGGGTTGATGGTACGAATATCGACTAATTGAATCGACGGCGCTGGATTTGGTGGGCGCAGTCTTTCTGGGAGAAAAGGGAGCAGCGAAGGCGGCGGATCTTGCAGCAGATTGATGGCACGCACTGACATCAGAGAGATCTGTCGTTATGCTCACTGCACGTGTATAACGGTGTGCCATAGGAACAGATCGTCAGATCTGAGCCCTCTCGAACGATATCAATTTGACCAATTGGCAGAGTATAGTCATCGACCGGAACCTCCTCGATTGCTGCACGATACCTTCCGTCAGTTCTTTCACAAACGAGACTTGCAATATCTTCGGCTCGAAAACCAGAATGGGGTTCGGATCGCGAACGGCCGCCAGGAGTAAACCTTTTGCTTGTATAGGAGAGCGCGGAATGACGACATGCAGACCAGCAGCGCCGAGAAAGAAACCCTACATTCAGCTCGTAATGATCCTCAGCATACCTCGGGACTTTGCGAATGATATAATCCTCCGTGACCAACGCTGCCAATGGGAGCTCGGATGGTCAAGGAACCACCAGCCAGGGGATATGACCCGCCGCTACCATATCGCTTCTTGGCCGCTTCATTGACGAGCTCTCTTGTTAGCTTTTGCCTTATCGCCAAACCAACCTGATCAAATGCAGGGAAAATCTGGGCATGAGCTTGAAGCAGATACAATACCCACGTAGTCCCCGAATTGTATCTCCCCGATGGCACAACCACCCACGGACGCGTAGCCGATACCAAATCCAGCTATCCCTTGCTCCGTTAGAGGTGTGTTGAACACGCGCTTTTTGCCTGGAACTTGAGCGACCCCCTTGTCTAGACGTACCAAACTCTTCCGTGAGACCCATGCTGCATCTAAACACGCCGCCAAAGGATACATCCTCTCCAAAGACGACAGCTTTTGGATTACTTGACAACGCGGTTCTGAGAGGTTAGCGGGGTATCGATGGCCTGCATACCCCAAAGCGTCCCGTATTGCCTGGTAGAGATTCATTCTACGGGTTTGCCGTCCCCGTCCTGTAGGTCCCCGGAGACCATGGCCGTCCGCAAAGCGTATTCCAGGCGTTGCGAGGGCCTGTCGTTAGCAAGCCGTGGGAAGCAAGGCCTCACCTGCTCTGATGTGCCAAGCAGAATGTCGCTCTGTCCCAGGGAAGGCTCGTCTGCTCCGGAAGTCTCAGCGGGAGGGTTCGGAGCTATCCTCGCAGGTCTAGAATGACGAGCGAGGGATGGTTCATCGATAGATGCGCCATGGATGGAGCGCTTCAAAAGACGTATCTGGGTGCGCCAACTCAAGGGAGTCTTGGCGTGCAAGAACATAAGAATGAATCACAACTGTGAGTGCAGAAGCTGGATTTGCTCATTGCTGCACCCGTCGGTAAATCTGTTACCGGGCAACGGTGAGAGCATCACGTGTTGCATAGGCAAAATCGGACGAATGATTCAATGCATGCCAGTAGGACCAAAGGTCACGTATGGAAAGCAGCAAGGAGTGAAGAGCTCAGGACTGGGAGTACCAACTTGCTTGTAGAGGGAAGAAGAAGAAGAGAAAGACAGAAAGACAGAAAGTGAGGAAGGAAAGAATGAAAGAAAGAGAGACGTCGAAAAGATCTACGACGGCTTGTGTGTTGTGCGCGCCGACCTTCCCAAAGAGGAAGGTGGATCAGGAACATGGGTGACCGAGATTGGGTGAGAGCGACGCGCGACCAAGGACGGATAGACCGCCAGTCTGAACCATCTCGATAGCGTTTCGAGGCTGCCTGAATGCTCGATTGTACATATCTCTCTCTACATCTCCCACCACAAACTTACTCGCTCACTATCCCGTTCCCCCCGGCCCGCTGGTATCAAGATACATTCAGCTTACACAGCTCCTTTCACCGAGCTCCTCCTTTCTTAGTCTAGAACCTTGAGACCCCTCCCTAGGGCCCTGATCGTTTGTGGCGCATATCCCCATCCAGCCGCGCATAATGTTCGCAAAAGTCTCGGACAAGTTCCATCATCGGAAACAGCAGTCGAACGCAACCAAGACCACCTCTCAACCTATCTCAGCGGCTTATAGAGCCCAACCACAGACGAACCATGCAGTGATAGACACTGGCGTGCCGATGGAGGATATTGAAACGTGAGCGGCTTTGAACGACTAGGTGCTAACTTCAGTCAATCGACACAAGCAGCGTCCCCTATAGGTCCATCCACATCTTCCTCGTTATCACCAGAGGCTCATCCCTCCTCTTCCACCATGGGCCCCAACGGACAACCGAATACAAACCCGATTCTGCAACCTGCGCCCCAAACACTTGGTCGTACAATGAGTGTTGAGATGGCAGACGTTGGTGGTCTGACGATTGCGCGGAATAGTAGTGCAGATGAGGAGCGAATGCGGGAGAAGGCCCGGGAGGCTCAACAACAGGTGAATGTCCGTTGTATCAATGCTCACCTTCACAGGCTGCTCATGCTCAAGCCAACCTGGACTATGCCACCCAACAAGCACGTGTGGCTGCAATCAATGCAGCCGCTACGCAAGCGGCCTTGGATACTGTCTCAACTCAGCTCCCAGCGACAGCTAAAGTGCCCACACCCGTTGCTGGCGCGTCTGGCAATCAACCCGTCCGCAAGACTGCTGGGCGTTATGCCCTCGCTGATTTCCAAATTGAGAGGACGTGAGTTTTTTCCGCCAGGCTAGGCTGAGATTAGACTTGGTACCGGCTCTTTTGGACGAGTTCACTTGGTCCGCTCGCATCACAATGGCCGATTTTATGCCGTGAAAGTACTCAACAAAGAAAAGGTTATCAAAATGAAGCAAGTTGAGCACACGAATTCCGAGCGAGAGATGCTAGTGCGCGTTCGACACCCATTCTTGGTGAATCTTTGGGGCACGTTCCAAGACGTAAATAATCTGTATATGGTGATGGACTTTGTGGCTGGCGGAGAGTTGTTCAGTTTGTTGAGAAAGAGTCAGGTGAGGCTACATTGGTATTCAGCTGACTTTAAGCGATTTCCCAACTCTGTTGCCAAATTCTACGCCGCCGAGGTGGCTTTGGCGCTCGACTATCTACATTCATTGGACATCATCTACCGAGACCTCAAGCCAGAAAATTTGCTGCTCGGCGCGGACGGACATGTCAAGGTGACAGATTTTGGCTTTGCCAAGCATGTTCCGGATATTACGTGGACACTTTGTGGAACACCAGACTATCGTGAGTACAGAATCAGCCAGCTTGACTGATGGTAGTCGCACCCGAAGTGGTACAATCAAAAGGTTACAACAAGAGTGTGGATTGGTATGCGTTGGGGGTATTGATCTTTGAAATGCTGGTGTGTTTTTGCTCTTAAACAGGCTGATGGCAGGCTGGTTACCCACCTTTTTTCACCGAGGACGGCAATCCAATGAAGCTGTACGAAAAGGTGAGTCTAATTTCAGCTCTAGCTAAACGAAGATTATCGCCGGCAAGGTTCGATATCCCACGTATTTTGACGTGCTTGCCAAAGAGCTCTTGAGGAACCTTCTGGTCGGAGATTTGACGAAACGATACGGAAATTTACGGGCTGGTTCGTCAGACATCTTCGCTCACGGCTGGTTTGCCGAGGTAGATTGGGATAAACTGTATCGGCGAGAGATCCCAGCGCCATATGTACCCAAGATAGAGGGAGAGGGGGATGCGAGCCAGTGAGTTGGAAGCTGGAGCTGTGCTGATGTAGATTCGACCGGTACCAAGAGACGGACGTGACAGAATACGGCAAGGTGGGGACGAGTCCGTACGATCATTTCTTCATGGATTTCTGAGCATGCAGCACAGTACGCGCAATTATCCCACCACGCCGTTTGACCATTTAAAAGTGATACGGGCCTAGTCACGATTGCCTGTTTACGAAGTGTTCAGCGCTGTGCGTTGTGTGGTCAGGGCCTCAACTTTCAGTACAGGCGAGTCAACCTCAATAATGGACACCTGAAGGCACATCGCCGACAGATGACCAAGGCGAAAGACTCGTTTGATGTTATCCTTGATCGCGACTGATCCTCGCTATATCACTCTGATTCCCACGCGACCGGCCTGTTCGGAGATGGGTTACCTGGAGTCGATTCTGGTTGATTCTCAAAATGTGAGATGATGCATTGCCGGGTCGCAACTCAAAGTTTTGCTATGAATTGCCCAGTGTCTTGTACTCCTACTGTATACGATGGCAGTGTATGGGGATCTTCTTGCATCTTTAGGATGGTGCCATGTGCATCCACAAAGTAGCGAAGAGAAATGACGAGAGTAGCTCATGCCGAGAGAGGTTGTTCCAAACAATCGAAAAGCTCAAATCACCGTGTTGCGACCAATTCAATCCTTTGCATTCTCCCCTTCATGCTCGACTCTCGATCAACTCTCCTTAACGGTAATCATAGCTTTCCGCCATTTTATGCATGCTACCTATTACGTTCGCGTGCAACAGTAACATCGCGAATCACCTACGTGAGTCGAACTGGCAATCCCAGGCTGATGGTAGATTGGCTCCACCCCCGATCCACCAAGACGCATCAGGCAACACAATGGCCAACTCACCCAAGGAGCGCTTAAGACGTCGCGCTTTCGGCCATGGGTATGTCACTGCGGTCCTCAGTGCTGACGAGCAGGAGATGCAGATGATTGTTTACGGGTAAGTATGAAAATGACGTCTCTGCTGATATCAGGTTCCCAAGCAAACTTGCGGCATTACAGGTGGGTGTGAGCTCGAGTTGTCTGATGGCAGTTTGAATATGCATGGCAGAGGCCGGAGAAGACTAGACACTTGCGTGAAGATACAACAGACGGACAGTACGGGCTGCTCATCAAGAAGGATAGAGAACGAAACATGCTTAATCGCAAAGTCGCGTTGGTCGTCCCCACAGGTTCAAGCTGATTATCAAGTGTTGTGTGCGCCCTGCTTGCTCTCCCACCCTTCTCACGACTACCACTACATGTCCGCTTCTTCAACGAAGATGTTCAGACGTTGTTTGAATCGCGCCGAAGGGATCAAGCGCAAGGCCTTCCATTATCTCTATCGACCATCCTCGATCTTGGAGGCGTTGCAGGAGACACAGGTCGACGCGTCGCAACTACACCAGGTGTGACTGCCATTGATGGTCCTATCGATGTAGAAGATTATCATTTTCGTGATCAAGTGTGGCAAAAGCTCATAACCCTAACGTCGACACCGGCTTGCCTCATCTGCGGCACCCAGGTTGACATGCAGGTAAGTTCAAATCATCAATCCAGCTGAGGTCAGGACCACCTCTCATACAGCCTTTGCCCGGTTGGAGGCAGTTGTCTAGCTACAACGCATGTCGATTGTCTCGGCGCGGACTTTGTACGCGGGCAGCCAACCCTTCTTCCCTCTCATGGGCAATGTCCAGGCTGTCATGAAGAAGTACAATGGGGAGAAGTAATCCGGTCCACTTACGCTTGCAAAGAGCTGCATGCCGCGCCTACACTCCGAGGGACAAGGAAGAGGCAAGGTCAAAAAGGTGCTGTTATCAACTCGCTGTCTTCCGCAGCGGACTTGAATTCCCAGCCAGATCCAGCACCCGAGGAAGTCAATCAGGATTCAAGTAAACCGCCAATGCCTAAGCCCAAAGCCAGACGGAAGCCTTCTCGACGGAAGCCGTCTCAAGCGATAGACCACAAGCCTGGGTCCTCGAGCAGCACTGGGGATATCTAAAACGATATGTGATGTAGTTGTCCACCTTTGATGGTTGCACTGAGTCGCATCACTGCGATCTAGCCGGCGGGTTTGGCGGGTCTGGGGGCTCGTCTACTTGAAGATGGCCCATCGATGCTGCTAGACTGGACGCTGAAGACTCCACTACCTCCTGATTCTCGTTTCCGCCTCCATGTTCGACTTTCTTCTCGCCCGGACCGCCGATTTGTGGCGTCGCAACGGCGTCGCTGAGATTGACTCCTGCCAAGGCTGATTGCTCCTCTATTGAGGACGTCGATGACGAATCTTCGTCCTCGTCGGATGATATGTAGTCTTCCCAATCAAGCTAGATATATATCAGCATGAGCTACAAGGTTACGTACAGCCCACTAACATAATCATAAATGACCCTCACTATGAGGCTGCAGCTGGGACAGGTTGCAATCTCCTCACCGTTCCTGAGCTGAGATTTGGAGATCTCGAAGCGATCTCCACATGGGCACGGAGAATGAAAGACTCGAGCCACAGGATCCCATGCGAAGTCTTCAATCTCGAGCTCGTCGTAATAATTGACCATGTTGCTAACGCGTCGTGGACAACGGATTAGAAGAAAATCGAGGCGGTTTGGGTGGCAAACAGGAAAATCTTAGAGGGGTTTCGATTAAGGTTTCTGCCAACGACACGTGGGCTTGGGGCTCCAGGGGCAGAAAAGCGGGTGGGGCCGCCAGATGCGTCATGCCTCTTGGGTCTACTATTCTTTCCTTCGTTCCTTTTCCTTCTTTCCTTCTTTCCTTGATTCCCCTACGCTTTCTGTGTCTGTTCGAGTATCCTCGTCTTCTCACAATGTCTCTTACCAGTGGTAGTGACAACAAGGCTTTGCCAGATGATGGTAAGTTGCCTGACATTCCTCCTTCTTGTTGTCATTTGCTCATGGCCGCAGGTACCGGAGTCTTGATGTCGGATCCTTGGTGAGCGAGAGCTGTCAGTAAGGATAGCAATACTGACATTCCCAAGGCTTGAGCCATTTTCTGGAGCTCTACGTGAGCGGTATGCGGCGTACAAAAAGCAGTTAGCTGTTATCGAAGAACACGAAGGTGGACTTGCACATTTCGCCGAGGGGTACAAATCCATGGGGTTACAGGTCGACTCGGTCGGCGGTGTGCGCTACAGGGAATGGGCCCCGAATGCTGTGGAAGCCCGGCTTATTGGAGAATTCAGTGAGCCTCGAAGTAGTCATCGAAGACGCCGGTGATTTGTGCTGATAAGCACCGAGACGGTTGGTCACATACCGCCAATCCTATGACGAAGTCGCCCTTTGGTATTTGGGAGTGTTATGTTCCGCCGAAATCACCCGGAGTTTGTGCCATTCCTCACGACTCTATGATAAAGATCTCTATGACTATCCCATCTGGCGCATCCATCGACCGTATCCCAACATGGATTAGCCGGGTGACGCAAGATCTCAATATCTCCCCAATCTATGAGGGTCGCTTTTGGAATCCACCAAAAGACCAGGTTTACCAGTTCAAGCACGGCCACTCAACTCGGTCAAGCTTGGGACTTAAGATCTACGAGGCTCATGGTCAGTTGGCTTGATTTAAACCCCAAGGCTCATTATTCGTAGTCGGCATTTCAAGCCCTAACATGCGCGTCACTACGTACAAGGAATTTGAGACAGATGTTCTACCCAGAATCAAGAAGCTCGGCTACAACACGATTCAAATGTAAGACTCCCAAATCATCTACAATCACTGCTTCCACTAACATGATCAGGATGGCCATCATGGAACACGCATACTACGCTTGTTTGTCCGCTGGTCCAATGTTGTCCGTTTGGCTAATATCTCTTCAGCTTTCGGTTATCAAGTGTCCAATTTTTTTGCGGCCTCCTCGCGCTACGGTGGGCAATCTGGGCTGAATCGTCATTTAAGGCTAATAATGAGCAGGCACTCCCGAAGAACTCAAGTCGCTTATAGATACCGCTCATGAGATGGGCTTGACTGTTCTTTTGGACGTAGTACACTCGCACGCCTGTAAGAATATTGACGATGGGTAAGGTGCCGCAGCTGTAGGGTTCACTGACGTGGTAGTATCAACATGTTCGACGGAACCGATCACTTGTACTTTCATGAAGGTGCCCGAGGCCGCCACGAGCTGTGGGACTCACGGCTCTTCAATTATGGACACCACGAAGTCTTGCGCTTCTTGTTATCCAACCTGCGGTACTACATGGATGTCTATATGTTTGACGGATTCCGCTTCGATGGCGTTACCAGTATGATGTACAAGCATCACGGCATCGGAACGGGTTTCTCCGGTAAGTATAACGAAATTATTCCATTAACGACAGGTGGCTACCATGAATACTTTGGAGAGTCTGTTGATCTTGAAGCTATGGTGTATCTCATGCTGGTTCGTCCAATTTTCGCGAATGAGGCTGAAATAGACAGGCCAATCAAATGCTTCACGAAACTTACCCTAACGCGATCTCCATCGCCGAAGATGTTTCTGGCATGCCTACGCTTTGTAGACCTGTTGCCGAGGGAGGTGTGGGATTCGACTACCGACTGTCAATGGCTATCCCGGATATGTTCATAAAGTTGCTCAAGGAGTCTACCGATGATCTGTGGGAGATGGGCAGTATCGTCCATACGTTGACGAATCGTCGTCATTTGGAGAACAGCGTGGCGTACGCGGAGAGTCATGATCAGGCACTTGTCGGAGACAAGACTCTCGCATTCTGGCTCATGGACAAAGAAATGTGTGAGTCTGCTCCTAATGCAATCTCCTAGCTCTACTGACCACAGCAGATGACTTTATGTCCGACCTGTCGCCATTGACCCCTATTATCGATCGAGGACTTTCATTACACAAGATGATTAGGTGGGCTCGACTGAGCATATCTATATGCGCGTAGCTGATGCTTGTTAGATTTCTGGTTCACACGCTGGGCGGTGAAGCTTACCTCAATTTTGAGGGAAATGAATTCGGGCATCCAGAGCAAGTACCTTGCTATCGTGTATGATCTTTGCTGATTCCACAGGTGGATGGATTTCCCGCGAGAAGGAAACAACAACTCTTTCGCGCATGCACGTCGACAATTCAACCTCGTGGACGACGAACTGCTACGGTACAAGTATCTCAACGAATTCGATGTCGCCATGAACTGGTTGGAAGACAAGTACAAATGGCTGAGCTCACCCCAAGTCAGTGTATAGCAGAGATACGAGCTGACTCGGACAGGCTTATGTCTCGTTAAAACATGAAGGAGATAAAGTGATTGTCTTCGAACGAGCTGGTCTTCTTTTCATTTTCAACTGTCAGTATTCGCATCCTTAATAGAACTGAGCGTGTGACAGTCAATCCCTCAGAATCTTTCGTCGATTACCGGGTTGGAGTAGATGTTCCAGGGGAATACAAAGTCGTTCTTACGAGCGACGAAAAGCGATTCGGGGGGCATGATCGCATCGATTTGAACGGTCGGTACTTTACAACACCGATGAGTTGGAACGGCCGAGGCAATTGGCTACAGGTAAGCTTAGCATCTGCGTTGTAGACCTGCTAATCAGTCCTCAGGTGTACGCGCCAAACCGGACGGTCCTGGTTCTTGGGCTGTGGTGACTGCTCGCTTGAGGCTGTTGGAGAGCGGGACTGGAATGTAATGCTTGGAATGACGAAAAAAGCAATGTTTATGCCATGACACCGAATGAATAGAGGAACTCAGGAATCCTCACAGGGAGCACAACAGCTATCCATGCTCGGGATGGAAGTTATTCCTCTGGCACGACGTACCGCTTTAGGTCCAAGGCATCGTTATGCAACCAAGTAGGATTCGCAGACGACTTGCGCATAGAAAGAGCCGGCAAATGAAACATCTTAGCTTGTTGGTGTCCACTTCGCGGGGAGTTGCTAACATGATGCAACATGATGCAACCTCGAGATCAAGGCAAATTGGTTCATCACACAGCAAGATGGATCATTCTGCAGTAAGGTTGTCGCCTGAGTGCTGTAGTACAAATGTTACGTACCAGCTATTACTATCCCTTGCCACCCTAATCTACACTCCAGCTTATATCAAGTTTCAGTCAGCTTTCTCATAGAGTAAGCCTCTTGTCGCGTATATGGGTTCTCCCATATATTGACTGGTGTACAAACCAGTGATCAATAAGTTTGATTGATACGCACTACTTCACCATGCTAGGGTCTACAGTATTATTTAGTAGTATATAACACAAAGGCTGAGGGCTCCTCCCCCTTTTCCTTTGTCCATGAAATTACTGCCAGCATTTTGTTTTGAGGCACTTTGTTACGACCCGTCTCCCGAAGGAAGACGATTGAGAGATAGGTTGGTGTTTTGGGGAACAACTTTAAGTGACGGAACACTAGTCATTGACAATGCCTATGTTAATCTGTGAAGACCTTGATAATACAGTTGAAGAAGTAGTTTCTTGGCTATAATCAGATATTATAGCCATTTGATGGAAAAGTGGATGATGGTCAAAGTAACATATAATCTTAGATCCTTATGGATCAAAGAGGACTACGGAAAGGGTTATATACTGACTAGTCCTATAAATGTAACGAACTAATCCTACAAAGCTAATGAATGCTGGTCATAAGTCTGTGTGGTGTGTAATCGATCAAATGAGTGTAGTCGGAAATGAAATGTTTGGGTCTTCACAACAAGTCACAAGTTACACTTGTCAGCCATAGCTCGAGCCTTGTAAACCTTTGCCATCCATCCTGTCTCTGGTGTTTCATCCAGAGGTCTTCCAGGGACAGGTCATAACAGAAGCCAACCAATGTTGAGTGGGATCTTGTCACGTTGCTTTGCCTTGCCTTCGGTGAATAGATGGTTATCACAACTGAATAGACTAGGGAATGGGCGAAATGAACAAATGGATAGACAAGAGAGAATATGTAAGGAAAGAAAGGAGGGGGGGGGGGGGGAGGGGCTCGGGATCAAATGACTCGTCGACTGAGTAGACGACAAAAGCTGATTAAAGTAAACAATAATGGGATTCTTAGAGGGATACGCTGTGTAGCTCCAAGATGACCAAAAGCAAGACAAGGACATTTTCTCGATTATGAAATGACTAGAATGACTCAATCGAGAGATCACTGGGGATCTCTCTTACAAAATGGCTAACTTGAATATCTACAAATCATCAACTTGATCGACCAGCCACCGTCTCAATAGACGACACCGTACGGCAGTCCGTCATGACAGATCTTGCTGTGAAGACCAGAGTGAATACTCAGAGATAGGTTGTCATTGATTCATATTCTGCCAGTCTGTCACGGACCTGTCCCAAGTAGTGATGGGCTTGAGACAGGATAGACCGCAAACGTTTACTAGAGCATATATCTTATCAAGCATTGGTGAGCAGGATAGACTAGTAAACAGGATACAGGGTAAAGGATAACGTCTTTTGGTAGGTGGAGGTACAAGTAATAGACAGGTCTAAGATAAAGTATGAGTGCATGGCAAGATGGGTTGATACCCCTGTACATCAAAGGGAAACGGTGTTTGTCATATTAACCTCAAGGTCACAGCATATCAGCTAGTCTCTAGCAAGCCTGCAAAGGTGGCAACAACAACCTAGTTTGCATCAAATGATAAAAATGTACCATTTACATGGAGGGCAGTTGGAGCAAAATTAAAGAAGTGATATTTTGCGAGATATTTGCAAATGATCTGCTAACTAGGTATTGTACATGTACCTGTGCAACCTGCACAAAGCCTGTCACTTTTACATACACTGCCTTCTTACCGCTTATCTTACATCCACTGTACCAAAGATCAATAGGCCATCTGTAAAGACCATCATTCAACTGATTTCACACATATATCTTTGGACAACACGCACAGACTTGTGACAGACATTCATTGCGTTTGTAGAATTAGTTTGTTACATCTGTAGGACTAGTCTGTTTATATAAACCTTCTGTAGTCTTCTCTAATCTGAAAGGATCTAAAATCATATGTTACTTTGGGAGTTGGGTCGTAACACCACCTTCAATTGCGTGCCATCTTACAATTTGACCTTTTTGCTATGCAGCTGTAGTTGATGGAGTATGCAAGCCAAAGCAAGGAATCCAGGTGTTTCCATAGAGGCACAAAAGACAAAGCAAGGGGGTCTTCTTTCTTGTGGGATCCAATATCGCTCTTCACAGTACAAGATGCTTGCTTACCAACCAGCATGAATAATATCAGGAATCAATGGCAAGCCCTTCACTTAACAGGAACAACCCTTTTTTTGGTCAACAGAAGGCCAAGAAGAGACAGAGACTTTTTGCAATCCAGAGGACCGTGAATAAACACTCAATTGGTGTAGTGGATGCTGAGAGCAATTTTGTGGGAACAACTGGATGATCCTAGGTCCTCTCAAGAGTACCTGCACAAGTTGGTGGGCATGAATCAAGATACAACTTAAAGCCCAGTGGTCAGCCATCAAGGTAATGAATGAATGGTGAATCTTAGCAAAGATGCCTAAAAGAAGTCAAGGTTTATGGTCCCCCATAACACAAGACACGCCAGATTCATGATACCTAAGTGTTACGACTAGTAAACCAGAAAGTGACAATAACTCCAGTACCAGTGGATGGCAAAGACTAAGGAGATGGCCAAGGCAAAGAGACAAATGGACAATTGAAGTGGTTGGCAAAAGCAACTTTCAGAAGAGCAACTTATGATATTTCATCAACAAGGAAGAGGGGAATGACCCCTCCTGGCTTGTCTTATATACCTTTATTATTACCAAAATACTTTCTACTGAATCCTTAATCCCAGCATAATAATCACTAAGCAACGGTCAGGATAAAGTTGTCATGAATGGGTAAAGACCAACACATGACAGCATAAATTAGACATGATGTTCCATGCTTAGACATCTATAGCAAACATTGACAGCATCCCAAACGAGGGTCAGGTCAATAAGAGCAGACACCAGACAGGGACTAGAAGCAACCAGGACCACAAAGGATCACCCCATTGATGGATTTGTATCCCAAACTAGTCTTGTGACAGGCCTGGGGGATTCTAGACCAGGAGGGGGATAAGATGGGAGAATAAGAAAGAGGAGAGATGCTTTCACCCAGGTGGCAGGCATTGATCAGAAGGGGAAAACAAGATTGACCATCAGCCATCAGGTAAACTACCAACAAACCTCAACAAGCTTGCTAAATATTGGACATCAATACCTATGATAAGCTATAAGTGGCAATCATCCAATAAACAAGAGCCGCAAGAGGAAGATCCATTAAGACGTTGATCAGCCATCTCTACATGCTAAACCAATATGGGTAACATGCATGGGAGGGATATGATGGAAAGATTAAGATGGAAAAGGACGTTTACTTCTTGCAGAGGAGGATAGGTAATAGAGTGAATGTAAGTAACAGAGAACATGTGTTATGAATAATTGTATTGTATGTAATTAGGTTTCTTCTCAGAGCGCTTCTCAGAGCACTTCTAAGAACGCTTCTAAGAGCGCTTCTCAGAGCGCTTCTACGAGCGCTTCTCAGAGCGCTTCTAAGAGCGATTCTAAGAGCGCTTCTCAGAGCGCTTCTAAGAGCGCTTCTACGAGCATCTCTCAGAGCGTTGCCCTGAGAGCTGAACCCTGTTAACAAGGTATAAGAACCAGTCTTGTAGATGTCCTTTTCCACAAGGATCAAATTATCAATAGTTACTTCACTTGACCTCACCAGCTACGCTGGTACATTACTTCATGCTGCTTGATGGGTCCTTCCAAGCATATTATCACAACTTCTCTGTTGACCAATTCACAAGTACAACGTTTTTAGTAAACCATCACAATCCATCTGTCTTTAGTCAGTCCAAGGTCAACCAAGGACAGATCGTAACAACATGGCTGAAACGAAGCAAAGATTGTTAATGATGGACAATCATTGCTAAAGTAAAGAGATGCTTGATATATATATTGGTATTGCTGGGGAAAAGGATTCCCCAGTGATTCTTGATTGTTGTCGTATCTTAGTATCCTAGTAGCTTAGTAACCTTTAGTCCAAATTTATGAACTTCTAGGAACCATCGAAAGACCAAACCCGATCGACGCAGGCAACAGAAAGCCAACGATGGACTAGAAAACCTAGAGAAGCACATAGAGAAGCACATAACGTGTCACTCTAAGGCCATGGAACAAGATCAAACAATTAGCAACAGGCGCCGATGCCACTGCTTAAAACGCACGCGTGAAACAACCTCCACTTCTCATGTCCACCGTAGATTCTCCGTTTCTCCTTTTCGCTTCTCATTTCAATTTCACAATCGCAGCCATGCCCCTAGAGATCACGGACTTTACCTCGGCAGGCAGTCGCATATCAGCGGGCCAGACGTCGGATATTGACGTCCCAGTTACGCTGCAACTGCGAAAGAGTCTAGCAGGACAGACGTCCAGTAAAGCTTCGACAAGGGGTCGTCTGTCTGGAGATTTCATTGTCGCCGTCACTCAAGACAAAAGTAGGTGCATTGATAGTGTCGGGCTAACTAAAGGATCTGGGCTGGAGATCGGCGTTGCAGCTCTCGATATTGGGACTGGCAAAGTGAGTCAAGGTCTCAGACCCAAAGCTGATTTCAAATGGAGATGGTCATCACACAGGTCGGTGAGATCCTTGTGCCATTTTATCGGCAGCTAATACCCCTAAAGATTGCAGACACCAACAGTAGGCACCGCGCACATGTGCTCGGTCTTGAGGCTGAGGTTCTGTGTAGCGTACGACAGAATCGTCAAACACCTCAACACTCATCCTCCCGCAACTATTCTCGCTCCTGACACAGCCATATGCGTCCTAGACGGGAGTGGAAAAGACCAACGCTCAAAGACAGGTTCCAGTCGATTATTTGACATACTTGCGTGGCAGTTTGGGCTAGAGGCGGAACCGATAGCTAAAACATACTGGGATCGGGATACTGGTAAGTTGTCAGCAGAACCGAAGCTGAACAACCAATCTGCAGGTGCCGACTTCGTTCACAAGCTCGCCTGTGATGACGAGCAACGCACTTCGACATTGATGAATCTTTCGGACAAGTGTGTCCGGTGAATATGCCGTGCAGTAATTAACCTGATAGACATGCCGCGCTCTGCGCTACGTCAGCGCTGTTTCGCTGGATGCAAGCCCGGCATGACATCACGTTTGCTGAGGGAAGCATGAAGATCGAATATGTAGCCGTAGAAGGTATGTCCATTAGTGGTCGCCACAGCTCACATCACAAGGCATCATGTTCATCGACACTGAAACCGTGCGAAACCTCGAGCTAGTCACAAACAGTCTATCCAACCGCACTGAGAGAACCTTTTATAGTAAGTTGAAGAGGCATTATGACTTGATGCCAGGTACTCTGAACAGATGCCTTACTCCTATGGGCTCTCGCTTGCTTCGTGCGAACATTCTACAGCCAAGTAACAGTAGGTGACATTCGAAATTGCTCTGAGATTGGTAGCACGGGTGGTCATCGAGAATCGTCTAGATGCTGTGCAAGGTAAGCAAGATTATCTGCTGCTGCTTAGTAAGGCAGAACTCACGCGAGCGGACGCCCTGAGACAGGAATTGAAGTATGCACTTCGAGGCTTGAAGCAGGTGACTCCCTAGGTGACATCCTTTTGCTGACGAGCAAGACGGATGTCGATAAGCTCATCGCAACCGTACAGCCTAACCCAATGCTTGTACTGACTCCGCAGTTGTCTATCACTCACAATCGACGCCTAGATGCAGCCTTGACAGAGCAGAGGATCACTTCCCTGCTGCAAATCAAGAAGCTCATTAGAAGCACAACCGAGATAAAAGACAAACTGTCAAGCTGCCAAAGTACCCTCCTCAAGTCTGTCAAAAGAGTTTGTCCCAAGCAATTGATTACTACTGATAACCAAAGAACTTGAACGATGCTCGTTTAAAAGCGATTCAAGACAAAATTGAGGGTTTGGCCATGTTGCTGCTTGTCTGATGGACCAGTGTCTCTCAACGATGATTCGACGCTCAAACGCTCGTCAACGGGAACAGTGGCAAAACAAGCTAAACTTTACGCAGTCAAGGCCGAGTACAACGCTCTACTGGATATCGCCCGGAGAACGCTCGGGGAGAACACACAAGACATACACACCAGTTGGTCAAGTGCAAAAGGTTTCGCTGATTAGCTCAGTCAAGGATAATCTCAATGGTGAGCTCCCAGGACGTGACATTTGACAGCGAGAATTATATGGCTTCGATGCGAGATTGGAATGGCTGGAGTCAGGAGCCCGTCTTTCTGTTCCTTCCGACACCTTTGAAGGGCCGCTTCCGAGGGAGTTGATCAATGCTGAATCTACTAAGAGTCGGTGAGTAATGGTCGCACCATAGCTGAGAAGATCTTCACAGTATCAAGTTCACCACTCACGGACTTGCGCGTATGCAATTGCTACCTTTTGCTGACGATGTAGATGAAGATCAATGCTTTGATGGTGGAGACCGAGCAAGAGATCTTCGCCTTAAGCGAGAAGATAGTGGGCGAGCTTGTTGATGACATCATCATGGCGATGGGTTTGTCGAAACAACTTGCAAAGCTGAATACAGGTGGTCTGCATCGATGCTCTGAAGTGGTGAGTTCCCGGCGCGACCTGCACTAAGGACAGCTGGCCATATTAGATGTGGTCGTAGCATTCGCTGAGATCAGTACTGGTAGGCTGCCCGAAGTGTAGTGCTAACGAAGGGGCCGTAACTGGAGTAAGAGGCGTCACTGTCTTACTGACCGACCGCCTTAGCGCGTCCGGAATTTAATGACACCCTAGTGGTAAGCTTGCCATGGAGGATCTATCGTTTTAACATGCGCAGATCAAGCAGGGAAGGCATCCCATTCTTGAGGACACCCTTGGCGGTGGCGGTTGTGTTCCCAACGATGCGTGAGTGATACTACAACATCACTAAGGATGCTAGATTTGCCGCAGAGGGTGTCTCCGCTTTCCAGTTAGTGCAAGGGCCCAAGTGAGTCAAGCCTGATGCACACGTTGATGCCTAGCATGTCTGGCAAGAGTACCTTTATTCGGCAGGTCGGTCTACTGAACATACAAGCAATGCTGGGATGCTTGTGAGTGGCCGTTTTCTAAGAGCGACTGATCCGTAGCGTACCGGCGGAATATGCTAGCTTTCGATTGCATGATTCACTGTTGTCTAGGCTTTCGAATGATGGCAAGTGATGCCAGTGTCTGTGCTGATTGTAGACTTGGTGGAAAAATCTTTGTCTACCTTTGCAGCAGAGATGGCAACATCTGCGATGATACTAGGTGTGTGAAACTGAAACGAGACGCTTACGCAGGGATGGCAACGCCTCGATCTTTGATTCTGATCGACGAGGTGAATTAGTCGTAACATCTGGACTGACTGAAGCTTGGACGAGGGACTGCCCCGCAAGAAGGTTTTGGCTTGTCCCACGCGATTGGCGAAGCTCTGATCCGGACCAAAGTAAGCAGTAGCTAATATTACTCCCTCATACTTAGGCATTTGTGTACTTCGCTACTCACTTTCACGACCTCGCCACCACTCTCTGCAGTCACCCAGGGGTAGTCAAGTGGGTGACAACTTCATGGACCCGGTCTAGCTGACAGTCAGTGTTCATCTCGAAGTTGAGGTATAAGATCAATCTCGCTGGCGGGTTATGGCTGATGAGGAAGCACAATCGTCACGATCCTAACTCAGCGGAGTTTGGAACCGTCTTTCAATACCGAGTCGTGGAGGGGCCAAACAGAGAGGAACATTATGGTGGGTAATGTGTTACTGTGCTTATGCGTAGGCTTGGAATTGGCCAAACTCGCGTCCCTACCACTCAAGGTTATGACCAGGGCTCGCGAGGTCGCTTATAAGCTGACTGAACTGGAAGACAAAGGTTTGGGAATCACTGGCAGCCGCTCATGGTAGGCCGCAAGTCGAGTAAGATCAACGCAGTCATCTCTCGAAGGAGAGCTATCGTCAAGCTGCAGGGCCGTCTTAAGCAAGTGGTCGAAGTCTCCAGACTTGATGACCGCGAACTCGCTTCCTTCCTCGTTGACCTTCAGAAGGAAGCTCTCACCGTCCTTAAACAGGCGTTCCAAGCAGAGAAACTTTAGGGACAAGTCGAACACGAATAATAGAAGTTGGCAGGGAAGCTGAAGATGGGACTATGCATGTCTATAGCATTAGCATTCCATGCGACATGCAGATACCCCTGGATGTTACATAGACTCCGACAAATTGACCTTTGCTCCGGGCCACCCTTCGCTTTCAATGGCGATCAGCGCTCGCTCCTGAACGACTCGCAGTTCTCGAATCCGCATACGTCTGGCTTTCCGCTTCGGTTCCTTGACGTCTGCAGGGATCAAAGCGTCCAGCTCAGCGTCGGATGGTATGACCGACGTCAAATTCGAGCCGTGCATTGGGCGAGGAGTCGCCATACCGGAAGGGTTTGCATTTGCAAGGGAGTAGAGATGTGTTCGAAGGAGTATCTGTTGCACAGCTAGCAGAGCTTTGGAGACCGCCGAGACAAACGCTTGTGGTTCAGATCCAGCGTCATCAAAATGGGCGAGGACCATCGCTGAAAAGAAGTCACCAACGCCGGAAAAGTAACCATGGATAGTTGGCAGGGCAAATGCCCAGGTTTCTAGGCGACCATGCAAGTAGGTACTGGCGAAGGATACCAGGACATCGTCTTCAGAATGAGCTGAAGCTACCGCCTCGTACCAGAGTGGTGGAGACTCGGGCAGCATGTCGATGTAGGACGAGGGCGGCGACGGGAGTGCCAGAGCACGAACCTTTGAAGCAGGAAGAGGAATCGAAGATAGCGCAATGTAGGGAAGACCATAAGTGGTGTGCAGCTGTTTCAGCGAGTCTTGTAGTGATGCCATATCCGTGATTTTTGAGCCAGAGAGCAATCTATGGCATGAGCAGTGTTGAAGTCAGAAACTCACTCGACCTCAAAGTGGTTCGGCGTAATGATCGTGGCCAGAGACAACATGCTCCTGTATACCGGTATCACATCTTCAGCAACGTATAGTTTCCCCCCATCTCCCATCACCGCTGACGTCAGTGAATCTGGAAGAAGCTATCACGCTCACGATCAAGGACGTAGATCAGTTTGGGGTTCTCGGCTTGCATGTCGGCAATATGACTCTGAACGACCCGCAAGGCTGACGCTCCTGGTATATATCCCGTCAGGACTCGAGGGTGATTGAGCAATCCATTGGTGACTAGGCCTTCAAAGACGGCAGAGAGCTCTTCTGGACTCGTCTTGTGACCGTTGGTATGTCCATAACCTGCGGATGACAATCGGACGAAGCAAGGAAATCAAAGAAAGGAAACTCACCGGTGTGATTGGAAAACTGCACGGTGTTGATAGCATCCACGTCGTACCCAAGTGTTTGCAAAGGGAATGTAGCGGCTCTGTTGCCTCTAGGTGAACGCTGCACATCGTAGAAACCTTACCAACATAGCCTGACACGACGTGAGACTGGATTGACAGCACTCTGTCCTTATCCATGGTGAAAGTTGGACAGCGGAATCAACAAATTTATTTTGAGCGGTGTTCATCTCATGACTACAATGCTGCCGAAGAAAACGGACAGGCGATGCTCAAGATGCAATTGAAAGGGTATACAAACAGAATACTTCTAGTTCTTCTTCTCACCCTCAGACGCTGATGAGTCCGATGCAGAATCCGACTGCGCTCCAGAAGACTCTGACTCAGAGGTCCTATTATCGGCCTGTCGCTTTTCGTACACCTGAAATGTCAGCCAGGTGTCAAGATCTAGAACACTAACCTTTTGGAACAAGCCCAAAGAGGCTTGTTGAGCAGCATCAGCGGCCGCTTTGATGTCTTCCGCTTTGACGGAAGCGTCTCCAGCAGCACCCTTGGCTGCGATCTCCCTCAGCTCTCCAAGCAGCTTTCTGACCTTTTCCCGCTCAGTAGCATCCAGCTGTTTCTCGAATTCATTCAATGACCTTTCGGTCTCTGATGCAAAGCTCTCGCCGCGGTTGGCCTCTTCTATGACCTGCCGTCGCTCCCTGTCGGACTCGGCGTATCGCTCGGCATCGGACACCATGTTTTCGATCTCCTTGTCAGACAGACCAGAAGATGATGCAATTGTCACGGACTGTTCGCGGTCTGTAGCCTTGTCAACGGCACTCACGTTGACAATACCGTCTGCGTCGATGTCGAAGGTGATCTGGATCTGAGGAACACCCTTGGGAGCTGGAGGTAGACCAGTGAGCTGGAAGTTACCGAGAAGCTTGTTGTCGCGGACAAGCTCTCGTTCGCCCTGATAGACCTTGACATCAATCGAAGTCTGACCATCTGCGGCAGTTGAAAAGTTTTGAGACTTTTTCGTAGGGATAGTGGTGTTCCGGTTAATGAGACGGGTGAAGACTCCACCGAGTGTCTCGATACCGAGAGAGAGCGGAGTGACGTCGAGCAGCAAGATATCGGTCACGTTACCGGCCAAAACACCTGCTTGGACCGAAGCACCAATAGCAACTGCCTCGTCGGGGTTGACACCCTTGCTGGGTTCACGGCCGAAAACGGTCTTGACGGTCTCCACAACTTTGGGCATGCGTGACATACCACCGACGAGAATGACCTCGTTGATATCAGAGGCTTTGACTCCGGCGTCACTCAGTGCCTTCCTACATGGCTCGATGGTTCGGTCGACCAAGGGTTTGACGATTGACTCGAATCGAGCCCGAGTGAGGTTGAGGTTGATATGCTTAGGCCCAGATTCGGTGGCCGTGATATATGGGAGGGAGATGTCGGTTGAACCGGCGCTGGATAGTTCACACTTGGCCTTCTCGGCGGCTTCTCGAATACGCTGGATTGCCATGCGGTCCTGCGAGACGTCTACGCCACTTTCCTTCTTGAATTCGGAAAGGATGTGATTGACGAGCGCGATATCGAAATCCTCCCCACCAAGATGAGTATCACCATTGGTCGATTTCACCTCGAAGACTCCCTTTTGCATTTCGAGGATTGAGATATCAAAAGTACCACCACCAAGATCGTACACAGCAATGACGGCAGATTCGTTCTTGTCGAGGCCGTAGGCGAGGGCTGCAGCGGTGGGTTCGTTGATTACTCGAAGAACCTCGAGACCAGCGATGGAACCAGCATCTTTCGTTGCCTGACGTTGAGAGTCGTTGAAATAGGCGGGGACGGTGATCACTAGCCAATGAGCTAAGTTCTGTGTTAACCGACTCACCTGCGTGCTTCACAGGTTTGCCCAGGTACGCCGAAGCGGTGTCCTTCATCTTGCCAACCACAAACGCGCCGATCTGCGAGGGGGAGTAATTTTGACCGCGAGCTTGAACCCAAGCATCGCCGTTCGTGTGGGCGACGATTTTGTAAGGAACGTTGGCGATGTCTTTTTGTACTTCGGCATCCTTGAATTTACGTCCGATCAAACTGTCATTAGCGACGAAACAGAATGTATGCTTACCGTTTCGAGGCGAAGATGGTGTTTTCACCATTCACGACGGCTTGCCGACGGGCTGGCTGTCCAACCAATCGTTCCCCATCTACCATCAGCCTTATTGTCGACCGTGGAGCTTACCCTTGGTGAAAGCAACGACAGAGGGCGTTGTTCGAGCACCCTCTGAGTTCTCAAGCACCTTTGCAGCACCACCTTCGAAGATCCTGGATATCAGCTTGAACGGAACAGGAGAGACTCACGAAACACAAGAGTTGGTTGTTCCAAGGTCGATACTACAAGTGTCAAATAAGTTCAGGCCACTTGGCGCGATTCTTTTACACTTACCCGATCACTGGACCGCTGACCTTGCCGTTCGAGTTGAAGCGTTTGGCACCCAGAAGGGAGGCCGTCGATCGCTGATATGAGCTCTACATCGGCGAAGCAGACTTACAGATGCAGTACGGAGTGGAATGGAAGGGACAGCTCTGAGAGAGCGAGTGAGGCCGTACATGATGTTCTGGCAGTCGTTGTTGGGATGCAAAGAACCTGTGGATGAATGCGAGATTGCAAGACTTATTAAATAGCGAAGAGCCGAAATCTGAATTTTCATCAGAAAATCTAGCTGATTCCGCCAGTGGCAAATTCTGGTTCCGTTATGTCAAGTGGGGCCCCTTACTTCTGCGTCCAACGCCGATATGTGGCACATACATAGGAGAGAGTATACAATCATTACATGTCCTCGTTACAGCAGCCATTCGCATTATATGCTATGAGTCTCGATACCAATTACCTATTGTCAGCCCTACGACGCACCACTTGACCTCACCTTGACTCCCTTTCTCCTCGGCACAGCGTCGGTCAACTGGTTGCATCCTGAGGGTCAGCCAACTCTCTGGATGACACGCACCCCAAACTCTGACGCTCTGGAGTTCCTCGCACCCTTCGAGAATATCTTTCATGGTGAAATCTGTAACTTGACGACACCAACCAAGATTGAGCTCTCGCAGGCGCTTGCATTGACCTAATTGGCTCAATGTATCCGAATCCACTTCTCGCCAACCCATGATCGACAAACGTTCGAGTGAGTGCCCGGAGTGCTCCAGAAGTGCTCTGAGGGCCGGACCCCGAAGGTCGTGCCCTTTTTCGAGATCGATGACTTTGAGACCTGGCGATACGCTGCTCCGGAAGAAATCTGCAACACCGTCATCGGTAAGCTCGACGAGGTTGCGCAAGTGCAATTCATGAAGCCGCAACCCAGCAATGGCTGGCAGGATGGCATCGGAAAGCTCGGGATTGTCTGAGAGATCTAGCGATGTGATACTCGTACAAGCCTGTAGCAACAGCTCCACGTTCATATCGATAAGCGTATGTCCGGGGGCCGATAGATCTAGTGAGGTCAGATTGAGCTTGGCGAGATGGACGAGCCAAGTGTTGTCGAGCTGGCCGATCTCAGAGAGTCGCAAGGTCCTGACATTCGGACAATACTCAATGAGTTTCGTGATAGTCTCCTCATCTATGCGAGGGGACTGCGTTATTGACAGACTTTCCAGCATCTCGCCGCGACCCTCAAAGAAGTCGATCCATCCTTCTTTGCGAACGAGGAAGGGAGCAAACAGTTCGAGGCTCCGCAGATGGGCGAGACCTTTGCCCCACGCAGCGACCGCCTCAGTGGATAATTGTCCGCACAAGTGGAGATGCAACCGTTCCAGATTCGGGCACAGCTTGGCGAGAGCGAGATACGAATCGGACACGAGACGTGTGCAGTCGTACATAGCAAGCTCGGTACGGTCCACTGAGTAGATGAGCGACGCGGTTTCCGGGGTCCTGTTATCAGCGTTGACTCGTCCTTGGCTTACAGTCGGCGGCTTTTTGAGATGATCTTGCAAACTTTGTCCATGTTGACAGACCCAATGTGGCCTAGAGCTTCAACATCCTCAATGTATTTTCCGATCATCTGGCATGAGCTGGGCTAGTCGGTGGCAATCACCTGTATACACAAATCTCCTAGCGGCGTGACACCTTTGCGCTGTTCATAGTGGACAACCTTTCCGCGGTCTTCCTTCTTTTGTGCGGTTCTCTTCGGCGCTTTCTTAGCTTTCGCAAATGGGTCGATGCCGAGAGCATAGCAGCATTCGAGACAAAGCCATGTAGACTTTTCAGTCGGATGCTCCTTCGTGTACGGAGTCTGGGTTGAGCAGGGCTAGCTCAGGAGCGACTCACAACTGTGAAACGTTTGCTGCACTCGCCACAGTCCATGAAATTCCCGACGGGTTGGAGAGGACCAGGGACAACATCAACTTTGCTCTTCCGATTAGGCAGAGTAGCTGATTTGCTGGGACCGGAGGACGGCTCGGCATCGAGATCGTCAGAGTCGACAGAAACAGCCCTCCGCTTCGGAAGTGATCCACCATCCTGGGAAAGGAGATCAGCAGCGACAACGAGATCACGAACCTCGTTTGGCTTTCGTTTTGTTGATCCATCATCCGAGACCTCTGGGGTGTTCTCTCCAACTTGACTTGGTCCAGCCTCGACAGTCCGGGCAGTTACAGCTCCAGCTGGGTCTAATGCCACATCGCCACCGATGATAGGGCCATCAGGTGCTAGCTGCTGACTCCCATCGATGTCTGCTGAATTGCCCCACGTCGTCAGGCGGCCTGTCGGTTCAACTCCAAGTCCCTGAGAAAATGAGGCCGTCTCTCTATGTGACACTCACGGCAAGGAAAGAGGTCAAAGCCGACGATGGCCCCCGTACACTACCATTGGCGCCTGTGCCTCCCCTTCGGCGAGACATGATCAGATAATCAGGGCGAGTTTTAGCGGGAAGCGCAGAAAGAATGAGGAGGAAGCTTGAAATCTAGATCTTCAGTTGACTGGACTCGTGTCACGTGACAAAATACGCGATCTTTGTCGCGTCTTAAGCTGCTCTCTCCGAGTTAACAACTGCAGCATCTTCGCATGATGGCCCCGAGAGGCGCTTTCATCGTCTTCGAGGGTTTGGACCGTTCAGGGAAGACTACTCAGGTGCAGCGTTTAGTACAGAGACTTGAAGCGGATGGACGAGCAGTCCGGCTACAAAAATTCCCAGGTACGGCTCAACGTTGTTGGCTTCGGCTCACAGCAGATCGCACGACATCGATAGGGCGCATGATAGACTCATACCTGCAGACAAAGAGTGACCTTGATGACCGAGCCATACACCTACTATTCAGCGCCAATCGCTGGGAATGTGCGTGAGTTTCCGCAACGATGTGCACTTCCTAACATACAGGAATGCCATAGAGCGCGACCTTGCTCAGGGCGTGACGGTCATTGCAGATCGCTATGGTTTCTCAGGAATTGCCTTTTCCGCCGCCAAGGTGAGCGGCAACTGGAATCCGCTAACCGCAGGGCTTGCCGTTTTCTTTTTGCCTCCAGCCAGATACTGGCCTGCCATTACCAGATTCGGTTATATACCTGACTGTGAATCCCGAAGTTGCTGCTTCTCGTGCCGCCTATGGTTTGGAGCGCTATGAGACAAAGGACATTCAGACGCGGGTGCGAGAAAGATTCGACGAGGTCGCGAACGAGGTGCAAAGGCGTCATGGCAACATATGGCATACTATTGACGCTTCGGGCAGTGTAGATGATGTTCAGGAGAAGGTCTGGGCTGCTGTAACATCGACCTTGAATGCAGACTTCCCAAGCATGGGTAGATTATGGATGTAACAGTGCTGTCAGACATACTAAGCAGCCTGGCCCTTTGCTCTCCCACGGTCACTGGCTTGGGCATTGCGTCCTGGGATAAATACGAGAAAAAGAATCGATTTTAATGCACGAGCGCGGTTAAGTCGTCTTTCTGCTTGTCTTTTCTCCTTCTCCAACCACCATGGCGCCTTTGTTGCGCAGGTACTTTGCTCCGAGGCAGCGATCACTACTCTCAACCCTATTCACAGCTACCTTCTTGGGCGCCGTCATCGTAGTCGCATTTCCTTGTCCTGCTCGACCTTCCGATCGTTCTGCGATGCGTCTGGATGGCGAGCAGATGAACTCACGAGGAGCCAGGCAGGATGTTGTTGTCATGATGAATGAGAGAGGAAAGCGGCGGTTCATTGAGGAACGCTAGGCCAACTTGGTGAGTACCTGGAGTCTCTTCAGCGACATGCTAACGAGGCCAGACATTTGAGAATGCTGTTTCGGCTACTTGTTTTCCTGGTTGTTTGACCCTTAGTACGTTCAGCTATACAGTTCTCAGCTAAATACCTCCTAGAGTCTGTGAAGTTCTGTATCAACACTATTCACTCTCGCAACATTTACCCCGCACTTCGATACCATACTGCATGCATTGCTACAATAGCGACTCAAATCATTCTCACGGCCCAGCTCCCTTCTGACCCGTCGCCTTCGTTTTATTCTCCCTCTGACCATATGCCTTGCTAGCGTACTGTGGTCGTCAGCAGAGTCTGCACATATAGTCTTACGTCGCCGTCGATACAGATAAGGTTTTGCTGCTCTTGCGCCTCTCCGGCCAAGTATCGGCGGATGATCTCTTTGGCACCGTTCGCATAACGTGTCTGGGCATCGATGGAGGTACCGGATACGTGAGGGGTCATGGCGTTACCACCACCTAGCTTGTTCTTGGCGTTCCTCCAAGGATGATCTTGCCCTGCTGGCTGCTTATCCCAAACGTCCCCGCCGTACCCTCTCAGCTGACCGCTTTTGAGAGCGTCGGCGACGGCCTGGGAATCGCATATGGCACCCCTGGCTGTGTTCACCAACCACGCACCCTTCTTCATCTTACTAATCAAGTCTGCGTTGAATAAACCCCGCGTGCCTTCGTGTAGCGGGCAATTCTTCTGTCAGCAAAGCCTTGACAGCGACGAACGATGGTAACAACGTCGGCCTGTGCGAGCATATCCTCAAGCTTTTCAACGCGCCTGGCCTGGATTCCCTTGGCAGCCTCGGCCGGAAGATCGGTATAATCGTACCACAGAAGCTCCTTGCAGTTGAAAGGGGCGAGCCGCTGCAAAACGCGATAGCCAATCCTACCACAGCCGACTGTCGCGACGACCTTGCCCTCGAGATCGTACGTATCACGGGCAACGTCGGCTACGTTCCAGCCACCAGCCATGATCTGCTCGTGGGCCGGCACAAAGTTGCGCACGAGGACTAAGATGGTCATGACAACATGCTCAGCGACGGAAACCACGTTCGACCCAGATACCTCGGCTACGGTGATATTGCGCTCGTTGGCTGCGTTGAGGTCGATGTGATCAGATCCGACACCGGCTGTGACAGCCAACTTAAGCTTGGACGCTTTCTGTATCAGATCGCGAGTGAGATAGGCCGGATGAAAGGGCGTAGTGACGAGAATCTCGGCCTTGCAATTAGATTCTTGCCAGCCTTGTTCCACTCACTTCTGGAAGGTGCTTTTGAAATTCACTGTCTGGGCCCTCCTTGTCATCAGTAACAACAAATCTGTATCTCAGCGCCGTTTCTTGTTTGTCCTCACTCGTGCCCTTGCTCTTTGAGCCACTCCTCGATTCCAAGCTTGTTCTCCACGGTACCAAGGAGCTTTTTCTCCTCTTCTGCGGCCTTCCCGCCGCGATACAAAACTGCTAGAACTTTGGCTTTGGAGGACATGGTTGTTGAAAAGCGTCTGGTGACAAGAGGACGCAGAGGTACGATAGAACGGATGAGCATGTTGTTATATAGCTGTGACGGTGTCTGATGACTGAATGGTGCCAGTTTGAAGGGCAGAGAGTGCACGAGAGCACATGCGTAGCTGCAATCTTGGTCTGCTTTGGTCACATGAATGAATCTATCCGACCGTCGGAGCGCAGTGACGAGTGCCGGCTATTTGTATCACCCGACCAGTCGCCGGTGCTGGTCGGCCGAGCGTGTACAGTATGTAATAATAGGTGGACATTCAAATTACAGCATTTGTCATTCCAAAAAGCAGTCCCCGGCCGTCTAGACATCCTCGATTATCCATAATAAGAGGAGTGATAACTCGTACAGGTCTTTCTACATACGTACAAAACAACATGGTCACCGAACCTGCTCCCAGCGGTCCAGTTCCTCCTGGATGACTTGCGTCCGCCTCTCCGGCGAAGGATGAGTCGCTTCTGTCCACAACTTGAACACCCGTCCTGTCAACCCTTTCTCTTTTTCGTGATCGGGCTGTATCTCGTGCAATTCCGTAACGGTCCGGGAAAAATGCGCTAGGGCGTCTCGAGGGTCATAACCTGCTAATGCAAGCATTCTACTCTTAGCCTTGTCAGACAGTTCCTTACCTTATACCCGCGAGATCCGCTTCATATTCGTGCTTCCACTCAAAGCCAATGTGGCCGTAACGCCCTGCCAGCTGTTCTGTACTAGTGCGCCCCACATTTGCCAGCGCATCATTGACCCAAGGGCCAAGGAATAAACTTTCATGAGCATGGTCTCGTGTGTGAAACTTACGTGAATGGCCATATCCAAGCTCTGATCACATCCAACGCCAAGCCTAGCATACTAGGCCACAAGACTTGCTGCTGGGAGAGCGTCTCGAGGTGGTGACTGAGAAGGAGATGTCCCATCTCGTGAGCGATAACGGTAGCAAGATGTAGTGTTTGCTCCTCGGTTGGCTCGGGGTACGGGGGAGAAGCGAATGGGTTCCAAGAAGCAGCTCGTGGAGGTAAATCTCGTAAGATATAGTCAAGCAAGCCAGTAAATATCACGAGGCCACCAGCACCTTTCCCACCAAATCCGTACGAGAAGGCATTGCGCTCTTCGGACTGAAGTAACATTATATTATAGGGTGGGCCAACCTCGAGATGCTCTTTGCCGGACGTGGATTCACTCCCCGGCAATGCTGCATGGAGCATTGATGACACCCTTGGTCTCGGTTTGAGAGGGTGCGACGAAGGCGGGATCACGAGAGTGGCGGAAACAGGCCGAGGCTCGGTGGATGGTATTTGACAATCGGCGGTTGCTGCTGTCTCCAAACGACGAAGGACCCCCTCGACCCATCGCCATCGCCAATCCTGGTATGGCACAACGGGAGGTGCAGGGTGGTCGGCGGTCGTGAGGAGGTTGATGACACTACGATACCAGTTGGCGCCCGCCAAACTCGCCGAGATAGCGTCTTCTTCCTCTGGAGTCAGCAGTATGAGTCGCCAACGGCCACTCAATGGTACTCGTTCCAGGCCGCAAAGGTAGACTGCACATAACATGAAAATTGGGAGGCCGAGAACAGCCACCAATAAGAGCCTCATTCGCCATAGGCTGTCCTTGAATATGCGCAAACTGACCCAATGTCGGCGAAGGAGATTCACTTCGGCACGCTGGTCTGGCGTGAGTTCGTTAAAGTATGATATCGACGCCGGTGGAAGGTCCGGGAGAAAGAACAACGCTCTCTCATAGAAAGATGCTTTGCTGTCAATGTTTTCCTCCCTGCGTACCCTGCCCTTGTCCTTGAAGCGATTCTGAGGCATGGGTATCATATACGCCCTCCGGCCGTCTGGATCAATGAAATCATCCCCCTCCGTTCGCCCTTGCACCATTTTCTTTGCGTCGTCTGACTTCAATCGGATTCCCTTTTCGTCTTGACACCACATCTTCCAAAATTCCTCCGCATCGTGACTAGTGTTCGGCCGCATGGTCTCATCCATCCATCGAACGCCACGAACGAGCTTGAGTGTAGCAAGTGTACCGAGGGGTAAAAAGGATATCATGACTCGCGAAATCGCGGTGATGATTGTAAGCGCAGAGGCGGACTAAAACGATGAGTATGGTAAACGTTGTACACTCACCTTTATGATGCCGAGGAATGCGGGAACCAGTGGTAGGGCCTCTCTTCGATGTGTCGCATGGAACTGGCGGACCTGGACTATACCGACACCAGTCAACAATGGCATTGAGGCACCACAGGTCTGCTCCTTGACCCTCCATTGCGGCAAGGGCGCTCTCGTGCTTGCCCATAAGGCAGGCCCCAAACTTGACGGCCGTCGTCCGAGTGGGAAATTTATGCAATGGTGGGGATTAATCGACTGGTATGCAGGAACTAAGCCTGTCGCCTGACGTGCAGAGCATAGACGCCGGGTATACAGCATGCCTAGGACATAAGGAGTCTGATTGTGTTGAGGAGTGTTGGGTGGAATGAATGCTATTGAGTGCAGACCGCAGACGACGCACACGCGGCAGCAGAATGCAAACGATAATAATATTATCGGCCGTTTCACGTTCTCATCAATCCCTTCCCCCCTTTCTTTCCCTTTCCCTTTCCTCTTCCTCTCTTCTCTTCGCTGCCCGCCCTCATGGCGTCTGTCAACAGTCAACATGTCACACGAGAGTCGACTCGATGTTCGGCTTCAAGATCTCGCCGACGACGATGCACAGGAGCTTCGAGCTTTCCTCGAAAAGAAAGACTGGTTTGAAGGCAAACTTCAGGTGAGGGACGGGTAGAGGGACGTCATTGACTGGCAGTATCTCCAATCATTACCACTAATCTCACCCTTCCTCGTGTCCGATGTGAGGGATGCAGACCTGCTTGTGACTCCCCTGCCGACCAAAAGTCAAATCGAGGAATGGCAGACCGAGCGGGACAAGCTAGAGCAGGACGTGCTCGCGTTTGATGGGGGTGATCTAGGTCGCATGAAGGGCATGACGAGAGGTGAGTGATCCCACGATATAGCTGATGGTAGAGGTTACACTACTGCCTTTGACGCCGCCTTCCACACAACTGGTCTCCATCACTCTCGACCTTATTCTTGTGGTTGATCAGCTCTTGACAATTTTGCGACAGCGGGCCGATCTACTCGAAACTGTCATAACGCGGTATCGTTGGAATGATTTGATGCAAAGTGCCCAGCTGCAACTGCACATGTTGCAAGCCGACTTGGCCGTACTGGTGGAGCAAGACTGGCCTCCAGCGGCTGCGCCGAACAGCAGTTCTCCAATGTCCGCCGAAATTTTGGCACCCTCTTCTGTGCTACCCGTTCTACAAGAACGTCAAGCTGCTCTGATTATAAGTGGCAAACAAGCTGGAGAGGAGCTCGACCGGATGGTCGATATTGGCGCGACTCTTGATTTAGGGATGCAATCTCCAGGCTCGGTACCCGAAGAGCTTCTAGATGCGCAAGACCAGCTTGACGCTCAAATTATGGACATCCAAGGGAAAGTGGATTGGGTGCAGGAACTCTTTCACCAGCGGGAATGGTAAGCTGACGCGCTGCTGAGCTGACCATAGCGCCGATATTCAGCACGCTGCCTTGGGTCATGCCCGTCAGAGATCGCAATCCCTGGTCGCGGAACTTTTATTAGCTCTCGAGGCTCCGGCGAATAGTCTCGTACATCGCAGGTTGCAAATCATGCTGGATTCAATCCGGCTTCCACCGGACGATTTACCACGACCGATTCACCGGGATCATCCAGATCATGATTTTCTTATAATCGCTACTCTCGGACGCGCTCGACAGGATGCGCGAGACCGAGTAGCTCTGTGTCAAGCTGGTATAGCCTGGTATGGCGACCTTGTGAAGAAATATAGGGCTGTGGCCGACCGGCAAGGCCTGCTGGAGTCCGCTTGTTCCGACATTCAATCCGAGTTGAAGTGCCTTTCAGATCTACGACCCGATTTTCGCGAACCTCAGATGTTGACGCAGGATTTCACGGTTTGGATCGCATCCGCCTCCCGTCAGGAGCAAAGGCGACACTTAATCGAAGAGACTCAATTGCAGATTCGATACGCCCAACTTGACATGTTCAAGTATCGACAAGCCGTTCGATGCGGCCCGAGTGAGCTTGGCCTGTCAAATCCAGCCGACCCAGTCATCTCAATCGATGAAGCTCAGGATCAAATCAAGACTCTAGCAGAGAAATCGGAATCCGTCGTAATGGATTTAGTGGTATTTCGAGCCGTACAGCGTATACTGCAGTCATCGACATCACTTAAAAGCGAGCTAGCTAGCTTCAGGACGACGATTGATGTCGCCGTCGAGCATGGATCCGAAGACCTAGATGGACTGGTCACTCATGTCCATCGCCTTGACCACCAGTGCAGAGTAGGTGTCAGGGACGAGGTAGTGCAGCTCCGTGCCACTCTCGATGGCCAAAAACGGTCCTTGTTATCCCTTCAGGCTCACATCGACACCAACACTGCCAGTATAAGTTCCGAAATCTCGCAGACTGCCGAGCTCTTGCACCAACTTCTTTGTCAAGTTCACGTCGTCCAGGACATAGAAAATGAGGCGACAGATCTGTTGACACGAATAGCAAATCCCCTGACCAATCTGTCACCCGAAACCACATCCAGCTCTCTGTCAGTCCCTTCTGAAATACTTGACTTGGTCCGTGACGTGAGAAGCTGGGAAGCTTCAATCAGCGATCGGATAGTGTTCATCGGCGACCTACATCCCAGTGGAGCTGCGGCGGATAATCGAGTTCGAAGAGTCACGAATAGCATCGTCCTTCGAATCCGATCATCGTTTATCAGGTCATTTCACCGCCAGGATGTTGACAGAGTTAATTTGCCAGAGTTGATGACCACGATGGAGCAGCTGGATGTCTTCGGTACGATAGTTCCTACATCCGGCCTCGATGGAGAACGTGCTACGCTGCATGCCCTTTTGCGTGGTCTGGCGGACCTTCAGCCCCAGTTACGGCCCACCTCTTCCCTGATCAACGAATCGCCTGCATTACAACGGCTGCCAAACGCAGCACAAGCAGACTTGCTCCACCGCAGTATCAATAGCATCGCAGAGAGTGCCGCCGCTATTGTACCCTGTGCGGCAATCGGACCGGAGGCAGAGCATCTACAGAATTCACTCGCTCTATCGCGCCGGTCTGAGTCCGATCTCGATCGTCTGGTGAATCTGGCGGCCACAGTGTCAGACTGTGACAGGGCGCTGAGTGAGCTCTTGGTCAGTATAGATACATCAGGTATCGGGGAAGTTCTGCGCAGCAATGCCCATATTGTCTCGACAAATATTGCTCGACTGGGAAACGAGGCACGATCTTTACACGACCCCCGTGCAGATGCGGAATACGAACGTGTTATGGTCACGTGGGCAGAAGTTCAAGGACTCCTTCGCAAGAGTCGTCAGGACGATGAAGAAATGCCAGACGCTGCCAGCCTGTACAGAATCATCACCGAGAATGGGAATCCAGCTTCACAGGTTCAGTCTAGGCCAAGTCCATTGACCCTTCGAAATGGGACGAGTTCGCCCCATTCTCGTGCCGTGTCGGACATTTCAGGCCGTCTAGGTGTAGGGCCTGCACTAATGGCATCTCGTGCTAGCCTACAGCTCGTGAGAGCGTCTTCTGCTTTACCACGACCAAGACGGGCCCCGGACTTTTCACAAGCTCACAGCGCAATACCCAGTCGACAATATTCTTCCAATCATGAAACCCGGCGAGCGGCGAAGGCAAAGACCACGTTGGATCTGGCTGTTGGACGGGTAGTGAGGGGTCTCAAGGTGAATCGATGGTTAGGTACATTTGCTCATCTCTTAGGTCGACGTGCCAATAGTACCCGTGGCTCTGCAAGATTCCGCGGACTGGAAAGATGAATCGGGGACATATTGGATTGGCGCTGAGGGCCAAGCAAGGCTGTGCTATTGCCGGATCCTGCGTTCACGCATGGTGATGGTCCGAGTGGGCGGAGGATGGATGGAACTTTCAAAGTGAGCTTCATATCAGTTGCAGGCTGACAATCAGATTCCTCCTCGACCATTTTGCCGATGCCTTCCTGGTGACTCCTACCCGTGCACCAAATCTCAAGTTGGGCTCTCTCGAACCCGATGTCTCGCCCGATACTTGCTCTCCACTCCAGACTGCACCTAAGAATGAGCAGACTCCCACGCGCTCTCACAGCGCTAACACCACCATCCCACACGTTACGTCGTCGAGCCCATCAAACCCTTTGTCGCCTCTTCAGTTCATACGGCGAGCGAGCGAAAGCCCGCCAATACGAGAAAAGGAGAAGACACGCATGACAAGAAGCCTCCGAAGATCGACTCTCAGCAGGACAGAAGCTTAAAACCTATGTTGATGACCGTAACATTCTTCGGTCACTCAATTCGGTCTTAGACCCGTAATGACTGCTGCCTTCTCATCGTACTTGCCTTGATGTGTATCGATAGTACTTGATGACAGTCATGCATATGCGCTCACTTAAATCCTACTCTTGATCACCACTGTTGACACGGTAACTATTTTAAATCTGGTGCTGTGCCTGAAAGACCAGGACATTGTTTTCGACTATTCACAGTCATGCCTAGGGTCCAATACGTTTGGTCCACGGCCTTACAGGCAGCTGCCGATCAGCTACCTGCTAACATCGGGCGCTCGTCTATCGTGCATGACTTAGTGTTCGCGCTAGATCTGGTCGAGAACGCAGTACAGCCAGACCAACACCTTGGTTCAAGGGACAGGCAGCCCCGGGGAAGAGTCATCTGTCCAGATCTCATATACGCGAGCTTCGCCTCGCTAGAGAAGTACCATGATAAAGCGTATGTAAGGCAGTCAGCCCGGTGACGCTGATAAGTAGGTCGAATACCTTCTCGCAACATCCGACCAATCAACGACGTCTGACGATGAGGCCGGCTCTAAACGTAAGCGCCGTCGAACCGAGCTGCATGGGTTAGAGCACGTAAGTGACCTTGCGTCAAATATACTGACTGCAGGACTGTCCCACCTTTGACGCACTGCCTCAATATGCTTGTTTAGTCGCTGCGTCAACAATGACAGCTTGCCAGCTGCTGGCGGAAGGAGAGTCAGACATTACTATCAACTGGGACGGCGGTCGACATCATGCCATGCGAAACCGTGCGAGTGGGTTCTGTTATGTAGCCGATGCTGTCCTAGGTATCATGCTACTCTCCAAGAAGGGCGAGGCCAAGGGGCGGAAAGGTCGACCCCGAATTCTCTACCTAGACCTCGACCTTCATTACGGCGACGGCGTTGCTCAAGCTTTCCTCTCCCCACGGCGTTATGCTATCAACGGAGGACAACCTCGCCCTCCTCAAGTCCTTACTCTCTCCATCCACCACCGCTCACCGGTCTTCTTCCCACCCTCGCCCTATTCTGACTTGCCGGCCGAAAACACCACTCATCCTTTCACTTTGTCCATCCCACTTTCAGCGTATCCTTCGAGAATGACTTACGCCGCAATCTGGCCCAGTGTTGAACGAATTCGACATTCATTCAACCCAGATTATGTCGTACTGCAGCTTGGTGTAGACGGCCTCGCACGGGATCCCATCGGCCAATTTGGCTCATGGAGCGTCGATGGAGAGGGTGGTGTGCTCTGGTGTGTCGAGCAGGTGAAAGCTTGGGACAAGCCCTTATGTGTTCTCGGAGGTGGCGGGTATAATCATGCAGATTCAGCTCGAGCCTGGGCTCGATCGACGGCAGTTCTAGTAAGCCCCTATCATGGCAAATCGTTGACATCAGCTCGGACGAGAGATATCGTCAAATACACCTGTCCCAGAACACGATCACTGGCCTGAATACGGGCCGTCTTTTACTTTAGAAGTTTCGGAAGGTAGGTCCCTGCGCTGTGGCTAGCTGAATGATGTTCGTAGGTCATGCGATAGATGAGAATACACCCGAGCATCTGGCGGAGATAGACCAGAGATTTCAAAGCATCGCGTCTCGCATTCGAGACATCATCTCGGCTCATTCGTAATGCATCTCAACTATGCCGTCGAGTTTGCTCATCACACCATTTCCAGAGTGCAACTATTCTCTCGGGATTATTGAGGTCTGGCCGAGCTCGTCCTATTTGTTGGTACGGCACAATGTATTCTCCGCTCAATCTTCTGGCCTCTTCGACGGGGCAGGTGGCTGCCCAGAGCTGATTGAGCGCGCCGATACCTGGCGAGGTTGCGATTGCGGGCTTGGCATTAGCTAAAGTCGGTGTACCGACATACAGTGAGCCACAGAGTAAATTCCAAAATGTATGGGGTGAGAAGGAGGTGTTGGGCGATGTTTGTGGCAACCAATCCTGCTATCAGCGCTGCCATTGACAGGACCTCACCTGGATGAATTGCTATGCTAATGATCTGCCCTGTACTCCGGTCATACGATTCTACCTTTTCCTTCCTGGCTCCTTCTTCGGGGCCGTATGCCCAATGTACCCATTTAGCCAGAGCGATGTTCCCCCACTTGCTCTGACCGTATTCAATCCATTTCATATGCTCGTATTTCCCGCGCTTGGTATTGGATGGATCCTTTGGATCTCTTATGACCGACCGGAGATCGACGCCGCCCCGGGGAGCTGCATAATGACCCGCTGAGGTGGAGCTTATAAAGCGACTATGTGGAGTAGCCAATAACGTTGTCAAGAGCAGCGAGACTAGAAGGTGGTGTCCAAGACACTACTACATTCAGCTATGTCTTCGAATAATACGTACGTTGGTTCCGAATTGAAGCGTGTAACCTTGCTTGGTACTCAAGCCTTCTTGTCTGCTGTCAGCGAGAACTAGTGAAAATGCTCACGATGCCATGACCCCAGCATTGGCAAAGAGCACATCGAGTGTGCTTTCTTTGCTGGTTATCAGCTGGAAATGTCTCTGTAACGTACTGTTGAAACTCTTCGGCAGCCTTCTCTACACTTTCCAGATCCGCCAAGTCAAGCTCGAGGAACTCCAGCCTCCCCCGGCCTGCGTTGTTACTCTCATTGCGCTTTGGGTACGTAATACCAGTCACTCCAAAGACTCCTCCCTTTTTGATTGCCCCGATGGCCTCATGCGCCTTCTTTGCTGATCGGCTGGCCATATATACAGTCGCTCCTTTATCGTAAAGAGCTTTGCATGTGACATATCCGAGTCCAGAGTTTCCTCCGGTCACAATGACAACCTTTAAAGAAGTCAGGTCCACTCTGACTTTATAGTTACCGGCGGAATAGCACATACCTTGCCGGACATATCTGGCATATCCAATAGAGACCATCTGGGACGAACCCAAAAGAAAAGCGGCAGTCCAGAGTGAAAAACGACGTTGAGTTTGTCCAGAAACCAGTCCAGCAGGGACCTGCAGACAGTCGAGACCTGCTCGAGCATAGTAACTGATCTGAGCTCTGAGGACGAAGGTCAAATACTGTTGGACGATGAGGATCATAAGATGGAAACTGTAATGGTCTTGTGATTCCGTACAAACCGGAAACGAGCTCGACTGTGTTCCGACGGAAGATGAAGATGGTACAAGATGCATTCTGGCTATTAGTTCGTTGTTTGCTGTTTATATAAATTCAAGGTCCATTTCTGTTCTCCAAACAAGCGCTACTCGCCGGTCTTATTGGCTGAGCATCGGTGTGTGTTCCAAAACTCGGACATTTCCATAGCTGAGCGCTTAAACTGCAAAAAAAGGAAACATCAACATTAATATCGGACTTCCAAGTGGATACTCACGTATCGTTCCAGGGTAGGGCTAAGATCTGTTAGCTCGGCAACATGGCTCCACCTACCTGTTGTAATCCACGAATTGGCATCCAAATCGAGCTTTTGCTTCAGCAGTTTATCCACTATGAACCACCTACTAGATAGACCGGAGTTCCACTCAAAATTGTCGACTAAACTCCAAGCAAAGGTTCCTTTGACAGGCAAGCCATCATCGTTGATTGCTTTCAGAACCTCACCTAGATACGACAAGTAGTACGTGGTACGTCCAGTGTCCTCGGTAATTTGATAGATGTAGTTTTTCCTGATGAATGTCAGCACGATCGCATTCGTCACTAGCCATCACGCCCTGACGAACTCGTTTTCGAACGGCTCAGAGAATCCAAATTCGGACAAGTAGATGCCGCCCTTGGTTGGATATCGATTGACTAGGTCCGCTAGGAACGGGCGAACAAACTGCCAGGTATTCTGTAGCCACGGAGTAGTCGGCCAGTTTCCAAAATTGCCGATACCCCAAGCCGCAGGAGTTGAATCAACTTTAGGAGGTTAATTCTCTCCGATGCAATAACGAAGATACTGACAAAAGCTACTGTCCGTGAGCAGATAACTGATGAGGCCTGATAAGACTCACTTGACTTGGTTGCAAACAGGCCACAGTGGGTTGCTAATATTTGCCACACATGCTTCGACCCCGCCATCTACTACCTGCACATATCCATCTCGATAACCCTGGTAACATCAGTAGCGTCTCTTCGAGAAGATTCCTCACGTCAATGGCAAAGAAATCAGCGCTTCCTTTAATCAAGTCTTTCTGGCTCTGGTTGAATCGAGGAAGAATTTCAGGTGGCAAATCGTGTTTGATCAAGTCGGGCCAATCCTTAGAAATGTTAACGTCCCTTCGGCAGACAGTAATCTCACCCCTGTGTTGTAGATTGGCTCTGCAAAGATGCCGATCTGGTAGGCCTTTATTGATTAGCGTCGTGTCTTATTGGTATAGACCACTCACCTGGTGTCGCTCCACCGCCTCGATGTCGTCTTGATTGCCATCGCGCCATGGAATGCCCCTTTCGGATGAGAAAGACGACTATACAGAACAACGCTCCCACTTACACGAAATTGTCCGATTTGAAAGCGATCTCTCCCTCTGCTCAGATTAGCGCATGTCGATAAAGAAATTTTTGTAGCGTCCCTATGCCTAGCTCCCGGAAGCGCTTCACCGCCGTGGCATGAGCCAAGGTCAAATGATAGCTGCAGGTGTACGGATAAACGGTGCTATTCAGATTGAGTGGAAGAGTTGTCTACGTCACGTCAAGGATGATTCGACTTGCTGGAAATGATACTCGCGTTTACCGGGTACCCCATCTGCTGTCAGCAGAATGGTCTCGTTGAAACTCACTTGACTGCAAAATACGACTGGTTCATTGAAAGTCACCCATTTCTTGACTTTACCATTAAACGCCTTGAATACAGTTTCCTGACTGGATCAGACAGCGCGCTATTGGATGTGTACAACATACGGCGTAGTTGACATAATCGTCAATTATGTCTTCACTAGCAAAACCTCCATAGAGCAATTGCACGGTGAGAGGCGTGTCCCAGTGGAAGAGAGTTCTGAGCTGTCAGCCTCGCTCGCCTCGCCCTAATCAACTCACACAACAGGTTCTATCCCTAAACACCAGCAATAATCGATCAGGTCAGAGTAGAAATCCAGGCCAGCTTGATTGACCGGACTCCCCTTCACGGCGAAGGGATAGATTCGAGTCCAAAACATCGAAAAGGAATACACATTTCCGCCGAGAGCAGCAAGTCGAGCTAGATCTACCAATTGTTAACGAAGACAGACAGAACACGTACCTTCTTTGTACAGGTAGTAGCCCAAATCGCCCACATCTGGCAAATCATCATCTTTGCTCATTCAGGTTTGTACGAAACTCACCTGATGTTGTGTTGTCCGCTATGAAGCCGGGAAACCTACTTGCCCAATCCCAGATTGATGGACCTTTCCCATCCGCCATGACTGCTCCTTCCCACTGTTGAGCAGCTGTTGCCCAGCCAAACAGGAACCCGTCCGGGAACGAGTAATTGCAGAGGATATTTTTGGGATTCGTCAAAAGGTATTCCGGGAAAAGAGGAGGAGGAGCGTTGGGTAGAGGATACGGCTTGGGAGGCTCCGGTACGGTATCGAAGGGAGGCTGCTGCACTTCCCCTACCTACCAATGGTCAGCATGGAGCCAGGCTACGGTTGGTATCCTACCCAATCGCTCCATAGCGACGCCAATTCTGAAGAGCTATACTCTGAAAACGTTACTGCCGGCGTGCCTCGAGTGCCAACTGGGGACGTCCTGGTCGGCTCAACAGCGTCCGGGTTGGTCGAGAGGAGCAGAGTCGTCTGTGTGGGTACGCCCGAGTAGATCCAGCCAAGATCATCCGTACCAGAGTTGATGCTCGTTGCCTCGGTCCCTGGGACAGCTAGCGAAGTTTTGCTAATGACAGAGGAATAAGAAGAAGAGGAAGTCTTGGTCCGAATGGCTGTCCATGCACTACTGCTCGGACTGATGCGAGTGTGTGAAGCAGTGGACTTGAACGACTTTGAAGCACTCGCAGAAGTCGAATTAGCTGTACTAGCACCTTGCGAAAACGAGGAGATAGACTGGACCGTGGAGGATATCGTAGATTGAATGGATTCTGCCGAAGTCCCGTTTTGCCTAGGGAGTAGAACACCGAAGACTGAGGGAGCCAGAATGAGAACACGAAGAGCATTAGTCCACATGTTGCGCTGCTGAAACTGATTATTGGAGATGAGAGAAGGATGAGTTGTTGTTAATCGCTGGCTTCACCTGGTCGCCAATAACGGGGTCTCAGAGGCATCGCATCAGTCTAAGGGTCAACAAGGATCATGTGGTGTATTACCCCCGGGGATACGAGCAGCATCTGGAGGATAGAAGGAGGCAGATGTACGGCATACACGGCGTGGCCTTGTGGACTCCGTCATCTCTAGAGGCGTGACTAGTCAACACTACTAGTCAACTGATTCATGGAAAGACGCCAAAAACAAGGCAACAGCTGACCAGCCGATAGGCTCAGAGACATAAAAGCCACGTCACTAAGTCTCGCTCCGGCCTCTTCCCGCTGTTGTTTATCACAACCCCTGCTCAACGGCAGAGCAACCCAATGTCATATACCAGATCGCGGCCGACAGCAACAGCCTCGACACCGCAACGCATTCAGATCCAGCCTGGTGCACCGGAACAGGATGCAAATGTTCCGAAGTGCACTGTAAGCAATGTCAACTTCCCCAAGCTGATGGGGACAGGGGCATGGCAGACGAGCGTTGAGACTGGTCGCAGGAGCCAACTCAAAGAATCCTGGAAGGTCCGATACCCCTCAATGCGCTGTGATTCGGCGGCTGATCTCCCGCAGAGCATTTTACACTTGCCCGTTGAATCGAGACGATCCCAACAAGTGCAAGTATTTCAAGTGGGCAGACGAAGTGGATGCCAGCCCTAGCAAGGCAGGGGAATCTTCTCGTGCTGCACAACTCACAGCTGCGACCAATGCTCGGACGCTTGGTCAGAGTCCTCAAGCAAAATTCGGTCGACCCGTCGCCAGTGCAGTCAACACGACTCCGACATCATTGCGAGCGACGCGAGCGCCACTCACGCCTCAGACCACCGTGAAAGAAGGGTCCACCGACGAGATCGACTGGGATCAGGTAGACACCGATGGACTTGAAGCAGAGGCAATCGCCAGTACGCCGAGCTCTTCACAGCGGACAGATGGACAATCTTTCAACGAAAGATTACGATCTGTGGGAGCAAGTACGGCCAAACGCAGACGCTCCGAAGAGGGTGAACAGACGCCAAGGGCATCAGCCATAGATACCGAGGTGAGTTTCTTCATTGTTTTCTTGCTAACAACAGTCAAATCCTTTCCTTGCCGCCCAATCTTCACCTCATGCAGCACTCTCCCCGACCCTCTCCTCACTCGAACAGCTCTCTGAGCATTTGCATCGTCAAGAACGTCTCTTGCGAGCTGGTGAAGCAGCCAAAGACGGTTTTCGCAAGAAGATACGGAGTCTGGAAGAGCGTAATGCTGAGTTGGAAGCAAGAGTGAAAGAACTCGAAAAGCAATTGGGCGGACAGACAAAAATGTAGAACTTCAGATTTATACCGTATATTGCTCGTTTGCCTGTGCGTGTATGATTCACCAGGAAATTGGGATTCTGGTCTAACGGGCGCTGGAATGCATTGGGACTAGGGACGATGCCGAGCTTGCGGTGCATTCTTTCTTGGCGGAGGGCCATCTGACTACGCTTCATGATCGCCACAGACGGTCATGATCAGATTTGGAAAGACGTCAGAGTCGAGCCTATACTTGTACTTATGATATACGGAAGTGCGAGCTGCTATGGATCCGTTTCGGTCTCTGGGGCTGAGCTCTGCAAGATACCATGAATGCTAAAAAAGCTCGTCGATGTCGGAGAAACCGATGTGCGTGCCTGAAATCGCTGCACTGGTTTCACATCCCCCTTTTGACTTTGTTTCATGATTTCAAGAAAATTCCCAAGGACGTTGATCCTCACCAAAAGCCCATCAATCTCTTGTCATCATGTAACTTTCATCACCATCGTGTACATTCATCTCTTCTCTCAGCATAGCATACGTCGGATCTCGCATATCGTTCAGACACAAAACATATTCAACAAAGTCAACTCGGTCATAGCCTGGTTGCCGGCGGCCGTTGCGTGCGGGTCCACGTTGTTTGAGTCCGAGCTTGTCCCTCAACACATTGCCTTTGGACGGTGTTAGTTTTGCCGTTTTAGTCTACACTCATCCTTACTACGATCGCCGTATAGAGAGGACCGTACTTTGATCCCAGCGGTATCACGACGGCGCGGCTCGTACACGCTTGGCACGCACCGTCCCATGAACGTTTAGGTTTCTTATCGACGTCGTTATCGAGCTCCTTAGGAGCAAACATGGACTCCACGCGGTATGGCAATGCGACTCATTTCGATGTAGACCTTCACTCCATCTATGCAGCATATCTGTGAGTGATCTACCCTGCTACACTAGACTAAGTGACCAGTGGTCTCTTCGAAGGAGAAGGCACGGACTGGTGGGACAAGTCATGGGGAGGCTACTTTGCAACCTTCAACGACTTTCTCGGCTTTGGCTGGGAAGTCATGGGTAAGGTCTGAATATTTGTGCATGCTCATCGTCAGTGGTCGTTGATAGCAGCACTGGGCGACCCCACATCGCTGTCAGTCGAGATCAGATCGCCTCATTTGCCAAGATGATTCGCACTCGATTTGGCGAGTCCCTTCCGAAGGACCCACCAACCACACTTCCGCTCGACCCCGTGTCCACTCGAAACCTCTCCCTTCGCCGTCTCATCACGCTTAACGACCTCGCATCGTTCCGCAAGCTCGCCCAGACACTACCAGCTGCCGAGCTCAACTACCTCCGATCGCGGGTCCGGTCCGGCCAGGTTGGCGTTGCGGAGCAACTCTTCTATGCTGGTGGCGTTGCGGGCGAACGTGACACGGGAGGTGTCGGAGTTCGAGATAATGGGGTCGGGTACTCCTGGGCCTGTGTCAAGACGACATGGTGGGAGAAAGGGGGAGCGCCTCAAGGTCTGGTACCGGGGCAGGGAAGATCACATGCCAAGGGCCCAGGAGGTAAGGGCCTGGTCTTGGAAGTTGGGATGGCTGTGGTCCGCTGTATAAATCTCAGATCGGTCGTGAGTCCTTACCCACCTGCATAATTGACTTCATAGGGAGTATGGCCTCCTGTCCCCAAGAAAATTACCGCAAGTCTCACTTCATCATTGAAGAATGGGTCGACAAGCGCACCAATACGAATCCAGCAAATTATCCCCGTAACTATGGGTTTGGCAAGAGCCGATATGTTGCCGAAAAGGACATTGAGAGGATTGTCGAGTGAGTCGTGAGCGAAGCGATAGCTGAACCTAAGTGCTACGGTTGGAGCACTTGCGTCACAAGAGAACGACAGCAACCCCAACACGCTCATCCTCCTTAGCATCGGCGAGCCTGCTGTCCTTCCTGTGCCGGCTTCTTCCACTCTGCCTCATAACATCCTTCACCTTGATGTGCTTGCCCTTGAGTTTCAGCTTCTCCGCCGAGCTCAACAACAAGGCCATCCCGGTGCTCCAGATCGTCAGCAACCTCTTACATCGCTTGCTGCTCTCCTCCAAACGCTTCAGATACCAGTCCCACCGTTCACCCCATTGGGGAATGCAGGCAATGACGCCTTCTACACGGTTCTCGCTTTTCAGAAGCTGCTCATGGCAGAAACTCGGCTGCCGGATATCCTCTTCTCTCAGCCTGAAACGTTCATGTCAGGATATGGATATGGGGTTCCATTCCCGCAGTATCCGATGTTGCCACCTGCCGCTCCATACGCCGGCCTAAATCGCTCAAGTTCATCACAACCGACTCTATACCCAACCGGCACATTTCCCTCGATGAGTTCTCTGCAAGTCTCTAGAAGAGTCAGCGACCAACCTCGTCCTAGGCCAGCCTCTTTCGGTGACTCGTTTGCTCAAGAACTACCTCGACGCGAAACGCCAGAGCTGACACAAGCGAATGGCTCCGTCGCTTCCACTGTCAAGCGGCAACGTCAGATACTTCCCCGCTCTCAGACTGTATTCTGGGATGACGCCGAATATGCTGGAGCGGTACCGAGTCGCGATAGCTCTCCTCGCTCTGTCGATAAGCGGGTGAGTGTCATCAGAGCCCCATGCAGCCCAACTTGACTGGAGATGCCCCGAGAGGAAGGTCTAGCATAGCGCCACCAAGCGATATCAGACCCCATTTCCCTGTTTCCGCTAGTTCTCGCAGCATCTCTTGGGATGAAGGCATTCAACCGCGATTACCTGGTTCAGGGGCCACTCGAGATCGCTCTTCGGCTAGAGCAGAGAGCAGTCGGACCCGTCCTTCCAACTTGAATGGATCGAGCGGCAGTATTCACCGTGAAGGTCTTTCTGCATCTGGGGATAGCAGTACCAAGCTCAGCTCAGAGGGTCAGAGTAATAAAAGCAGTGGAGAAATCAAGGATCTTGTCTCGACAGGAGAAAAGGCTAGGGACAAAGGAAAAGTCAAGTCGGATAAGAGCATGAAAAACCTCCCTCAAGCTCTTGCAAGGTTCTGGATAGGTTAATGAAATACTTAGATTATGGACTTTATGACAGCATATGCACGTAGTATGTTACCGATAAATTCAAACCTCTTGAGCGATGATTCAAGTGTGTCAAAACAGCCAAATGCATACTATACAAACACATTAAATACAGGAAAAATCTAAGCGGACAAGTCCCTGGGTGAGGTCGCTTCGGTGGTAGATAGCTGAGCAGCGGCTTTCTTGGCGGCTTCGGCTCGGCGCTTTTTGAGTACGTTTTGGATGAAAAATTCACCCGCCTGTATGTCAGATATGCCGGATACACTTAAGGACTCACCTTGTAGCTCGATCGTACGAGGGGTCCACTGGCAACATATAAGAATCCCATTTCCTCTGCGACGGTCTTCCATTTCGCATATTCTTCTGGTTGGACGTAACGATCTACCTTCATGTGTTTCTTGGTCGGACGCATATATTGTCCAAACGTGACAACATCGACATCAGACTTCCGCAATCCTATCACTCGATTAACGGCTGTTCACCTTCACGGTGGGGTAGAGCAAGGTAAAACTCACGACGTAGTGCTTCCTCGACTTCATGTTCTAGTTCTCCGACACCCAACATGATACTACTCTTTGTCAAAATTTCCTTGCCCGCCTGACGTGCTCCCTTCTTGGCCTCTTCCAGGACTTTCAAGCTCTGCTCGAATCCAGCTCGGCGATCCCGCACAAACGGGGTACACCGCTCGACCGTTTCAATATTATGCGCAAAGACATCGAGACCGGACGTAGCTACCATATGGACGGCCTCTGGACCCTTGTTTGCGAAATCAGGCGTGAGAGCTTCGACAAGGATAGAAGGTGCTTTTTGTTTGATCTTTGAAATTGTCGAGGCGATATGGGCAGCACCACCATCGGCGAGATCTGGTAAAATCAGTTCATAGCCCGGAGATCGACACAGAAACGAAGAGCTCACCATCACGATCTACACTGGTAAGAACGATGTATCCCAAGCCCCATCGGCTGATTGCCTCGGCTGTATTCTCAGGCTCATGTACATCCAGTGGTGGTGGAGCACGAGCCGTCTTGACTGAGCAGAACCTACATCCTCGAGTACATTGATCGCCCATGAGCTGATTTATCAGCTACGATCTCGATACGATCAAGGATGACTAACCATGATCGTCGCCGTAGCGTTGCCCTTTCCGCCTCCCCAGCACTCGCCGATATTTGGGCACTTTGCCTCCTCGCATACTGTATGTAGTCCTAGACCTCGCAGATCCTTCTTGATAGCGCTATATGAAGCGCCGGTCGGGATCGGGTGTTTCAAGAATGATGGCAGACGGGGTCTGCTAGATAAGCGAAGCAACAGAGCATCAGATACAAAAGACTTACTGGGATGTATTTCCTAAAACAACGCGCTCTTTCTCAGAAGGGATCTCCTCTCCAGAGACGAAATCGTCAAATGTCAGACCATCATCTAGCTTTTCGAATCGCCGCTTGGATGAAGATGCTTCCTGGGCTGTAAGACTGTCTGGTACTGCAGTTGCAAGGGATCGATAGATGACTGGCCGGTGTGGAAGCTGATGGGGGTAGTCAGCACTAGAAATAGTCTTGTCACACAGCAATCCTCACATAAGCAGCACCCTTTACAGCATTGCGAACCACAGGAAAGGAAGACATGTCGATGTGAGGAGAGGATGGGGATGGGAGATGGAAGAAGATGAGGGGTTACGGCCAGAGGGGGGAGTAATTGGGCGAATCAGCGGATGACCAAGCGTAAGGCGAGGTATGAGAGCGAGGCGGAGAGAGACGGAAGAAGGTGAGTAGAGCGGCTGTTCGATTGGAAAATGTCCAAGATGATGTTGGAAAACACTTGAAAACGGAGCTCCGCCACAAAATCTCAGACGATTTCTCTAAACGATCCCCCCTTTTCGATCGGGAGTGACCGAACACGTTTCAGTCCCGGCGGCAAAAAAGTCTCGAGGGGAGAAAACGTCGTCTGCACTGCTCTGTCAACATCAAGGTCACATTCTACAAAACGGGGGACAAACACCTAGACTTGGGGACTTTGAGACGTCTTGCCGGGCTCGATCATTCACCAGAGAGGTGTCTCCTAAATTCTACTACGCTATGTCAAACACGAATGCGCAGACCTTGGCCACTCACCTTCTCAACCAAACCCTCGCATCAATATCCCTCCTCGAGTCGCTCTCAATCATATCGGCGACCGATGCCCACACAATCCGCTCAAAGCTACCTCCCCCGACGGGTCCATTTCCTTCCTTGGACCCGCCTCAGCAATCAACACAACAGCAGCCTCCCCAACAAGACCTCTCAACTTCCTTTGGCAACCTCGCCGTTGTCCCGGGACCGAGCAGTCCGTACGACTCGCGCCAGGCCTTACCGCCTAGCAATCAGCCGCCCTTGCCATCTCTTCCTCCCAGATCACGACCGAATCAAGAATCGAGAGCCAAGGCTTTGTGGGATTATCGCGGGAATGTACGTCCTCGGTACATCTCTGCAACTCCAATACTGACCTTTTCAAGGAGGCAGACGACTTGGCATTCCGCTCTGGAGATATCATCGTGATTGACGAGGAAGGTGATCATCAAATTGCTTACCCATATGGACTGTGTTAACAGGCTCAGTCAATCAACAATGGTTCCGGGGCAGGGTCATCCCGCAAGGACAATGGCAACCTCTAGACCGCTCTGGCCTCTTCCCCAGTAACTATGTGGAAAAACTGTACGTCGAGAGAAGATTGACTACGACAAGGCTGATTCCTGTAGATCTACCAGTCCTAGTCCTTCATACTATTCTTCTCCACCGCCCCCTGGGCCAGGCCAACAATCCATGGTGCCCTTTCACAATGCCGGTGCTCCCCCGTTTGGGTACAACGACCAGAAGCCCATGGACGGGCAGGGCCAGATGATAATGCAGCAGCCGCAGCAGGTCATGCAGCCGCAGCAAATGCAGGGCCCACCGACAACCACTATAATGGTGCCGGAAGAGAAGAAGCACAAGTTCGGGAAAATCGGTGGCCAAGTACGCCTCGTTTGCTATCTATATAGAGGACTCCGGCTGATGCCATTTAGCTTGGTCATGCCGCTGTGAATGGATTTGGGTTCGGGGCAGGATCGGCTGTAGCATCCGAGCTGGTGCACTCTAGTGAGTGATTTTGTTTCTGACTTTGCAACGATTGACCCGGCGCAGTCTTCTGATATGTGATATTGGTGAGGACTTTTTTTCACTTTATGCTCTCTACACTAGGACGTTGCTTGTTTGTTATATATCATATAGAATCTCGATCTTTTTGCCCGTAGACCTTAGCGGTATTGCATGATACAAAAACTGAGCCTGATACTTGTCACGATAACTATCAGCCTGTGATCCTCCACTCTGCAAGATGCCTGTTTTTGTTCCTTCATTTGTCTTCAAGCCCAGCTCAACAAGGTGCCCTTTGACCCTAAGCTTTCAGGTCACACGGCGTATACTCGAGCAAAGATCCACGTCACCTGTTATACCTTTACAACTACACAGCGCGGGCACGTCCACCGATTGGTTCTATCTATCGGCTGGTCGAGCTGGTAGAGGAAGTGTCAGGGGGCAGGGATGAGTTTTCGGGATGGGATGCTTATCGAGCTGCGTTCGCGGTACGCTTGCTATCTTCGTTTGCTCATGCACATTTTATGATCCTATGATCGCCTAGGAATGTGCCTTGTGTCATGAGCAGACGTCGCCGATGGGTTTTACGGTCACGTATCTGAACTGATAGCCTGCGTTTGCGAGCCTAACTTTGTCGACTTTGTCTTTCAGGCTTTCTGATGGGATGGACTGTGCTGTTGTTGTGTGTGTGGAACGATGGGCCAAGTAAGCCCTCCTTTGAGAGAAGTCTATGTGATGTGATCCATCCTCAAGAGCAAAGTTCATCAAATTGCCAAAACCGCGTCATCTTTAACCTTTCCCCCAGCACCTCAGCGTATTTGCAAGTCCATTACTCGACAAGTTTGCCATGTCACGCTCAGAGCATCAAGATGAGATTTGGGACGTCTATTACGGGTATGCGATCGATCTTCTTGACTGAATTGTGCTCATCGCACTCTAGAAACTATCTACTGCAGACATCAGCTCATTCAGACATGTACTGGGAGGAAGGCAGTATGTCTCTTCACCACTCTCTGATTCGCTCAAACCTGACGAGATAGACTGGTAGGTTAGCTACCCAAGGGTTATGTAAGCCAACAGAAAAAAGGTGGTTTCCCGATCCTGGCCGGAACAATCAGACTATCCATTTCTTCAAAGCCTCCAAGGCATCTATCTGGAAGTGAGAGAGCACAGTGTACTTTGTGAGTATAAAATCTCGCTGACAGAGGTTTGGTAAGCGGATTGAAAGTGAGGTTTCTCTTGAGCTCTAGCTTAAACACAAACCTGACTGTTCCAGTTCTACGACATGTACCTCGTATGCCTTATTCATATACCGAGGACTATGTTTTGGCTGTGGCTGTGGCTGATATGATACTATTTCGCCCTCAGCCAGATGGACGAATGATTCCTGCGAGTAAGCAAGCTGCACCCTGAGGATAAACACCTGGTGACTCGAGCTGATAAAATGCAGTCATGTAGTGAGTAATTCTATCATCAATCAAGTCACCGAGTTCTAGGTGAACTGTTTATAGTCGTTATATCGGCAACGAGCCTGGACTCGATTGGCTACAAGACTACGTTGGATGTCAGTCTGATTACCGCCTGATTACAGGTCAAGATGCTGACAGCGTCTGACAGATGATATGAACCTCGTCACTGTCGATATGCGAAAGTTACCGGCCCAATCCTTCCTCCGATACAGCTAAGGCATCTTCACAAGCAGCGAGACCTATGTGCAAAACGTACCAACCCACACGCATGCATGTGTCTTCACCTCACGTTCGACATCTCGGTGTGAGTCAAGCAACCTGTGTCTGTGTCTGAAACATAAATGTCTTGGTCTGAGGCTATCAGACTGTCATGACCTATCGACGAGCTAATTTTCTGATAAGAGGCGAGGTGTGCGCAATGCTCATCAGTTCTCCCCTACTCTACTCAAAATCCTAGGTGCAGGTCACCCAATACATCCTCTACCAAGAATGACCGCTCCTCACTTTAGTCAACTTTTTCTCCTACTCTCTACTCTCGTGGCTCTGCGAGCTGCACCTGTCATCCCTGACACCGAATCACAGTCATTACTCACGTACGCCAATACCGAGTTAGCGCTGGACGCCTCCTCCACGTCCACTACACCTGGGGTTTATGACTCCACCTCTTCTGTTCCACTGGATTCGACCAATCCAGTCCTCCTCAACCCCCAGGACACCTCGGAAGCCGACAGTATCTCGTCCCCTTCCCAAACGACATGGGCCCTCCCTCCGACGTTCTCCGACATGTCGCCATTCAACGTCACTTCTTACGCCGCCGGCAAATCAAATATGGCTGTCCTCGCTGGTTCTCCCGGTCAGTGGACCAACATGACCTCCATGTCATCTGCAAACGCCACAACTACGCCCAACGATACAGCCCAGGCAGAATTGTTTGCGGAATACACGGATCCATGGGAGTTTTCTCCCAATTCACTCGAGATCCTATACCCACAGGGCTCGATCAATCCGGGCAATCAACCCCAGGGCGGAGCAGAGTTCTACGCCGATCCACTCGATATTGCCGCCGCTCAAAATGTCTCGCTCCAATACAGTGTATACTTTCCCCATGACTTTGATTTCGTCAAGGGTGGTAAGCTACCCGGGCTATATGGCGGACATAAAGGATGTTCAGGTGGTAATGCCGCGGAAGAGTGAGCTAGTGTGAAGGAAATATTGAAAGCTTATGATTAGTTGCTTCAGCACACGGATGATGTGGCGCACGGACGGTCTAGGCGAACTTTACCTTGCAAGTCTTTTCTTGTTTCTTGTGGCTATCTAGAGCCAAGCTGATAAAGTGGATTCAGTATGTGCCGAAAGATAAACAATCCGATTCACTATGTAACACACCTCCCCAGTCCATCTGCGAGTCAGAATATGGCCTCTCGATAGGCCGAGGTGCATTCACCTTCGCCCTCGGAGACTGGACGACGATCCGTCAAGATGTGTGGCTGAATACACCGGGGAAGAACGATGGCGGGTTCAATATCTGGGCGAATGGGCAACTGGTCATGTCGGCTGGGGACGTACGGTATCGAGAAAACAGCACAACTTGCCTCGAGTCGGATGCGGATACGGCAAACCAGAATACGATTCAGGCTGCCCAACTGCCAGAGGGAGCCAGTATCCAGGGTGCCGATAATTCTACGGGATCATGGGTTGACGAAGATTGGATGCAGGCAGAAGCAGAAACGTCCTTGTCCTCGTCAGCTCCCAGCACGCCCACTTCTAGTCCCATCCCTACGACCTCAGGAGCAATTATATCGACGACATTAACGACCATGTCCACGACGAGTACTTCTGCGCCAACCTCATTCACACATGCTATTCGCACAGCATCGAGTGTGCCCAGCATGGCGACGAGCCAGTCCACTCTCATTCTCACATGGTCATCTACCATGGCCGCACCCACTGCCACGGTCCGTCGTCGCAATCTTGCCAATTTCAAACATATTCGTAGACAGGACGACGTTCCTGTATCTTCTTCCACTGTTGGCGATATGGACGAAGCAGCCGCCGCCTCGGCCTCTACAGCCATCACCTCTTCTGCAGCCGATAGTTTAACCACCAATGTCGCTTCCGCCTCTTACACAACCTCGTCGTCACTCACCACCACATCGACCTCTACGACCGGCAGCGCTGCACCTTCTTCCTCACCCTCTCCGCGCCCCTTTATTGTCTCCTCATCACCTCAAATCGCCTCTAATAACACAAACAAAATAAACACGCCCATCTCAAATGACTGCTCCGTCGGCTTCATCGGACTCTTCTTCTCGACCTTCTTCGGCGGACATACAGATGATTGGGCCAGTCCCAAAGATCAATACACGTATTTCAAGGATTTCAAAATGTGGATTAATTAGTAGACTAGACTAGCAGGATTAAAGTGGTCGACATGCATATCATGACTGCATTTCCTTGTTCTGCCAGATTGCTGCCAATTCCTGGATTAGATCCATATCGTCGTCGCCGTCGTTGACCACTTCTGAAAGAGTGGAAATGACCTCTTCGTCCACTTCTGAAGCCGAGGCGTTCCCGTCGGTACCCCAATCCTCAACCTCGCCATCAGGCGATCGCGAAAAAGTTGGCACAGCTTGCGTCAAAGGAGAGATCTCTGTAACTGAAAATGTCTCCTCCTGGCCAGAAGCATCGTCCGATTCTGCCCCTAGAGTCCGGCCATTGTGAGTTCCCTCTTGTCGCACTCGATTACGTACTCGATCCGCTTCGATGGTATGCAGATGGGCACTTCGAGCCAGGCGCCGAGGAGGGGCACCGCCAGTGGGACGAGGTGGGAGAGACACTCGAGGCCGTGGCACAGTGGGACTCGTGATCGTTTGCCCAAAGACTTGTGGCAAGTGGTCAGATGTCGAAAATGAACGGAAAGCATTCAGTCCTCCGGAAGTCTGACGTCGATGGCGCAGGCTTGGTGTGTTGGAGCGCCGAGCTATGCTGCTAGATTTGGCCAGTCGGACTTTGGCAGTAGTTGGGGTTGGAGAAGCAGGGGATCCAAGCGAGTCTTCCGCGTTCTGACCGATGATGCGAGGTGACCGGCCCTCACCCAGATCGATTCGCAGGCCAGTCAGAGGACCATTGCGATGATGCCCGCCATATACACTTCTCCGCCGTTTTGCCTCAGCCAAGAGCGGCTTGAGCACTGCATTGATCGTGCTGCTCCGCGACGCTACTCCCAAAACAATGATGACAAGCATGATGACAAGCTGGGCAATACCCCGCCGCCGCTCGTACCCGAGCTCATCGGCGAGAACACGTAGTTGTGACATGATTGCGTGTCGTTCGCGCTCCATCGCCAAACGCTGCTGCTCCATTTGTGAGATGACTTTGCCGAATCTGTCCTCCTGTCGCATACGCTTCTAGGTCAGCCCAAGCTGCTCTCCTTCGGGCTTACCTCTTGCTGCCACCGGCTGTGGTCCTCGCTGTCCCAATCTCGCCGCCAGTCGTCCCAGCCTCGCTCGACTTTGCCAAGCATAAGGCGCATCACCCTGCTTTGCTCTTCGACATATCGTGCCACAAGCGTCGAATTGCCTTCAAGCGCGTTAAGACGACGGATGATGAAAGCATAAATGGATTCGGATGAATCCGATCGTGGTGCTCCCCGCGATGCCGTACTAGTAGGGGAGGAAGTCATGTTGTGGGAGGAATTCATGTTCTGGGAGGAAGTCAAGCTCTGGGAGGAAGTGATGTTCTCAGCCGTTTCGTTCTGGCCAACGGTGGTTGTGTCGTTTGCAGTTGCAATTGATGGATATGAAGGTGCTTGCTGGGAGGACGCAGGCGTCGGGTTCGGCTCGGTTTTTGAGATAGTGACACTCTGAGGAATGACCTCTGGTACAACAAGCCTCGCTTGCAGTTGCACGAGCTTCTCCAACTCCAGCAGCTCTTTCTCTCTCTCAGCTCGCTCCATCTCTCGCCTCTCCCTTTCAAGGCTGGCCAGTTTTTCCCTGGCCTCGCGCTCCTCCTGTTCGCGGTCCCTATTGATCGACTCCTTTTCCTTAACGACAGTCGCTTGACGCTTCTGCTCCCATTTGAATGCCTCCATTTGGTTCATCCCAAACACCTTGAGATGAGAGACCGGGCAATAATACTCGGTGCCGTAGTAAGATGGGAAGTCTAGGCGAATGAAGCGGTGGAAGGATGTTGGATTGGACAAGGTGAATACCTGGCTTGTTTAGTCACTACTCCACATGTTGTTGTTCATAACTCACCTGAGCACCTCGGACGTTCTTCCCGATGAATGTCTCCACCTCTTGCCAATCGCCTTCATCATCCTCCTCTCCTCCTACGCTGACTTGGACCTCTCTCACCACTCCACTAAAGAACTCCCACGAAGCGACCTCGATCGCATCAATCCGAATCTCGTCGCAGAGCTCGACGACCACCCAATGTTGGTCCGCCTTGCACGGCGTGAGCATGTATCTGTCCCTCGATTTGTGCAGAAGGCCGGATGCGTGCTGGGTTTGTGGAGAAGACGAATGAATGCGAGCCGAGCAGTCGGGTGAGGCATAATTGTATCTGTTATGTGCTGGGGGCGGTGAGGCAGTAGGAAGCTTCGTGGACGACACTGATGCCTCCGTCTGCTGGTCCGACGACACCGTCTTGTTCTCCCTGTCCCCTCTGTCTACCGAAGAGTTCTTGGTATCTTCTGTCCTTTGCGCCGAGTCGGTCCATTTTTCCTTGACAGAAGTACTGGTGTAATCGGAGACCATGGTTGCCGTGTCTAGCTCTTCCTCTGCAGCCTTCATCTTCTTCCACTCCTCGAAGCCGACAAAGGTATCGGTGTTTGGGGGCTCGACATCTACCGGTTTGGCCGACGGCACGGGCACGGAAGATGTCTCTGATTGTTGAGATGTCGATACCACATCCTCAAGAACATCTGAATCACCTGTCTGTGACTTGTCGTCGACACCAATCAGGTCTGGGGGAACTGGACATTCCTCTTCAGCCTGTAAATTGGCCCAATCCCGCTTAAGGGAGAAGCCGACATCCCATAATGTCAGTGGTGTGGAAGTTGGACTCGCAAGCGCGGTTGAGGAGGACGACCCATCATGTTCGGCGATCACATTGGCTGAGATGAGGAGAATCGTGTGAATAAGGTGAATCGGGAGTCGGGGGAACATTCTTGGGGAAAGTATGGCCTTACAGACCACCTTGAATAGAACACCATGATCATCGTCCCGTTACGTAAGCAATCCTTCCATTGTCTCCTAATCTGAGTGAATCAAGTGTGGTAGGCCAATGATCTTCAGATGTACATGGATTTGTGTTCTACTGCTCTGTTATTCCTCCTTCATCACGGTTGATCAGCTCTCGAAGGATGAAATGTATATAACGATGTACATGAGAAGATTGATTATAATTCCACTCTTTGGGAAGTGACGAGTGGCGAATATCATGACAAGTACCCTAAGCCCTACCCTTATCTGTTGCATATAACACTCGTCTGCAGATGCTCGTGTCCTAACATTTCATGACTAGATATAAAGCCTACGGATCAGTAGACCAAAGATCGATACAACTTGGGAATATAGTACGCTGTGAAATTCAAGTACAAAGGCTTGGGAGGAACAAAGTCTATAAGACAACCTCCGGTCATCTCATGCCTTCACGCCAGCATGTTCGCGTCACATCAGACTATTCCTGAAAGGGGTAAATACAGCGACTTACAAACGGGTACTATGTATGCATGGTGTCTATGTTATATATTCTATCTACAAGTATTCACAAACTCGGAACGCCGACATCATCTTCCCAACTGTCACAAAATACGAAAATATTCAAACACTGTAAATTGATCGTTAATCCACTGTCGCATCATTGGATACAGAACACGTACCTCATGATAGAGATCAGTCTGAATTCATGACCTCCTCCCGGGTCACTCGTCTCTTCGGATATCTCGCACGTAATTGTATGCCTACCTGCAGACAGATCCTCTCTGATGGTGGCGAATCTACCGATATTTCTTTATGCCGTCAGCTTGATCACTGCTCATGCTGCTCTCCACTCACACTTCCCCATTATCCCACCATCCATCCACTTTTGTCGCTCGATCCCGATCATCATCTGCCCAACATTCGACAATACCCAAACCGAATGTTTTGCTCCTGAGCGAATACATCTTGACCACTCCGACATTGGTGTCCAGCTCAAACGACACTCTTGCTCCAGGTGTACGTGAAATAAGGTATGGCTTGTCGAGATGTTCCTCGTGCGTCCAGAACTCCCAGCCTTCATTTGCACTGGGTGTGAGGTTGAACTCGGGCAATGTAGACCGGGTTGATAAACATGTTGGATGAAAGGGGGGTACAGAGTGAGCGACATTGGGGTTCCAACCATCCAAAGCCCGCATACGAGGGAGGACACCCAGCTCGAGAGGCGTATTCCACATGCCTGGCATGAGCTCACCAACCTGCTCTCCTTCCGCAGGTTGCTTGCGCCAGGACTTGGTTTGCTCTGGCCAGGTCGATTGCTGTTCCACGAGTACTTTGTCCAAAGCTGCAGCAAAGTCGACATCCTGTTCGGGAGCCGAATCAACAACTGGTCCAGAAGATAGCTCGGCATCTGCTCTAGGCAGCACATGAAAATTGTCCTCGGCCAGCATGGTACAAGCAACGTCTTGGATGAGAGATGCGACGAGATTTGACAAATCACGATGACCGCGTGCGTTGATATGACGCATATCGGGATCGCCCCAGTAGCTAGTGAGTCGTGAGCCAGGGCTGTATCCCGCGGAATTTTGCTTACTTTTGTGAGAAATATGGTCGTACAAGTTGAGGATATCGTCCAAAGTGGTTTGCTAGAGGGTGTCTCTGATTGATGACAGGTACGTCTGAAAAGTCAGTTGCAGTCCTCCACTCATTGCGGAGAGCCTACCAAAGTATTGTGCGACTGGTCTATTCCAATGAGCGATGAAGAGCCTCACGAGGGAAGCTTACAAGTGCATCCTGCCACCTCCTCCAGCCATTCCACCGCTGCTGAAAGCCATGCCTTCAACCAGAATGACTGCAGGCTTGTTTTCCATGTCAAGCAGACCTCGCAACAGATTCTCCATGTTGTCTATATGTTCAGGTATTCCCTCATCATTGATCGCCAGCTCGACAAGGACTAGGTCAGAAGTAGTGGGTATGTGAAGAGGAAAACAGAACGAGAAGTAGTCCGATCCGGTGGCTTTTTCCATCAGCAGTGCTCGGATGGGCGAGGATGGAACACACCAGGGGCTGCACCGTTGATATCCGTAACTTGTACATCTTCCGTGAACAGCGACCGTATCCAGTTGGCAAAGACGAAAAACCAGATCTCACTCGCCCACACCTGATGTCCTTTGGTGACTACAGCTGATTCAGCCCTGTACTTTGCAGCTGAATACAAAAGCCGTACCACTTCCGCCAATTGCAGATACCGTTACGGGTTCTCCTCGCAAACCCTTCAACAAGAATTGCCGCAAGCGATGATGTGATCCTGCAGGGTGAGCTCAGATACACATAACGAGAGACTTAACTCACCCTCATAAGCTCTGCTCATCCGCAGATTTGCTCGTCCATACTCATTTCCGAATACATCTTCCGCCTCGCAGACTCCCCTCATCTTGTCAATGCGTTCTCGTATCCTATAATCGTCATCCTCCAGTCCTCCCGTCAGTTTGATATCGGCCTCTGGAGTGGACCATCTCAGGTAGGGAAGGAAAGACGATCGGGGCTGAAAGATATTATGAAGAAAGAAGAGGGCAGCCACACCTAGGAGGAGCGCAAGAAAGACGTGTGGCCGACGGTGAGATGCGGGGAGAGGAATGTACATCTCTACACGGAGCCAGAGTCACGCAGCCTCACAGAGCGCTCACGCTCGAGCTTGACACTGGACACAATAGCACAGGATGTAGAATTCTTGATGAAAGGAACAGTTAAAAAGGCGAATAGCGGGAACAGGTGTTGAAAAGTCCCGTGCAAGCGGGCGGCGATCGCCGTTTCTGGTAGTCATAAGGTGACGAGTACGACTATATCGCTGATAGAACTGTCCATCTGACGCTCTGAGCGACGAGGAAGATGACGCAGAAGAAAAAGAACACGACGACCAAGTCCATACGATAGAGATACGTGTGCTGTCCAGAATGCAGTGATGCTGACATTGATACCACTCACTCCTATGTCGTGTCTAACTAGGACTCTAATTATATACTCCGTTGCGAGCGTTCCGTGATTGAAAGGACTGACGGACTGTTTCTGTGCGAAGCACCTGCAGGTCATATGATCTCTTATGCTTGTTTTGGAAGCATAGGAGCAAACACTGGAACAAGGCGTACCCAGAGGGCCGTGCGATCCCAAGGGAGCGCCGGCTGTACTCACTGTTTACTCCCTTATTTGTGCACGGGGTCTTGTGACTTGTATACATCTCTCCCTTAGTGTTTCAGCTTAGCCGGCTTGTTTGTCAATCCCTGGATGGTAGTGTAGCGAAAGGGGTCAAGGAGCGCACCGGGACACTGACATCTTCCTCCCTCCTTTCTTGATGGCCATCTTTTGTCACGGAATTCTCCCGTCCCGACGGATCTCATTCAGACGCCGGGGTATCTTACACCTGAGCATGAATCATCTCCGTCCTCCTCTCCTTTGACATGAAAGGAGAGTCCCTCGGAAAACTAACCTTGATTGGTCATGGCACGTTTTATTTAGGAATCACCGGCCAGGCTCGATCAGCATCCTAATCCCCTCGAGCTCTGGACTGGATGCCTGTACCGAGGAGAGACATTCGATGACCGAACCATCTTGATCAGCTTACTCGGAAGGAAAGTGCTTTAGAAGCATCTAAACTTCCGTTTGAATCAGCATCCTCCTTGTCATACCCCGAGTCCGAGATCGACGGGATCTCGAGCTTGATCTTGTTGACGTCTGAAAGGAAGCGCTACCGACAGAGATTAGACACCGTCTTAGCAGGCTCTTTTCCCTTGCTATAAAGGTTGATCGCACAATGCTTCCTTGATGGCCGCTTGGACCTCGATAGCGTTGTAGATCTGCAGTTTCATCGTTCTACTAAGGGTGAATGATGATTTGAAGTGGGTAGTTTGAGGAGAAACTCGACTTTAGATCGTTGATGAATATTCTCCCAGACTAAGAGCATATCTCAGATTCATGTGAGTCCCCTCTGTGATACACTGCAATCGGATTTTGGAAGCACGCAGCAAATCAAGGCTCACGACTCCCGTTTTTCTGTGCGTAATGGTCAGGTCTTAGAACCTAGCCCGAATCCCTTATTCTCCGATGACCGCTACCCTTCCGCTACTGAACTTCACTATGAGTGACAACGACAACGATTCTATCAACAAGTGGAGAGCTAGGCGAGAACAGGACGAAAAGAACAGAGTCGCAGAGGAGGCAAGGCAAAGACAAGTGGCAGAAGGCGGGGAAGACTTCAGAACGGGTACGACCGACAGTCAAGACTCTGAAGAGGGCGAGTACTTTGTGTATGATGGACGGACCTAGTGAGTCAAAACCCATTTATCCAGTCACCTTGCTCATCATATCTAGCAACAACACTTCTTGGGCCTATCGATTTCCTGCAGATCAAGAGGAAGTCATCGTGCGTAATTCATCTATTCCGTGCTCCTTCGCCGTCAGACTGATTCACTTGATGCAGCGACTTGATCGACAACATTACATTGTCAGTCCTCCATCCAAACCATACGGCTGAACGCGGCTGACAAGACATGACGCACAGCTGAGCGCAATCCTGCCTGGACTATATCGAGGTCCGGTCGAAGAAGTCCTGGCGAATGATCCCACCAAGAACCGACGCCTCCTCGATATTGGTTGTGGTACTGTGAGTTCCGTGTTCTCCTTTCCGAAATCACATGAGAAAGCAAAGTTGATCTCTCAGGGAATATGGTATTTTGACTCTTCTTTTTTCCACAATGTGAGCTCATTCCAACAGGCTTGCAGAAATGGCGGAACGGTTCCCCCACGTCGACTGCGTAGGCATTGGTGAGGTCGCTGTATCATCAGAACGCTAACGAGGAGCTAGATATCATGAACATCCAGCACGAGTATGACTAATCTCTCCTCCTTTTGAACATGAAGGTGACGTTGATGCGTCACCAGTCACCATCTTGAAAATTGCACGTACATGAATGTCGAAGCGCCTCGTCGCCTACACATGTTTCCTGACCGATCCTTCGACGTGATCCAAGTTCGACAAATGCTCTCTTCTGTGAGCTGAAGTAGACAAAGACATACCATGCTGATTATCAGATTTATCACTATCCAGAATTGCTCAAAGAGTGTTATCGCCTCTTACGACCGGGGGGGTTGATGCTAGTACACGAGCCTGCCGGGCAGTATTACTCGGCATGGGAAGGGTATGAAGTCTCAGATCTAGCACCTGCATTACACTCGGTAAGCTTCTTTAACACCTCAAACAAAGACACATGGAGATAGGACTGATATTGAAACGGAGTAGTGGATTGAAATATTTCGTAACTCATTCGAATATCGCGGCATCCGGTCTGTCCACCACTTACTCCCATCCTCGTCTCCTTCTCTGCTTATTCATGCTGCTCAGCCTAGATCAATTCAACCATATCACCGACTTCCTTATGGGCGCCGGTTTCGACCGGACACGTATCAACGTCGATGTACAGCATCGTGCGGTGTGTCAAGAGGATCAATCCACAGGTGAATTGTCCAACTCGCCACTTGTAACTTTTGGATAAATGAACCTAATCATTCTTTCAGTCCTCGCTCAAAACGAGATTGCCCACGCCCTATCCTTTGTCCACGCTTCTCGTCTCATGATTCTCGAATCTGGACAATTAACAACCTCCCAATTCGACCAGCTCAGGGAAGACGCCTATAATGAGTTGCACTTACAAGGCCGTGGGCCGGCAGGACCACTAGGTGCTTCAGGTATCGTATCGCCCTGGTGTTATTGGTGGGTCAGGAAGGTTTAGAGACTTGTAAGGTGGACGCTACGACCCATTCCAACCCAAAGGAAAAAAAAAACCATCCAGACCGATGGATGTATCATCGAGACCGATGGATGTATACACGGTATATGGTATACGGAACAAGTTTCTCATCTCATGGTCCAGCCTGCTAAAATCTGGACAATGTATATAGATACGGTATACGGTATTCAACGGTCGAAAAACACACCATGCATTGATATTTGTATTCTTCTCAATGTATTCTTCTCAACGCCGCTACCAGACAGTTTCAGTTTAGTTTTCCTTTAATACTTAAATACTTCTACCCTATTCCTCATCGCCCCTTGAACTAGGTTGTGTTTCCGGACTCTGTGATCCACAAAGGTAGAGGAAGAGGAACAAGCGAGCGCGATCCCTGCTTATCCAGGCCGATGTACTCGATGGAATCCTCTTGGTCGTCGAGGTTCAACGTTGTTCGATCACAGCTTTGTCTGTGGGTGAGTGTCGGTCGCGGGTAACCCGTCGGCGTAAACGGACTGCGCGTGGTCCAGCTACTAGGTGTCCACGAGAGCGATGGCGGGGCAGTGAATGATGAGGTGGGAGTCATTGGGCGTCGAATTTGATCAACCGAGTCCCACATGTCGTGTACCGGTTCGCTCTCGCTGCTGGCGGTCGACCGATATCGTGAACTTGCTACTCCTGTGGATTCAGACGTTTCGCGTGTCTCTTCCTCTTCCTCTTCCTCGTCATCCTCAGTATCTGATAGGTCAACCGGATCGCTCGAGGGTTCTTCCGTAGGCAGCCGATCGAGAAGATGTTGATACTGGCGCCGTGCGAGCGCCCCTTCCTGCGACCTGCATGCCTTATCCAGCGAAGGTCGAGTTTCCAAACTCCGCATCACGTCCTTGACCTCAACATCGACGACCTCTTTCAGCTTTGGCTGACAGTCGTTCTTCACCGCTCGATCTTGTGGGATGGCTTGACAGAATTGCGGGTGCTGAGGATAGCGCTGGAAGAAGCGATCCCTCGTCATGACTCCCGACAAAATCATGTTGATCGCAGCGGTCTCTTGCGAGTCGACGGGGTGTGGATGTATTTGAGGAGTTTTAGTACCGCTCTCGATGCCCCTCTTGGAATCTTGCCGCCTGTTGCTAAACTACAAATGGGTAAGCTACAATACGCTTCATCATAAAGTCATAGATCGCGAAATAGACTAAAACGTAACGTACCCAGGTCGTCATCTTGTCTGTACTCCTACGCGCTTCATCAGCACGGCCAGTCCAGGGAGTCATATGCGACTTTTCACTCACTTGCCGAGAAAAGCTCCTAGTCTAGCACACGCAACAGGTCGGGGCAGAGGTTCACTCGTCCAGACCGTCCACAATACGCGATAATCCGCGGTACTGTATTTCGCCCGGGTGCGATCATTTTCACCCCATGGATTTATCCCCACGCTTTGCACTTCACCAGGGAATGGGGCAAAAGGCTCTAGCGGCCAAACGACTATAGCGTCCAGATCCGACTGATACATCTTTGGCGGGGACAGCATGACGCGCCGCTTGGTCGGGACTGTGAGGTTGCCGGTATCGGTCGGCAAAGGATTATGGGGCTTGGTGAGTGTTCCATGATGGAATGTGGGTGCGGCTTGCGTTGAAGCCTTGTGGAAGTTACGCGGTGAAGGAGACGACGAGGGCATCACATTCTCTCCGATTCTCGCCTCCAGCGATCCGGGACCGTACTTGGTCCTCTTTCTGGCACCGGGCATCGAGTCTCCATTTGCCTCAGCCCACTGCACTCGACGCTTATCCTGTTCGCCTAAGAAGCGGGTGTACTGAGGCATACGTCTCCCTAGATCACTATATCCATGAGGCATGGGCGATAGGCGAGGTGTGTTCTCGCTCGCAGAGGTGTTCCCGTCTAACACACCCAGTGGGGAGCGAACAACATTGCAAGATGGACCTGCCTCGCACTCTGAATTGATTCGAGATAGGTTGGCGTCCCGGTAGTTGTTGAAAGTCGAAGGTGACATCGTTTCGTGGTGTTGGGGAGGGTGTAAAGGCACCTAGTGAGGAATATGTACGGGATATAACACACTCGGACAGGGTGAATGAGAAAGAACTTTACGAGATAGAGAGGAAGTCAAGCTCATCAAGCTTTGAAGGTGGCGCCAAATTGAGAGGCAGAATGATTCACACAGTCGAAGAGGGGGAGAGGTTGCAAGTTGACATTGACTTTTTATTGACAGCCCCAACTCATGTCGCGTGCCTGAAAGACGACGCGCCGAGCTTTTTACTTTGGTTTTACTTTTTTTTTTTGGTTTGGGCAGATTCCAAATCGCGTACACGCCAGTCTCGTCATCATGGTTGGGGGGGTCCGAGCAATGCATGCAAGTGTGTCTAGACCAGTCTACCCTCTGTTTCCTCCTGGTCACTCGTTTCTGTTGGCACAAAGCTGTCTCCCAGACCGATCACCTCCAACACCGTCCTGCCTGCTTCTTCCCCTAGAGTGATCTTGAAAGGCTCTTTGACTGTCAACTCGTTCTGACGATGAAGACCTAAATGTTATTAGCAGCTACCCCCAAGAATGGAATGAGACTAGGGCCGGGCTAAAACGGCAACCTGTCGTACAGCCACCTCCAGAGTTCTAACAAGGAGAGAAATAGGGACGCACCTTCAATCTGGTCTATTCTATCCCGCGTTACATCCAGAGCCTCATCGAAACCTTCCTCATTGATCACTTGCTGAGCGGCCCTCAACAGAAGTGTTGAATCGATTCGAACATGATGATGTACCTAAAGTCTACCTCAGCATAAAATCAATTAACGCTAACACCGCCGTACGTCAATAGAAATAATCTGACATAAGCACAAGCTCCCAACGACGACTTGAACAGCTCACATGTAAATGGTCCAGGTCCTGCACAAAATCGGTCCGCGTCATAATCCTACGCGCCTCTTCGAACGTCACCTTGGGTAGAGAGGTGTCCTCATCGTCTGGCTCTGGGCCAGTATGAGTCGATTCTTCTTCATTATCTGGAACGGTGGTAGGTCCGACACCAGGCAGTGTTGGGGCCATCTTGGCGAGATGTCGGAGCAATAGCCATGAACAGCTATACACATTAGGATTTGACGTCTTCTAAGCAAGTTACGCACCTCGACCATCTGAAAGGAGGCGGTCACATCAGTACGAGCCGCGAAGTATGAAGTAGGGTACGAACTTCTGCTCGTCCCTGTACACATCAGCTCGGTCCCCTCTTCAACAGAAAATCGTCCCTCACATTACATCGTCATCATGCTCCGGTATTAGACCAATCCTATTCTATTAGCACATCCAATGCGGTGCCATCCTATGGCAAGGAGAGCAATCTCAACTTACTTGGAGCTCAACCAATTTCGCTCCCACTCAATCATCCCTTCTGCCTCCTCTGTACGTATGTCTCAGCGAAAACTGGGCTGAAGGACTTGTCCGATGTACCTAGCATATTGGGCGCTCTAGCCACACGTCCCAAATAGCTCGTTCTCCCGCCGACAATGTCATAGATCTTGCCCAAAATCTCATCATTTTCCACCTCGACCTCTTGCGCTGGATACTGCGTCTTCAAGGCTTGCTGACGGAGCCTTCGCAAGGCGTTGAGCGATTCTTTTCGAGGTAAATCGTATACCGAGACGATCCTCATTCGAGAGGCATTCTTGCGCATGACATCCAGTGGCCCTTTGACCTATGAGATGTGGTGCAACGGATGCTGGGAACAACTCACAAAAGTCATCAGTAGAGAAGATCATCGTCATGAGACCCTGTATGGCTTTAGCTCAGATACGTTTGACACGTCAATGGTCCTACTCCTTCGGCCCAAGCTTCCGCCCGTTGCTGCAACTGATGTAAGATAGCATGTCCTTCAGGTGAGTTGGGGAATAGATGAACATCTGATACATCGTCAGATGTGGTTTACTAGATGCACTCACTGTTGAAAGCCACCACAAGTGGCCTTCCATTTTTTTTTGGCGTAACGCAAAGCGACCTTCTCGAGCTTAGTCATCACTCTTTCTACATCCAAACCCGGACCACCCTGCCTGGGGTCGGCTCTAGAGAACAAGGATCCTTGCCAGTCTTCGTAAAAGTCAAAATCAAGAGCCTTGCCCAATCGCAAGCGGAACACCTCAAGATCAGGATGGGCTGAAGATAATCAGTGGGATTGTTCGCATAGATCAGGAGCTCACCTTCGCAAAAGGCAGCACCGTCTGCACTGATCTTTCTCATAGCACTATAAGGCTATCAGCTCCCAGACCTCACCACGCTGGCAATCGACTGACTCGACAATCATGGTTCCCTTTCCTGTGCCCTTTGGCCCGATCATGAGGTAGTACCCGCCAGCATGTTCCCCTCTGACTATCGAGTCTATGAGTGGCTGTTCAGCTCTCCGAATATGAGAAGCGTCTGGCCCTTGCAGAGTAGAGACCTCCAGAGCGGGATCCTGCGTGATATCTCAGCACTGCTTGCCCCCAGGAGCTCAGACCGAGCGCATCCTGCCGCAAGGCCAACTGGATTGCCCTGAACTCACGTATCCCGGTGCGAAGGCTCTTTCTATCTGAGTGGTACGTCAGCAAGGATGCGGGCGTCTCCACTGTCATTGGCTTACTCTATGTAGCACATGCGCTTTGTACCACTCGAGATAGCCCACGCCAGCAGCAAAGACCATTCCCAAGCCGACAACAGTGGTCAGAGCCGCTTGAAACGAGGCAGAAGAGGACCATTGCTTCCAGAACGATTCTCTTTGGTGCCTGGCTGATGGTTGTGATGGATCAAGATTACTGGATGGGCCGACGGGGGATTGCGGCATCGGAGGAGGCGGCCATGATGGGACGTCGAATAGCAACGAAGAGGTATGTAGCCCTCGCCCTCTTGGTACCAATAAGAGTGGCCTAGGGGCCACTTGGACTCTTAGGAGTAGACCTACCCCCTTGGAGGACCACATATTTTATGAGCAGCTGTTCGCAACACAGCTTAAGCCTATTGTGCCAAGAGAATTCCTATAAAGTTAAATAGTGGGGCACCTTTTGTGCCTGAACTCTCCCACGGTCGTGATCTTACTTTGTACATAGAGCGCGCCTGTTATTCAGGGTCCAAAATCGTTTGGCGTACATACTCGAAAACAATCATAGATATTCATTCAACTTCAAGGCAATTCCATCCCTGCCGACCACTCTTAGCTTGCCACCTTGCTCATCAACAGGGAGCATATTCCACCGATGATTGGTATGCTTTGAGCTGAGCCAATCTTCGGACCACATGTCAATTTCGCCCACCAAGAACCGCACGCTCAGCAGACAACCGTCTTCCCCTTCTCTGGCCATTGGTCTACCACCCCCAATACCAGACGGAGGAATGATGCATCCATCCAGGTCATCGTCAAACCTCAAGTCTCATCGCTCACAACCTCGTCTGTATCGTGGAGATGTATCGTCATCAGCCGCTTCGTCCGCTGACGGAAGCGAGGACGACTTGGACAAACCAGGCGCCACCTTCAAATCGCCTATCTCCCCCGGCGCCGACACGACTCCTAAACGGAAGGTAGTCGCCATGATGGAGCCATTCACAGCCCCTCGTAGTGCGAAAAAACGAGATACTTTGCAAGCGAGGCTAGAGCAAGCGGCAAGAGTGAAGAAAAGCAAATCGGCAAGCGACGCATTGAATGCCTCTACTAGCTTGACAAATTTCTCAACCAGCTTGGCTTCTTCCAGCTTAGCTCAATCTCAGTCCAGACTTCGTGAAACGACTTCAAATACAAGTAGTGGAGGTAGTGATAAAGTCGTGGTCTGCGTGAGGTCAGTCCAGATCTCAATCCGTTATCTATACTCTCCATGAAGGCAGCTGATGAGTCGTCTTAGAATCAAGCCTACTAAATCCGCCTTCGCCTCTTCGGCGTACGAGGTCACACCCATTTCTCTTACCCTATCCGATGCGCATCCGAACGTCCAGAAAAGAGGCGGCAAAGCTGGTCGCGAGGATGAGTATACCTACACGTTCGGTGGGTTGGCCATCACATCTCGGAGATTGAGCTGATCCTGTTAGACAAACTGATTCAGTACCCCTCTACCACACCAGAGCTATACAACGCCAAGGTTTCTGCTCTTGTGGACAAGGCCATGAATGGCTTCAATTCTACCATCTTTGCTTACGGACAGACCGGCTCGGGCAAGTCATTCACCATGGTGAGTACCGCTCGCTCTTCGTTGATCAGACAAGCGCTGACTGGGAGGCACAGACAGGAACAGATGCTGAGTTGGGTATCATTCCCTGCGCGGTAGACGGAGTCTTCGATGCTATCACTGCCGTAAGTTCTGTTTTTTTCTTCCAGGTGACGGGAGGGCAGCCTCGCTGATGGAAATCAGGAGGCTGATCGAGCATATCTGCTTCGCGTCTCCTACATCGAAATCTACAATGAAACATTACGGGATCTTCTGAATTTCAAGAAAGGACCACTCAAGGACGATGAAAAACCTGCAATACACACGTCAAAGGGGAAAGTGTATGTTGAGCCTCTAGTCGAGGAGATCGTCTCGACACCCAGGGAAATCATCGATCTACTCGAGAAAGGTAACGCTGGCCGACGAGTTGGTACGACAGATTGGGTGAGTGCCTGTCGTGGCCGAACAACGGAAGTCTTCGCTGATGTGGTACCCTCAGAATGAACGATCTTCAAGATCACATGTGGTGTTTACCCTAGTCATCGAGTCGAGACCACGGGATGGAAGCGGAGATGATGATATCCGACTTTCCAGATTGGTACGTAATACAACGCACCTTAAGATGGGCTGGTACTGACGGTCGGTGTAGAACTTGATCGTGTGTTCATCCCAGCTGTAAGGGATGGGTAGCTGATGATCTTAGGATCTTGCCGGTTCGGAAAGAGCTGTTTCGGATCTGGAGCGCCGGGGTGAGGGAAAGCACATTAACCAGAGGTGAGTTATATTGAAAAGACAGGATTCTGTGACCTGACAAATTCCAGTCTGCTAGCATTACGTGAAGTCATCAACAAGTTGACGGAGAAAAAGCGGTACGGATTAGCCCTTGACGAGTCCTACATTACTGACAAGATCAGAACCCACATTCCCTATCGGAACTCCAAGCTGACCCATTTGCTCGAGAATGCACTTGGAGGGGACTCGAACATCTGTGTGATCTGCACGTTAGTATTAAAGACTATTCTCCATAGCCCATATTGATCAAACCAGAATGTCTGGCGACGAGGAGCATCACGCTGAAACTCTCGAAACCCTGAAATTCGCTGGGCGCTGCTCGCAGGTGGAAACCAAGGCAACGAAGAATATTGTATGTCCATCCACATCCTTATAGTTGTACACGCTATCAGACGAAACTTGGCTGATGCACTTCCCAGATCACTTCATCAGAGAAAGCGTTGATCAAGGCAAAAGACCGAGAAATAGAAGAGCTAAAGCAACGCCTGCAAGGCATGTCGCAAAGTGTTGACATTAGGCCTGAAGCTTCTCAAGACATCTCTGAGGTAGGGAATCATACCTGCGTTATGCTGACCGTATTCAGCTGGCTGATTCCGTCGCATCCATGGAAGCTCGCAAGTCGAAACTGTCGGAGAAGCTGGCAAAGCTAAATGCCGAAATTCTTACCTCTGAGCTCCCCCGAATGGGCGCTGGTCTCCCTTTATCACCTCCCAGACGCAAACGGCCCAGGATCAGCGACTTCACGAGCCTCGCTGGACCAGGAGTTATTGGTCTGGGCAGCCCGAAACAGATCGTTCAGGATCGGAGGGCTGTAAGCGGGATGGTTCGCCTGTCAGAAGAGGAAGACATGCCCAGTATTGTTGGGACTCTTCAGACCGTGCAGGAGGTAGATATCAGAGTACGTAGATGCACCTGACCGGGGAGGTGTCCTGCTCACTTACCCTTTAGGCATTCGATCACGACAGGCTTGTCGCTTCCCTCAGACGAACAATGGCGGCGAGAGAGGAAGAGCTGGCCTCGGCTAATCGCGAATTATCAGATGCTCTGTCTCGCCTAGCGCAATTGTCGCAAGCTGAGACCGAAGTCAGAGCACTCAACGCGCGATTGGAGGAGCAGGAGACCAGTGCTCGTGATTCTCAGGCGCAACTCGAAGCGACCCGCAACGAGCTGGTGGCGACGATAGATGACAAGGCGACGAAAATCGATCAGCTTGAATCTGCTATTCTCGACTTGCGGAAGTCAAGGGAAGACCTGGCTATCGACGATCAGAACCGATACGACGAGGTCAGCGGGAAACTGTCCCGCGCGATTGAAGAGTCGACAGCTCTCCAGGCTGAAAGAGATGGATTGCAGAACCAGGCTAAAGAATCTGAAATGCGGCTACAAAATATGCAGGCGGAAGTCGAAGCTGCACGGTTGACAACCCAGGAGGCGGAGCGGTCGCGCGATGATACACACGCCCGGCAGAAGGAGCTCGAGGGCGTGGTTGCGACGCTCCGAACTCAGGTAGCAGCCCTGGAAGAGACAAAAACCGAGCAAGCGAACCAGATTGCAAGCAATACAGCTGAAATCGAAGCAGCGAATCGAGACAAGCAAACAGCCTTGGACGATTTGGCGCGATTCCAACGCGAGTCAATGCAACACGAGTCGCAGGTCGTCGCTGAATTGCGGGAGGAGCTCGCTAAATTGCGTAAGGGAAGGGAAGAAGATGCTGAACAAGCGAAAAAGGAGATCGAAACCTCCAAAGCTCGCTCAGAGCATCTAGAGGCGGAATGTGCGAAAGAGGCGGCACAGGTCGGGGAGGAACGGAGCCGAGCTGAAGCTGCCGAGGCAAGGATCGGAATGTCGGAGGCGGCGATCTCGACAACAGCACTCCGTGTCGATGCTCTCCTGACAGAGGTTCAAATCAAGACGGATGAACTGAAAAAACGCACCGACGAGCAGGAGAAGGTTAATTGCCAGCTTGAGGCGTCTCTGGGCGAGAAGACAGCCGCTCAGCAGAAACTCGAGGCGTCTGAGGATGAGAAGTCCGTCCTTCAGCGCAGACTAGAAGCGTCTGAGGATGAGAAGACAGGCCTTGAACAGCGACTCAAGACATCTGATGAACGTGTACGCGCAGTTGAGTCTCAGCTTGAAACGATGCGAAAGAGCGCAGACGACACTGGCGGCCGAGCGAAGCATCTCGAGGATGAGATTTCAACGCTAGCCACTGCGCTAGATCATGCCAAGCAAGACAATTCGACCCTTGAAGCACAGTTAGGCGAACAACAGGATCGAGCTCTCGCCTCCGAAGCCAAGGTCAGGGAGTTTGAGCAGGGTGCAGCGGCGTTGATGTCCAAGGTAGAGCAGCTGCAAGGAGTCTCAAGGGATCGCTTGGCTGAGGCCGACGAGCTGCGATCAGCCCTGGAAGCTGTCAGCAACGACAAGCAGTCACTTGAAGCGGAAGTAGCATCTCTTCGAGCGGCGGCAGGACGTATTCAACAGGTAGATGCCAATCTCCACTCGACTCGACTTGAGCTCCAAGAGGCCAAACATAAATCAGAAGCCCTTCAACATCAGGTCGTTGTTGAGACGGAGAGGGCGAATCAGCTGGTTCAGCAGCTCAACGCCTCGCGCGATGAAGCGGAGAAAACAGCTCATCTTGATGCCGAGCTCATTGAGGTACGAGCGACAGTCGAGGCAGAGAAAGAACTATGTAACAAGCTGGGTAAAGAGCTGTTCACAGCGAAAGCGAGTGCAGTCATGGAGAAAGAACGGGCCGACAAGCTTGCTGCCGAGCTTGTTGCCATCAAGGCATTACCGTCTTCAGCATCCACTTCAACCCTCAACGCTCGACAGCGGCATTCGACACCTACGCCGTTTGGCGATCGAAACGCATCGGTCAAGGAGCTCCGACTTCAGACTACGGAAGCCGAAAGCATGAATCAACTATGGACTAAGGAGATGGAGGAGATCGAGAGGCTGGAAAAGGTTGTCGAAGAGCAGAAGGTCATTATTGATGAGCAAAGAGGGAAGATCAAGTTCTGGGCAGATGTGAGTGACCGTTTGTCAACCGTGAAATAGTATTGGTGCTAAGACTTGTTTAGGAACTCGAGCGACAGCGAGAAATTGTACGCCAGCTCACGACTGACCCAGCAGCATTCTTCGGGTCCAACTCGCCCAACAATCGACAGTCACCTCGGATAAGCCATGGTAAATCAAAGTCATTGTCGGTGGCAGATCAGCTCGCATCACCTTTAGCTCGTCCATCCATTCCTTCTCGCTTACCGTCAACATTCACTGCACACAACCTTGCGCTGCCTACTTCGCCAACGCCATTACCGATGCATCCTAGTCAGTTTGACGTCCGAGGTTCAAGAAAAACAAGGCGGGTGACGATAGAGAAAGACATGGACCGATTGACAGGTGAGTAGGCCTCCCTCAGATGCAAATATGGATTGGATGACGCTGACTTGTTTCGCTGTTAGATTCGAGCAAGGTGCTTAAGACTAAAGCTTTATTTGATATCGCCGATACCTCTCCACAAAAAACACCAACAAAGATGAGTGTCAGGCCAGAGAACGTGCCGTACTCTGCACCCCGACAGAGGAAGCCGTGAAGTGAGGAGGGATAAAGGGATGGAGATGTCCCTTGGATGATGTTTAATGACCCGGTGTCCTTGTATACTTGAAATGGTTTGATATTTATACCCTGCATGTGAAGAATATGAAGATGCAATTGATGACCCCGACTGATTTCTTGCTGCTAGGCGACGTTGTGAGCATCCGTGGGAAAGTTACGCAAGTCCGGCGGTCTTGGAAGTTGAGTCATCTTCACTCTTTGACCTACACTTGGGGTTACAACAGAGCCAAGGTGATTTTACAACCTCAATATGACAGCATCTAGACCCAGTACACGTTCTAGAACTATCGTCGCTCCTTCAGAGACAGATCATCCTAATAACATGGCTCCGGTCCCACCAGGTGTTAAGCTGGTTAAAGCTATTATAGCCAAGCGACCACGAGCTACCACTAAGGCCATTCCAGTCTCTTCGACCACAGCTCTTGTTCGTCCGCCTTCTGAATTGGTCGGATCAAATACTGCTCAACGTGAAGTAGAGGGGACTGTACTCGAGAAAACTATAAAGCGTCGTAGAGTCGTTGCAAATGAAGCTGTACCGGATACCTCTACTCGATCCAGTAACAGCTCCTCTCGGAAAGCCCCAACGACCACGGTCAAGATCACTACGCCGAAGATCTCCAAGGCCAAGGCGACCAAAGCTACAACCAATCCCACTACCAAGAAGACAACCAAACCTACAATCAAAAACTCCACCACCAACCCAACCAACCCTACCACCACCAAGATCTCCACGACCAACACAGCGCCACCTCTTCTCCCCGGCACACTCCCCTTTTCCCTCCCCGACGCCATGTCCCATCTATCCAAACACGATCCCCGCTTTGCATCAATGTTCACTCACCTACCTTGTAAACCCTTTCAACCGCCTCACGAAGCCATCGACCCATTTCGGACTTTGGTGACTTCAATTATTGGACAACAGGTCTCTTGGATGGCTGCTAGAGCTATCAATGGTAGATTTAGAGCTTTATTCGGATATTCTGCGGATGCGAATGCGAATGCGAATGGAAATAATGAGAATGAGGGGAATGTTGAGAATGGTGGGAAGGGAAATGATGGAAATGATGGGTTTCCTACGCCTGATGAGGTTATGAAGACTGATGTGATGGTTTTGAAAAGTGTTGGACTTAGTTTGAGGAAAGCCGAGTATGGTACGTTCTGACTTTTATGCCTGTGCTGTCTGAACGTCTACTATGTCGTCGAATCCTATATTTTCATCTCCACTACCCCATCTGTTCCGCTGTAGTTGGGAGGTAGGATGCTGATATACGTGGCGTAGTCGTATCACTTGCAGAACATTTCGTTTCAGGAGAATTATCGACTGAATTACTACGTGACGGAACGGACGAGGAGATCTCGAAAGCACTTTTAGCTGTTCGTGGTATTGGCCAAGTAAGTTGTCATTCACCTTTGAGCGCACCCACAGAACATATATGCGTCACTGCCGTACTGATCTGAGACACTAGTGGACCGTAGACATGTTTCTCATGTTTTCTCTACGTCGACCAGACGTATTACCAGTCGGTGATCTGGGTGTACAGAAGGGACTACTACGTTGGATCTTAGCTGCACATGGGACTTTACCTAAATCAAATGGGAAACCCAATGCGAAGGCTGCTGAGAAATGGAGAACACCCAAGAAGAAGGACACAGAGGTCGTGCGTGATAAAGTGGATAACGATGGACGCGGAGAAATCGATACGATGCGAATCACTCCAGAGCCTGGACCATCGACGAACGGCGCAGTGCCACCTACACCAGTCACTCCCAAAGGACATAAGCCGAAAGTGGCTGTACTGCATACGTCTACTATGCCTACGACCGAAACAAAAGTCAAAGTGCCACTTACACCTATTACTCCTGGGAATGGCGAAATCAAACCCGCAGAGGATTTCCAAGTGGGAGACGAGGAATTACCGCCTCCTGCACCAGCGGAATTACTGGCCCCTCCAACTCATGCGGCAGATTGGGATGTGATGCGTGCGGCGCCACTTGAAGAAGGACTGAGTATAGAGGTTCTCAAGGCCCGACTAGCAGGGAAGAAAGTCAAGTGAGCCCCCCTTTCACACGAAATACAACTGGAGTAATGTTGTTGATGTCGGTTCCCTTTCCTTTTGGTTTTTGTGGCGTAGAGGTGGAGCATACCTTACTGCAAAGGAGATGGAAGCATTAACAGATGGTTGGAGACCGTTCAGGTCATTGGGAGTTTATTACATGTGGCCTGCTGGAGAAGACTTTTGAGATTGAGGATTCATATCTCCGTTGGAACGCCCTTCCAACTCTATCCATATAATCCTCTACAGGCGTTCTTTCTAGAACGTGTCGAGGTACAGGAATGCGATGATGCGACCACCACGCCCTTGAATTCTGTCCGTTTAACAGTCTAATAACTATATCCATCTAGCACTATGCAGGCGTACTTAACGTGTTGAGGTATAGGGGTGCATCGATGCCACTGCCACGCCATGTCTCGAGCATAAAAAAAAACAGTCACTCACTCCCCACGTGAAGCCCACGTTGAATTCGCCGCCACCTACGTTCCGGTCGATCTCGATCTCTTTTTTTTCCTTTTTCATTTGTTCCGTATGACGCGTTTTTTCCCTTTGAAAATGGTCGTCTCATTCTTTTCTCTTTGAAAGACTCATTCGGTGATGTAATGTAACCTCGACGCACATGGATGCCGGTGTCTGCTACTCATCTGAGGGCTCACAGGACCTCGAGTCCCGTCTCTGGCTGCTCTGCTTGCTTGCCTGCAGGTTGTCTGGCATCCGAGCTGTCTACCAGTCTTCGGCTGCCGTTTGAAGAGGCTTATGTATCCCTGCATGATGTTACTTAAATTATATCCACAGATGAGGAGCAATCGACTTGGGTGAATCCAGCTTGCTCTTCCTGCGTGATCAGGGGATCAGGTCAGTCACTTTTTGCTGTGAGACTTGCCCAATCAAGTAATAATTAGAGTCGAGATTGATACCCGTGAAAGAGCCTTTTGGTCTTTTGGGCTGCTGCACCAAAGAAAGGAAAAAGAGAAAGAGAAACGACAGATCCCTCATTTCCTCTTTTCTCTTTTCTCACTTCACTCATCGCTGTGCTTAAGTCGTTTCGTCCTACTAGGCGCCGCTGCATCAGCTTATAACAACAATAACAACAACAACAACTCTTCCACACACAAGCCTCTCGCCGGAATTAGGATCTGAAATTCCCGTGCACACACGCCACAATCACTACACCCCCCGACCGCGAAGCCGACCTTTGTGTAGCCCGTCCGTGAAATTCAAAAGAAGGGCCATTATCCCCCCTCCTCGGGCAGATCTAGCAAGTCTTTGAGCTTGCTTTCTCTCTCTATCTCCTCTCGAAAGCTGTCTCCGATGTCGTCGTACAATCCCCGAGCCCAGCCCTCATCTAACCAACCCCAGCAACCGACTCACTCTTCCTCTACAGACTCGCATGTCTCTCACGCAGCACAGGCTCAGCCTCAGGGCCAGGGACAATCTCCACTCGACTGGGCCAACTTTATGAACTTCCCCACACCTCCTGCAGTCGGCACCAACAACAATGGCACGAGCATCGGCCGACACAGTTCATTTGGCGGACAACAGTTCTCGTCAGCTCCAAATTCGTCTCCAGGAATGAACTACCCGCAATTTCAGAGGCCTTCTCCAGCTTCTCAGCAGTCTTACCACCCATCTCCTATGCAACAGCAGCTTCAGCTATCAGGACAGCCTCAACAGCGAGATGATGCGACACAGAATGCACAACATCATGGAGGAGGAAAGGGAAAATCTCCCTCCACACATCAGTCCCAGCTATCCCACGTCGCTCCAGATGGTCTATCTCTCGACCCGGATGCTTTCTCACGAAACATCCGTTTCCAAGTCCCCACATTCCTGTCAAACCAAATCGCAGGTGCACCGACGTTCCCTCCTGGAGGAGAGGCATGGTCCGGCTTTACCGGAGCAGCACTTTACAATGACAACAATCAACTCACTCCTGGAGCATTGTTCAACAGTATGTTCGTTCAACCAGATCAGAACAACGATCAATGCAGCATGCCCGGCCTAGATGCCTGGGAGCACTGGGCCGATCAGACCAAGGTCGCATCACCAAATCCCACCATGTTCTATGTCAACCCCAACCCAAGCGCATCTCGTACTCAACGTCCAGCACAGTCACATGTCCAGACGCCAACAATACAGAAGACGATGCCCTCACCACCTTCCCCCGAATCCAATCCCACCATACCCACTTCGGCTCTGCTGCCGCAACCATATTCCCAATTTGGTCAGAATATTTCAGCCGTACCTTCCATGTCTGCACCACAGAATGCCGCCACTACGATCAATATTGCTTCCTCTTCCACTCAACCGTATGCTCCTCCGTCAAACACTCAGGCACTGTTGCAAGGCCCGAGTGTACCTCCTGGCATGATGGGACCAAACTTGTCGGATGGTCCAGGACTATACTCGACAACCGGCTTTGATATGATTGGCGTCTTGGCACGAGTTCATGCTCGAAAAGATCCGAAGACTGTGCTCGGACCGGTCGATCTCAGCTGCAGTTTTGTCGTGGTCGTACGTTGTTCCTACGTCACCCTCCTGCAGAGCTAACTAGTCCAGGATGTCCGACGGTTTGACTCACCGATCGTGTATGCCAGCCCAACTTTTTCAGCCTTGACAGGATACGACCTGCCCCAGATACTTGGACGCAATTGTCGCTTCTTACAGAGTCCCGAAGGAGAAGTCGCGAAAGGTTGCAAACGCAAGTACACCGACAATGTTGCCGTTGCGCATCTCAAGCGCATGCTGAATGCCGGCAAAGAATGCCAAGCCAGCCTCATCAACTACCGACGCGGCGGAATCCCATTCATCAACCTGGTGACAGTCGTCCCTATCACTTGGGACAGTACCGACATTGTCTATCATGTTGGTTTCCAAGTCGATCTGGTCGAGCAGCCGAATGCCATCCTCCGCAACATGCGAGACGGAACATATTCGGTCAACTATACCGTGTCGAATCCACCACAGCAAGCACTCCGCCCACCTGGTCGCGATATCAGCGCGTCGGGTCTCAGCAATGAGGTTCTAGAGGTTATGGGGCCTCGCGTCAATGCGGCTGGCTTTGGCCAAGGTGAAGATGGTGGAAAGATGGAGTGGTTGAAGATGGTTCTAGAGGGGGCGGATGGTCAGTACCGTCTGCTTGGCTTTGTTCAATGCTCATCAAACTAGACTTTGTCCATGTCCTCTCGCTCAAAGGGTTGTTCCAGTATGTGTCGCCATCGGTACGCCGTGTGCTAGAGTACGATCCTGAAGATCTGCTCAACAAGAACATCTCGGATATCTGTCATCCCTCAGATATCGTCCCGCTCATGCGAGAGCTGAAAGACTCGACCCACGCACCGTCGGACGGCCAGACACCACGGATGGTCAATCTCGTTTTCCGCATCAGAAGGAAGAATTCCGGTTATGTTTGGATCGAATGTTCGGGCCGATTGCATGTTGAACCGGGAAAAGGTCGAAAAGCTGTCATCTTGTCTGGTCGAGCTCGAAATGTTCCTACGTTGACATGGGACAGTGTTGCGAAAAACGGTGGGCTTGGCGAGAAGGAGTTTTGGGCCCAAGTGTCTTATCAAGGCTTGATACTCCATGCGACACCGGCTGTCTCTGATCTGCTGGGTCAGCCAGCGGACGACGTTGTGGGCCAGAGTATCTTTTCGCTCGTCCCAGGCGGTGACAATGGTCCTCCATCATCTGCTGTGCTAGAGCAAGATGCGGCGTCGCCGGTGGCATCGATTGCGACCGCGATTCGATGTGCTGTATCCGGCGAGACTCAACATGGCGCTTATGCATTGCGACACAAGATGGTTCAGAAGACTGGCGCCACGATTGAAGTCGTCTCTGTGTTCTATGCTGCTCGATCACGGCTTGATTTCCTTGGGAACGACTCTGGCGAACTGTCTGGTGAAGATAGCCCTGCGACCTCAATTTCATCCGCGTCGGCATCAGGGGTACAACCTGTCACGCTGGTTGTCCAAATCAAGTTGGTATCAGCTGGTCAACCTGCCAACGCTTCATTGTCTGAGCAAACCAAATCTCGACCTGTGGTACATAACGTTGCGGCGAACGTGTTTGAGGAGCTCGAGACTACACGAGGAACATCATGGCAGTACGAATTGCATCAATTACGGCTTGTCAATCGGAGGTTGAAGGAGGATATCGCAGCTGCGCGTGCACGTGGTGCAGGTACAGGGATGAGAAAGGGCAAGAAGCGCAAGATGGATGGGATGGGACCTCCTCCGTTACCAGAACAGTTCATGGTCGCTCCGAGACATCAGTTGGCGCCTGGATTCGGTCTCGTGGCGCCTTCTTCGTCGCCTTTCTATTGATACGTCTAAATACGCACTTTACGATTTTCGTTTATGCGCTTTCAGACGCCGTGTTCTTGTTTGTTTGATCGACGATCATCGAAAATCGAGCTTCACATCGATAAGCTGTAAGATTAGCAAAGGTGTATCGCGTTACTCCGCGCGAATAAATGGAGGATATATATATATGGGAATCACAAGGTATCACAATGTACAATCAACAGGGCAACGAGGAGTTACATGATAAATGAGAGAGGATCAGTATTTTCGTATTGTTGGTGTAGTTGTATCTGGTGTATATCTTCAATCTACAGATGAGAATATGTACGAATCAAGTTGAGCTTTAAGAAGATTGTCTACCAGGAGTTTGATTCGCAGTATTTTAATTCACTACGCAGACTCAAGAAGCAAGAGGTGGAGATCGCCGCTTAATTGTTAACCCGCTCGACGTCATTGTCGGCGACTGTAGAGTACGAGTATATTGTATGGGTTTTCAAGTGTAATTCTCTGGATGCTCTTGACAGTTTCTTCTCGATATACTTATAAACAACTACAACTCATCACCGTAGACGTGATAAACACTATCAATCTCAAATTGGATATACCTTCAATCCTTACTGGACCACATACGAGTATTCGACGTCGACTGACAACAACGTCCACTACTGGTGTCACCACTACTACCGCTGGTATCACGTCCACTATCACCGCTGGTATATCTACTGCAAGGAATACTATCAATATGTCAAAACAACATACACATGTCATGTCGCTTGTAGGGAAGATGATTCCTCCTTTATCAGGGAAATTACACAAGGGACAAGCAGGTGAGTACTTGATATTCTCACGATTTGTTTTTCATCCTCCCAGGGAGGGAGGGAGAGAAAGAGAGAGTGAAGATGTCCTAATCAATTCTCTTCCATATTATCGCTATCATTTTCAAAATGAGATCAATGGTAAAAATAACTAACGACATTGTATCTAGGTCGTGTAGGAGTTCTAGGTGGTTCACACGAGTAAATTCCATTATCTCTCTCAATTCCAGCTCCTTCAACATAACTTCCAGCTCCTTCAACATAACCTCTCAATTCCAGCTTAAAAACATCAACGTATATATAGCTTACGGTTTTTTTTTTCTTTCTTTTAGCTATACTGGAGCACCTTACTTCTCAGCTATGGGCGCAATGCGTTTCGGAGCTGATTTGGCTCATGTTATTTGTGAACCATCGGCTGGAGCTGTTATAAAAACTTAGTATGTCCCTCTAGGTCTCTTTATTCCTTAATTTCTCTTTTCTGTCTCTGTGCGTGTCTGTATGTCTGTGTGTCTACTTGTCTCTCTTTGTCTACTACTAAACTCCAGGGGTTTTCTGGACTGGACTGGACTGGACACATTCGGAGCAACTGTAGGGAACTGAAAGACGATTGAACGCGGATATTTACCAGTCGATGAAATGCGGAGATCTCAAAGTCGATGAAATTTGTTACTGATGATCTTCCCATCTAGTTCGCCAGATTTGATCGTTCATGGGATCTTGAAGGAGGGAAGGGACATGGGTGAGATTAAAGAGGAGTTGAAAGGGATCATGTCGAGATTGGTGAGTTCTGCTTGTGAGTTCGCATTGGGAGAGACAGAGGGGAGAACAGGGAAAGAGGAGAGAGACGTAGAGAGAGAGGGGAGGAGAAAGAAGCGGAAGGATGATAGAATTCGCGAGTAAGACCTGACGCCTGTAGCACGTCTTGATCATCGGCCCAGGACTAGGACGAGACGAGCACATGCAGTCCTGTGCCAGGATCGCATTCGAACTAGCAAGAGAAATGGACGGTATGGCGGTTGTCGTTGATGCCGATGGATTATGGCTTGTTCAGGTGGGTTTCTCTCCGTTTCATCTCTAGCTACGAAGAGCAAGAGAACTAATATCGGGACCAGAATGATCCAAAGGTCGTTCTCGACTGGCCTGGTGTACCGAGAATTATCCTTACTCCCAATGTCATGGAATTCAAGCGATTATGCCAAGCTATGGTGAGGTGGTTCTCGCTTAATCGTCGGCATTCAATAGGTCCTGATGGTGGTTTAATTCGTAGCAAATCGATGACAAGTCTGATCCTACCACATTATGCCCTCGACTGGCCCAAGCGCTTCAAAACCTCACTATCATCCAGAAAGGTCCGACAGATATCATCTCCAATGGTCTAACAGTGCCAAGCTCATTTGTCGTTGATGGAGGGAAGAAGGACGTATTGCAAGTTGAAGTTGAAGGAGGATTAAAGCGGGTTGGTGGTCAAGGAGATATCCTCAGTGGATCGACTGGAGTACTGATGGCATGGGGTACAGAGTGGGCAAAGGGTACATTCGAGTAAGTGGTCAGGAACAAAGCCCATCAGACGTCAGAAGGTGTGAAGTCACTGATGGAACCAAGACATGTGGGACAACCCAAACCAAGTGAAGAACTAGCAAAAAACCTTCCTCTTCTAGCTGCTTATGGCGCATCGACATTCAACCGTACCGTGTCGAAACGGGGGTTCGAGAAGAAGGGGCGATCAATGGTTACTGGCGATCTGGTCGAGATGGTTGGCGAGGTTTATGAAGAGGTGTTTGGTAGTGCGCAGAGTGCAGATGAAAAGGGAAAGCTATGATCTAGATCATGTACAGTACACTGTAAAGATTGCATTTGTGATACCAGGCCGATCAGGGCCAGTGATACCTAGATCCCAACAATCGAACGATTAAGACTAGTTTTAGTACATCTCCAAGCTCTGTGCAATATCAGCTATCGGCAATGGAAATGGCACAGCAATGTAAAAGTCCAAAGAAGACATACCATCCCATCGTTGATCTCGTAATCTTGCAATGTAACATGATCCTTGAAAGATGTATACCTGGGACGGGCGACTTCAGCTCAGAACTATCGGTGTATGAGAACTAGATAGATGACATACCATTTTTTCAGCTGGATCTTTTGTGCAGTCGTTCCTGTTTGTGCAGCGATTAAACGCTTCAAGTCTCCTACGGTGTCGGTGGGCATGCACTTGATGCGGACTTTACGACCCATTCGATCGTTGGCTATGACTTCGATGAGGCGACCTGAGGCGCGTCTAGGTACGTCAGCACACGATGACTGAAGAAAGGTAAAAGTGGGGATACAAGAGAGGGACAGGAGGGGCTAGAACAGGGCAGGGAAGAGTAACAAAAGCCGAGGATGTGTGGGTGAGTTCGAAAATGTGTGTTGACACTCACGGTAAACCTGCTGGAGGTGGTGCTGCTGCTGCTGGTGCTGCAACAGGTTGACCCATAGCTGCCAATCTCGCTTCTCGATCTTTATCGCCGTCCCTCCTGTCCCTTCTATCTCCATCACCGCTTCTTCTCTCACCGCCTTCCCTATCTCTTCTCTTCTCTCTACGGTCCCTATCCCTTTCTCTCTCTCTGTCATACTCTCTCTGACTACCGAACCCTTCATTTCTGGAGTTTGACCTATCCGGTCCATCCGCTTCAACGCCCTTCACAGGCATACGATCCAAAGGATCATTCGTTCTTCTCAAACTGCCCATCCCAACTGCCGCGGTACCCTGAGGAGCGATACTAGACATTGTATTCCGGACGCCATGTTCTCTTGTGCCTCCGAATCGAGCAGGCACTTCACCACGATCACGTCGCTCCATACGTTCTTTCGCTGATTCCGGCATCTCGTCCAGTGGATCTCGACGCTGAGAGAATGAGCCCATGGAACTCGATGATTTCTTGTAGAATGATAGTTCCTTTGGACGACGTGTAGGAGCTGAACGAACAGGTGAGCGAGAACGATCTCGGTCTCCCCGAGGACCACGAGGTGGCGATCGTGATGGTGAGCGAGGCATTGTCGAAGTGCAGTACAAGAGTCGGTTTGAGTGCAAAGTATCCTTGTTGAATTGTGCGTAGTGCTTGGGTGGCAATATCGAGAGGACCGATTAAATTTCAAGATTGTGGAGCCCCCCAGTTGACTGGCTCTGTTTCAGGTCTCTCCTGTAAAGAACAATATGAACAAGAAAATCAATGATGGAGGAAAGATCAATGTCATCTTCACATTCGATACAAGTGTCAAGCTGAATAATAATCCCAATCCCGCTCGTGATGGACGACCCATTCACAATGGCTGAGGCTTCGAACAGCTCTCGTCGACCACCTCCTAGCTCTACGAAGCGAGCTCTGTCGCCTGACGAGAGAGTGAAGGAACAAGTCAAGGAAGAGTTGGACGAGATACCACCCACCCCTGTTGAGCCTGACGAGGTAAGAATCAGAAACCCTTCTGCTCAGAGACTGTCATGGCTGAACGGAGTAGCTCTACGTAACGATGCGGACCGACGTCGTCGGCGTGCAGTACTATACTGGTATGGTTGGACGAGGAGAGTATGTGATGCTCGAGCGTCAACCGGATAATCAGTATGATTCTAATGCAGTCCGAGTGAGCTCGCTCAAACTGCCTTCCGCCGCTAGCTGGTCTGATTCTAATCCTTGCGGTGCTAGGTCATGAACGCCAGCGGACATCAGGTCGGACACGTCCCTCGAGCTGTGGCATCTCAACTCGCCTACTTGATGGATGAACGCCTGATCACAGTCGAAGGTCGAATGGTAGGTCAGAATCTAGAGGGAGGACGTCATTTCAAACTTGCTCTCGATATGTCAATCTATGGACGGCCGTCTCTGCGCCAGGTCCTAGAGCCAGAATTGATCTGGGCCACACCTGGACAGAGGGGTTTCGAAGCGATGAGGCGAGGTGATACTGGAGGTTCCAACGGTAATAGATTAGGCGGAGATACTATGGTAATTGGGCCTGGAGGTAGTGGATCAAGTCAACCTTTGGACGAAGAAATGAGGCGGTTGTTGGATGGGTTGAAAAAAGTGGAAAATGATGAAAAACATGCCGATGGAGTAATGGTGAGAGCCCTCTCCCCCGCCTTGTCAGATATCAAAAGATGGCTAATAGCTACCAGGATAATCTTACAGCCGATATAGACGTCAGCAAGCTACCTTTACACCCCTCACCGCCCGGAGTGGCGAATGGACAGCTTCAAGTGGATCTTCTACCTCATCAATCACAAGCTCTTCAGGTGAGTCTTCGTCAAATAACATGATGGACATCGGGCTTAAACGATACAGTGGATGATCTCTCGAGAGAATCCCAAGCTTCCCTCCAGTCCTTCAGATCCACCCGTTCAGTTTTGGGTCCGGCAGAATCCAGAAGCCAAAGGAAATGGGAAACCGTACTGGCTCAATGTGGCTACGAGGACACCTCAGACTGAGACTCCAGAACTAGGCAGAGGAGGCATCATTGCCGATGGAATGGGTCTAGGTATGTGCTGCCTTTTTTTCGTTCGCTGCTGAAAGATGCTGACTTGTCATGCAGGTAAAACACTGAGCACCCTTGCTTTGATTCTCGCTACCAAAGGCGAGAAAATCCAGCAAGGCAATAGCAAAGCTACTTTAATCGGTGAGTGTCGCACTTCGTGGTGTTTACTGTCTGACATGTTCCAGTCTGTCCACTGTCGGTTCTTAGCAACTGGGAGAAGCAGATACGCGATCACGTTACCCCAGGGCAGTTGACCTATTACGTGTATCACGGCGCATCCCGCGGTGTCACCCCAGCCAGCCTATCTTCTTACGATGTCAGTCATTCTAGTTTCCTGCACGTGAGGTGAATCAAGCTGATCCTCATAGGTCGTAATCACCACGTACCAGATGGTAGCAGCGGATGGAGCGGGCGTTATTCCTGCCACAAAAGCTAGTCCTGCCAAGAGTAAGAAGGTCAAGACAGGCAAAGGACCTCTTCTTGCGATCAAATGGAAAAGGGTAGTGGCGGATGAGGGACATGTACTGAAGAACCCGCGCGCGAAAAGTAAGCTTTCCCTGTGAGCCAGCTGAGACCATTCAGTGACACAAGCATTTGTTGCTGTCGAGGCGGAGCGAAGATGGGTATGCACTGGTGAGCCAAATTATCATGGCAGAGTGCAGCTTATCAAGCTTGCAGGTACCCCAATTGTCAACTCCCCGGCCGATCTTGGATCTCTCCTCACATGTCTGAAAGTCTGCAAGCCCCTCGATCAGGTCAGAGCATCTAAACGAGTGTGAAACCCCGCTGAATGATGTAGGACCAATACTTCAAGTCTTTGCTTCTACGACCGCTGCGAAACGGAAGTGCGGCCGCCGGCAAGCTCCTGCAGGCTCTAGTGGGTCAAATCCTCATCCGGCGTACCAAGGAAACGAAGGATGCAGCAGGAAGCCGCTTGGTGGAGCTTCCGCCGTTGGAGTTCTTCCAGGTCCCTATCGAGCTGGATGACGAGACTCGTACGGTGTATGATGAGGTGCAAGCCGCCTGTGCAAATAAATTCCAAGAGACGTTGAGGTCCGGAGAGGTAAGAGATGGTGACAGGCAGTGGCTGACGGCAAGGGGACACTGGGAGTCTTATCCATGTTGACACGTCGTATGTGGCGTGCTTTTTGTACTACACTTAGCATACTGATCGCCACATAGTCCGGCAGCTATGCTTGTCCCGGCAATTAGTACCGCAAACCTTCCTTGAAGATCTCCGCCGTCCAGCTTCGGCCGTACCTAGCTCTCACGCAGTCAATGCCAACTCGCTTGGAAAAGTCAAGACTGCCGAGCTCGTGGACAGGCTTCGTCAGGCCGTCTCGGATGACGAGGAATGTCCGGTAAGTGGTTCGAGACAGAACCACGTTTGAAGCTCATTCCTAATTAGGTGTGTTTCGATGCGCCGATGGCAAAGCCGCGCATCTCGGTCTGTGGCCATTGTTGTAAGTTCTGCTTTGCATGCCAGACGAAAACTGATCCTTCTAGTCTGCCTCGAGTGTATCAGCACAGTCATTGAGAAACAAGCAAAATGCCCCATGGATCGCAATGCCCTTTCGCTGTCTTCCCTGATAGAGCTGCCTCCTGACGCGTCCGACTTTATCGAGCCTGACGATGATGTGGCGCCGATCAAATCCGCAAAGATCACTGAGTTGATCAAGTACCTAAAGATGTTCGATCCGAGTGACAAGACTCTGGTGTTCAGCCAGTTCACTTCCTTTCTGGATCACGTAGCGGCTGCTTTGCGGGAGGAGGGCATCCGATTTTGCAGATTTGACGGGTCAATGTCGGCTAAACAGGTAGGATGACAGCCTTTTCCTGCTAATGTTTCAGCGACAAGAGGTCATCACCAGCTTTCAAGCCCCTGTCACTGCTGCCAACAAGACCAAGACGGCGGTCGTCATGCTCATCTCGCTCAAATCTGGTGCTGTCGGACTGAACTTGACCGCAGCCTCGAATGTATTTTTGTGCGACCCGTGGTGGCAGTCTGCCATTGAAGCCCAAGCAATCGATCGAGTACATAGAGTGAGTTTGTGCTACATTCAATAAGTATGTGTCGCTCATGAGACGTAGATGGGCCAGCGGAAGCCAGTCCGGGTATTTCAGCTCATTGCAGAAGATACTGTAGAAGCGAAGGTGCTTGATATTCGTGAGTAGTATTACGCGTCGAACTCGTTATGGTCGATTGACTCTTGTCATAGAAAAGCGCAAGGATGAGCTAGTTGCAAAGGTACGCTGGGCCGCAGTTGCACAATACAGCCTACTGCACAGCTGACCCTGAAATCTGTAGGCGTTCGAGAAAACGAGTAGAGGCCAGACGGCACAGGAGAAGCGACAAGCTAGATTCGATGAGCTCAAAGAGCTGTTTGGCGTCAAGTAGGTTGTCGAGTATACAGTTGGCTTGACCTGCATGCTTTGAGCTGTTGGCAGTTGATGATTTGTTTATACCTTGCATGCAGATTCCCAGATTTCCCAGATAGCCACGTGTCAAGTGCCCGTGCCTGGGCGGACGCGCCGTTGTTCCCCTTTGCGTCTACTTTTCCGAGTTCGCAATCTTGCTCCCACAGCACATACGAGTATATCTTCACAACTCTTTCACTACATTTCTCCTGGCTCTTCTTCTCTCTACTTCCTCTTGCCTCGTTGCGTGTTTAACTCTCTTCAAAAATGGACTTGGAAGCTCGCCGGTCGGGATCGTCAACTACTCCGCCAATCCTCATCGATACCGTCTTCCTTCTCTTTCTCCGCCTAGTTTACTTTTTCTTATCACGGCGATTCCTGCTCTCCTCACTCAGTCCAACTCTACGAGACTTGTCCAAACCTGAAATTCTCCTTCCACCCCCGGACGCATCAAGACCACGTAGCGATAGTCAATTGTCTCTGTCTGGAAGTGGACCATCATCATCTTCTAATGGGATCATCCCCATGTCGGATCTAGAGCTGGACGCCGAGTTGGAAGATAATTATACGGAAGATGGAGATGGACAATCTTATCCACCGTCTCCTATAAGATCACCAGCTCCTTTACCTCTACCTCCTTTCGTAAGGAGAGGTACCGATGATCAGATCAATATCTCAAGAGGAGAAGGCAGTAGTAGAGCTGCAAATGCAGGTGGAGCTGGAAATGGGAATGGGACTGGAAATGGGGATGATGTGGGAATAGAAATGATGGGTTTAGGACAGAAAATCAAAGATGCTACGGCGGCAGCAAAGGGGAAAGTACAGGTTTTACAACTTAGTCACGGACGAAGAGAGGGAACGAAAGGGATCAAGAAGGCTACTAGGGGATTGAGCAGGCTTTCTAGGTGAGTTTCAAGCACTCCGATTTATACACCATACGAGCGGAAAGATGCCTCGTGCTTTCATGAGAAAGGCGCGAAATCGTTTAGTTTCAGTGATATAGGAGAAGAGGAAAACGGCATAGTCTTGGTCTTGGTCTTGGTCTTGGTCGATGGATCAAACAATTGACATGCAAGGACTAACATCCCAGGGCGCTCTTCTCGGCATGTTTCGCAGAATCATGCAACATCCTTAGTCTAGTCATGTTTCATTCTTTAGGAATATTGCACTCAAGGTGAGCTCTTACATTCAGCTTTAGATGAGTCAAGCTCACCGATGCAGATCACGTCATGTCAACTTTTCGGTATCTCTGCATGTACTGCTCGCTTTGGTACTCCTCATAGTACCGATGGTACAGTGCCTCCTTCTCACATACCGATCAAGAGGTAAGACCATTCCATGAGATCCATCAAGACAGCTCTGATCCTTGACAGAGTCATCATCCGCTAGCACTACGCCCTCTCGCACATCATCCCTTCCCCTCACTTCCCGTATTCTTATCGCCCTCATCCCATTCTCCCTTTACTGCTTCCTCTTCACCCGTATCCCTCCATACATCGCAGCAGTGCCACTCCGTACCTTGATCCCACAACCAACGCCAACCGACGACGGGTATGATCCAGAGCCCTCACCGAGCAGTATCGACGAGGCAATTGCCAAATGGACCGAGTCTGGTCCAGAAGGTTGGGAAGGAGAAGGATGGCTTGCGCCAAGTTTGGGAAGACTCGTCGCACTTGGGGTGGTGGTTCTGGCGACACTTTCTGGCTTCGGGGCGGCTCGGACAGCTTGGGGCTTCTTCGAGCATGCTTCGGCTGGCACGTGAGCTCATCCGTAAACCAAAGTTCCAGAGCTCATGTAAACAGGCGCCCGCTGACGGATAATGACCTGCTTCAAGCCGAACGATCACTTTACCGAGTTAGGCAAGAGCTGGTAACTAAGCGAGACGAGCTGAGCCGCACCGGTGGCGGACAGCCTGGATCGCCTTCGCGTGGATGGATGGGCAAGGTCTTTGCCAATAAGGACGATCAGCGTGAGTGACTCGAATTGCACATAAGCGTGAAACGCACTGAATGTTGTCTTAGAAGCTGCAGCATTGCGTGCGGAGCTTGAAGGACTAGAGGCGATGGAGCGCCAAGTCGCAAGGTCAATGTCGGCTATGAAGTTGCGGAGGGTGAGTTGACCTGCAGTTCCACTGCTTACAATTCTAGCGGCGACAAGATTTTGGCCAGACTCTCAGAGGCAAAATCTATAATATCATCGGCTACATCTTTGCATTCTACTGTGCGGCGCGTCTCTTGATGGTACGTCGCTTGATTGTCATTGGCCTTTGACCCCGCTGACCCTGTCTGTATCTTCAGTGTCTCCCGTCGATCTTCTTTTCCCCTCTGTCGACTTCGAATATCCCTTCGGACGAAACATCGCTCCCGTCAAGTGAGACTGACAACCCAAAAGAAAAGGGAAATACGAACGGAGACTGGATCTCGTTCGTCCTTGCACTTGGTCTCGCCCATCTCCCGACCGGCGCCGTCGACATCGACGTTGCCGTGTGGTCGCGTGCGATCTCGCTACTCCTCACTGGATTACTGGTCCTCTCTAGTCTGACCCAGGTCTTGCGTAGTCTGGGCAAAGTATTGCGTTTGACTAGCAAGACTGTCGGTGCTGGGTTTTTGCTATTGAGTCTTGGTCAACTCTTTGTACGTAAAGTTTTCGACTCCCTCCCCTCACCCCCTCACCCCCTCACCCCCTCTCTGTCTCTCTTGTTCTTCGCTGTTTCGCACAGCTTACTAATGAACGATGCACAGGCAACTTATACCATTTCTCTGCTTGTTCAATTACGCACCTCGATCCCACCCGCTCCAGAGATGGACACGGATCCATTCGCATCCCTTTACGGCAACGGTACCGATCCCAACGCCTCTAATCCATTTTCCTCTTCGAGTGGCAGTGGTAGTCTGCTATCAGATAATGCCCATAGGACAGACGATTCTTTACTCGCTACATTACCTGATTTTAGAGTTTTCGGTAGACTTTTCGACGTCGTCTTTCTCCTGGCAGCATTAGGGACAGGGTTGTATCGATATATCGCAATGAAGATCAATGGTGCAGATGAAGGAGGTGAGGTATATAGACGATAGATAGATTTAGAAGATTAAACGTGGCGGACACTTTTTCAGGGGCTACTCATCATGTTTGTATTTGTACTTTCAGCAGCATCCCATGGCATATGCTACATTTTTGGTATCTCTTTTCATCATATGATATCACTACTATGCAGATTTTTCAAGTCTTCAATGGTTCCAGTTGATTCAAACCTCGCCCATGCCTTTCCACTCCAAGACTTCTAACCACTCTACGACTTCTGCAAGTCTCCTGACGAGCTCTTTACCCTGTTCTTCTAGTACCTCGATACTCGGCACATATCCCTCTGGGTTCACAAGCTGTAATAATTCTTCGCGGTTATATTCTTCCTCTTCTTCTTCCTCCTCCTCTTCTTCTTCTTCTTCCTCTGACTCGTCCGGCGTCACGCTAGATAAATCTGATTCATCCGTATCTTGTTGCACAAGAGGCTGCTCTGCCTCTGCCTCTGCCTCTGCTCGTACTCTTGTTGATGTACTAAGAGCAGATAATGCCGAGTCTGAACTTGAACTTGCACTTGCTTCGGAAGCTTTATTGACTTTCTTTGCCGAAACAGGAATAACGACCTCGAGTTTACTTTTGTTCGGAGTAATTGTTGATTTGAGATTACTGGGTGTGTTTTTCACTTTGGCATTAGGTGATGATGTGGTTGTCGTTTTAGAGTTACTACTACTGGCTGTGAATGTGTTTTTAAGCTTTGATTGATTCAATATCGCCTTGGTAGGCGTAGGTTCTTTCCCTGTTTTCTTGGGTGTACCCTTGGCCTTGTTCTTTGGTTTCCTACTTTCGACAGCTTTACGAAATCGATATTCTATCCATTTGATGAGAAGCTTCACTTGGCTCGATTTACCGAAATGACTCCATCGTTCAACTGATATCGGGAGATCATCTTCGGTGTCTGGAATTTCCTTGACACTAGCTGGACGAGGGACGCCAATGCCCCATACTAGGAGACCAGATGCCCAGCCGAGCGGGGGTCGAGAATCGTCGTCGATAGCACGAGGAGTGAGGCAATAGTATATCCGACCATCAAGGTCTAGACCGAGTGGTTCATGTCGCAGTAGTCGGCGCGAGAGGCTCGCTCGTAGATTCACCTACAAAGACCATGTTAGTCTCCAGAGAGTGCGTGTGACTACGAGCTGACTCACGTTACACAATCCAATCTTCATAAAGTGCTCGTGCTGCTCTTTATCGGTCTACAAGGATATGGTCAGATCCGATTCTTTTGCACGCAAACCCAACTCACAAGCTCCTTGTTCGCCTTTGTCTCAGCAGCAGTCTTGCATCGAATCCGCATCTCGCTCAACTTCTTCCTTCTTGGTTCCCAGCTGGCGACAGCCCGCTTGACTGCATCCGCGTATTTACGACGAACTTCTGACTCTCCAGCCGTAATGTCGATGTCCACCTTGATCGCCGGAGTTTCGAGAGTTCGCTCTGCCAGAGCAAGAAGCATACGGATAACATCGGCGGGCTGCGGTAAGCGTGACGCTCCAGTTCGGCGCGAGGGCCCGGAATCAGCTGCCCAGGCCGGTACAGGCTCGTCATCTGGGAGGTCCAGCAGCGTCCGGATTGCTGACTCGTTCGTATCGCGTTGAGGAGGCTCGATGACTATCGGTAAGCGTAGATTGAGCGGCTCAACAAGAGAGTTGAAGATAGTCGCGAAGCGAGCGAGATCGGCGTAGTACTTGAGTTCATCTCGATGCCGCATGAGCGTATCGGCAAGCTACTAATGAGCATACTGGTTGTCATTGCAAACATCCCACTCACATATTCGTCCCCACCAGCCCACTCGAGGTGTTCTCTGATCACATCCAGCATAGCTCCTGCAAACGACCTCACACTGGCTTCTGTCAAGGGTCGATCAAAGTCGTCGAGCGGAGGTAGCGATCTCTCTGGAAACGACAGGACAGGACGGAATCGATTGAGATATTCCCGCAACTACCCATATTTTGTCAGACCTGCACTGCAAACAGTTTGACTCACGTATATCCTCTGCTCAGCTTCTTCACGACTGAGCTTTGTGTCCACATTCTCGAATATGGGCGGCTCCACGACGATCTCTTGCTTTTTAGGTTTCGCTCGAGGTTTCTTTTCCTTTACAGTCTGCTTGCCCTTGCCCTTACCCTTGTTGACCTCCTTCTTCTTCTTGTCTGCCGCTCCTGAGATCTTGCCACCAGGCTGTTCCTTTTGAGCTTTGACCTTGCTCTTTGTTGGTTTCCCGTTGGCTGATGTGGTGGACTTCTTGGTGGCTTTACCATTCTCGAGCTTGGGCTTGGGCTTTGGCTTTGGCTTGGTCTGGGGCTTTGACTCTTTTATTCGCGGAAACGGGTCGATCAGTTCATAGATACTGTCGGCATCCGATAAACTAGAATCATCATCGATATCGATCGTTGAAGAGTCGATTGGACGTTTTTTCTCCTTGTGCTTGTTCTTCGATTTTGATGGTATCCTGAAAGATCGACCATCCAGCTCTGAATCATGGACGATCCTGGTATTGTCAGTTAGGTTTTGGTTTTCCCTTCAAAAAAATAACAGAATACTGACAACCAGACTGTTCCGATGGGTTCAAGACCTTTTTTTCTTCGACCTATTAAGCATCAGCGAAACGATCCTTCATTACAACTTGTATTTCGATATGATTCTGATTCACGATAACCGGTCTCATTTGAACTTACAGACTGAATTCTGACAGATATCATCACAACATGGACAAGTCCACATGTAACCCCAATCAACATTCTCGACATGCCCTTCACCATCATCCTCTCCTCCCAATTGGCGGATGTCCTCAGGATCCATACCATATCTCCTCATCAGACAATTATCGCAGTACGCTCGGTTGCATGCGCGTGGAGGTCCTTGTCGAGAGAATTGTTTCAGTCTTGTACATCTCAAGACCTCTTCATATAGTTATCAGCATCTGCCCTTTTCATATATACGTATGGCAACTGTGAAGTGTATGTATGGGAACTGCAAAGCGTGAAGTGTATGTGTGGGAACTGTGAAGGAGGTCGAAAAGGACGTACCATCAGGATGAGATCGAGTTCTACATCTATATTCAAGTAAGCTCCACATGACATGCCACGAAACACTTCAACAATCAACAAGGCAGTAGAAGGAAAGACATACTGATGACAGTAAGCTCCTTTTACCTCCTCCTCCTCCTCCCCCTCCTCCTCCACCACCACACCCTCTACAGGTACTTCTTCAGCATTCTTCGCTTTCTTTTCTGTTGCTTTATCCTTCTTCCCTACTGTTTTCGCCTTTTTCCCTACTACCTTATCCTTATCCTTTTCACTATCAATATCCTCTTCACTATCAACTGCATTCAACGGACGTTTATTGTTCTTATTCTTGTTCTTGCCCTTGCTCTCGTCCTTCTCGTCCTTGCTCTTGCCTTTACCTTTGTTCTTTATAATACCATTCCCAGAGACAGAATTAGGTTTGATATGATATCCTTCTGAGTCCACTTCAGCGACTGATAAAGCGCTTAAATCAGAGGAAGAAGAAGAAGACGACGAAGGGCGGCTCGAGATCGTTTTAAGTGGTTCCGTACTAGGACCACCAGAAGATCCATTTGTCATTGGTGATGGAGGATATGATGTGGACATTTAATGTCCTATCTGTTCCAAATATCTGACAAGTGGAATCACAAGAAAGAATTGGGAGGTTGAAAAAGAAAAAAGATCCGACTACGAGTTCTTCGATCAGTGGTTTATATATTTATATTGATTGACGCGACGCGCAGATAGGGACGTGGTTCTGTTTACAATTCCTGTCGTGGCATTTTCAATACTCCTTGAATATCCTTGCTGGTACTCAAGACGCGTTGAGTGTACATACAATACATATACAATGTCTAAAGTATAATAACAGATATGAGCATCAAGATCTCTCTCTGTCTCTCTCTGTGTCTTACTTGGCCTTGGATAACCAAGCCATCATACCTCCATTCCCAGGTGGATCTTTCCCTCTACCTCTCCCTTTTCTCGCTTCATCCCCACCCCTATCCAATTTGGGCTTCTTCGGTGTCCGCTTTCCAGCTTCTTCTATCGCCTCGCGATTCAAACACCAGTCTATATGCTCATTGAGTCCAGTATTTGATGTAGTCGGTCCAAGAGCTTTCGCACAAATAGGACATACTGGTCCGAGCGTATGACTACGCTTACCGAGGTTTGTGGACGAGTTGAGCTCGCCCTCTGATTCACCAGATGGGTCTTGTTGCTCGACGAATTCCGCGACCTCGTCTTCCTCGTCTAATTGTGCGAGATCAATAAAGTCCGCTTCTGGCGGGCTCGCTTCACGTGGTCTGCCCTTGGAGCTGCTGCTGCCCTTCTTTGATGGCGAAGTGAAGAACTGCAGTGGTCAGTGGGATCAGACAACATTCTTACACTGCGAATTCCCTTGTCTGGCAAAGTCAGATCTTTAAGAGTAGACATCCGGATCCCGAGGAGTCGTATTCGCAATGGCAATTCTTTCTTCAGTAGCTCTTGAGCAATCTTGTTTCGTCATCAGCGACTTCATGCATTGCGTACGAGGCAGACTCGTACCGGTAAGATTTCATCCGCAGTTGCTATCCACTTCTTGACCGACTGAGCTCGCGACTTATCTACGCGTTTTGATTATCCTGCCCGTACCGCCTCGAATCGTGAATGACTCACTCTCAAAAGTATGGAGCTATCACTGTCAGTGTGAATCTGGAATGTGCCTCGTCAGAACTCACCTTGAACTTGACTGTGACTGTCTTGCCAGCGTAATTTAGCGAGGTCATATCCTTCTCTAGCTCTTCTGCTATTTCTGCTAGCGTAGCGAGAATATCCTCGTCCTCAGTCTTATCGCGAAATGTTCTATGAAAACGGCATGAGGTATGCCCTAGTTCAGTCGGAGAACACTCACCTCTCCACACCAACACTTTTACGCTCTTCCCGTTTACCAGGCGCCACCTTATTATCTGCTATACCCAAATATGCAGCACTTGTCACATAAGTGAGCTAGCTTAGAGTAAGAAATCGATGTCAAGCTCACCAAAGACCCCTGAATCCGAACCAGTGATTCATGACCAGCAATTCCGCTCGACGAGTGTAGATATCACCACAAGTCTATCTCATCAGCTCGATAGAACACACATCAAGAGGATTAACTTGCCTCGACACCGAGACCTTCGAGACATCGTTCTGTCACTCGACCAAATCCCGGTATTTTCCGTACGGGCAGGTCCCTCATGAAGCGAGTTATGACCGCCCGATCCTTCTCCAGCTCAAATTGGCCATTGGGCTTGTTCTTATCTGAGCAGATCTATGGCACGCAATCAGCATTGGATCTCAGGTCGAGCTACCATGCACTCGCCTTTGCTAGCATCCTATTGGACGCTATTCCAGCGGACATTGTAAGACCAGTTTTATCCTCTACCTGACTTCGAAGACGAGTCACCACTTCTGCTGCGCTCATATTGTGCTCCTCCATATACTCAGTGATACTGCCATATGAGCTGACCTGGTGTTCACTCGAGAGAATGCGTAGCTCACTTGAGATATCCCTCGTCGAGACTCGCCATCATCAAGTTCGGATCGTATTGCAGCAACACCTCGCGCACGGATTTCGACTCTGCGATGTACAGGTCAAAGTTGAGTGGCGTCCTGTCTTCCGTATCAGCCATTGAATCATCACGCGGTTTGATACATACAAGATGATATGCGGACACAGTTTCTTGGCGATAAAGCCCGCCATACCAGACCTGCATCCGAATTTTCGAGCTTCGTACTAGGCAGATCAGCAAGCCAATTCTCAACAGGTAGAAGTAAGGTCGTACAGAAGCAGTGGTCAAAACACCTTGTCCAACACCGAATGCCTGGCCTTTGAGTGATGGATCGCGCTTGACTTCCACAGAAGCATACTGTACAACATCAGCTTGTGACTTCCTGATCACGGAGAGGAAAAGTGAGCTGACAAATGCGTCCATATCGACATGTACGATGGTTTGTGTTAGATCACGCGTAGCTTCAACCTCGACGAGCTAGAATGATGAGCTACTTGATGCGTTCCCAAAATCAAAGAAGAGAACAATGTCGATACGCACAATCTTATCAGCATCAACTTCGAATCGCTCCCGATTTGCCGTCTTCATGAGCTCGTCTCTCTTTTAGAGCTGTCAGCGTCTGTAGAATGGGCGATGGAAATTGGCGAGCTGACCTTGTTTTGAAACCATTCAATCTTTTCAGTGAGTTCTTGATCTTTCCGAACTTGATTATTGTAGAATCTGACAAAAAGAAAACTCGTCTATTAGCAGCCTGGGATTTTTGAGCAATTCTCAGCTTACTTTGAGCCCTACAGTCTCTGATCAGCTACTTTCTCTCCTTCATATTAATCATAGCTGACAAAAATGACTTACCTTGGAAGCTTCAGCAATAATACGATTCACCTCTTAGTCATATCAGCTCCTCTCCTTTCTCCAATTCTTATCTACAAGGTACACAAACCCGTCTGATCCCTCATGAGACCTAAACGTATCAGTCTTGATTTTCCAGCCCAAGCAGTCCGTTAAAAAGAACATACCAGCTTTCCCAACACTAGGTCCAGCCAAACTACGTTCAAAACTCCTCCTTCTCCGCTCCGCCTCATCCTTGTCCTCATCTCTCAACTCCACAGCTCGGCCTTTGAGCTGCGGTGGAGAGGTCGTCATCTAGTTGTATATAAACTACTTGGCCTCATTACACGTCTTCCCCTCTTGACACTATATTGGTGGGTATGATAGAAACAACATGCCGATTTAACTGTGTTTTTTGCCTCTGCTTCCGTCGGAAGTTACAACCTTCTGCTCTTCGGAAGGACAAGAGGGAGTAACCGATCTTGGTTGTCCGTCATCCTCAAGAGAGACTTTGACCAGTCGACAAAAGAAACCTTCAGACCAAATCACAGTCAAGATGAATAATGGTATTCCGCCTGTACTACAAGCTACATCGGGTGCTTTAGGGTGATTACTCATCCCGCTCCAATCCCAAGTATTGTACATCTTCTGAATAGTCGTAGCTCAGCAGTGGGTAATGCACTCGTCTTCCCTCTCGATCTCGCCACGACACATCTCCAGCTTAGGCGATCTAGCTCTGAGAAATGTGAGCGAAATTCCTGATTGATCCTCATTTTCATCTGGTGCTAAAGAGAAGAGAGTACTGATTGATGATTGTTTGGAATCACAGTGACATTCATACAGACCTTACATCGATTATTGATTCGTCGAACTCCACGACAGCTCTATTCAGGTTTAAAAGCCGATACGATCTCTACGTTACTTTCTTCTTTCATATACTTTTTCGTTTATTCATCACTACATAAATTTGCGCTTCGTCAACGTCGACAAGAGGCAAATCGTCACCTTGAATCTGGTTTGATAACTTCTCCAGCTGGAATAGGAGGAATGACCACTAAAGCTAGTGAGATGCCTACTACTACTACTAAGATCGGATCACTTGGGATAGTCGACGAATTAGTCATTGGACTCGTGGCTGGAATCGTATCAAAGGGACTTACTCTCCCTATTTCCGCTATTACTATCAGACAACAGCTTGGGACAGATCACGATGATGACGACGAAGAGCGTGGAGATATCAAGTCAAGGCATAATAAAGAACATGAAAGGGAGAAAACAGACAGGGAAACGGACAAGAAGAATAAAAGTATGACCATCTTACAAGCGATACAAGCAATGTATCAAGAGGATGGTCTTAGTGGCATGTTCGCTGCATTACCACCTTCAATCCCACTAGCCCTCCTCCCTTCTTTAACGCTATACATCCACACACTCCTCTTACGCCTCGTCGTCCCCGCTCGACATCGCGCACATCCAAAAGGGATCACTACTTTCCTATTGGGCGCAGCATCGAATGTCCTAGCTACTATCCCGCTATACCCGCTCGTACTACTCAAGGTCATCAGTCAGTCTGGACGGGATAAGGGCAAAGAATCCCAAGGCGGGATGCTAGGTGCACTCAATCGGATCATGTACAGAGAAGGTGTGTTGGGGTTGTATAAAGGGATAGAAGGCCAATTGGTCAAGGGCATCGTACAGCAGGGCGTCATGATGCTTCTCAAACAGAGGTCGGTGGATTGCTTCTCGTATTCTACTTGGCTGATAATCATAGGATCGAGGAGAGTGTAGTCATGGCGTACCGCACCTTTGCGTAACAACGTCAAACAGTCATCAGCTGAGCATTTTGTTGTATTTGTAGTTAAGTTCATTGTAGCCTCGTATTTGTTATGAAAGTCTTGTTAGGTCCATTGTAACCTCGTAGTTGTTGTGAAAGTCTTCCATGGTGAATTCGTATTTGTCATGAGAGTCTTGTTAGGTCCCTTGTAGCCTCGTATTTGTGATGAAAGGTCTCGTTAGGTACATTATAACCTCGTCAGTAAACGGACGAGCCATTGCTCAGCGATCTAAAAACTTCCGCAACTTCAATGCGTGCGCATTCGATTCATGCGATCTTTTGCCTCTATTAAAAGCCCAGTTCGTCACTGTCCAAAATCAGCAACGTCGCAATCAAATACGTCCACGAGGACTCACGCATAAGGCAGTACGCCGAGATCTCCGACAGCAACAACTGTTGGCTTGGCCTTGAACAGTTCGGTAGCAGACTAGGGAGATTTTGACGTCAGCTAAATGGTTCGCAAGCTACCGATAAATCTGTCTGACCTTGGTAAGAGCGGAAGCTGTGACCTTGTCAAGGGATGCAAAGGATGAGTCTGGTGCAGGGATTGAGCCAGAGAAGAGCTACGAGGCATCAGTACATCTACTGCACACCCCTTGTGCCAGGCAAAATACTCACCGCTGGTCCGGCAGTCTGGAGGAATAGATCCGAGTACTCGAACTTTGTAGCTTCTGCGAATTTTGCTTGTGCGATTGCCTTTTTCACCTCTTCTGCCTTTGCGCTTCCAGCCGCCTTGATAGCCTGGACGGCCTCTTTTGCAAGAGTTCCGACGGCCTCGCTGGTCGGTGCTGAGATTTGGACGGCGAGCAATGATGCGTCAGAGTATGGGTAGAGGGTAGCTTTGATCGATGAGCCTGGGACTTTATCGGCGATGAGAGCAAGAGGTGATGTGCCGGGTGTCCATTTGATCGAGCTCTGGCCACCGAGGAGATGAGGCAGGACCTTGAGTTCTGGCTTGGCTTCACCCGCAGAGCCGAAAGCGATGATCAAAGTTGGCTGTGCACCTGGAGTAGCATGCACATCGAGAGGTACACGCTGTTCTCCGCCGTAGTACGTCGAAGTGGATCCTGAGAGGCTTGATCCTCCGCTGCTTGAGCCACCGAATGCACTCTGGACAGCCTTGGCCAAGTTGTCAGTCGAGATTCCTCCGCCGAGAACGGCGATGTTGGACTTGGCATATGCCTGTTGAGCGTACGCCTTGACATCGGCGGCCGACACTGGCGAGTGGGGCGAAGCGTAGAGCGAGTTACCGAGACCTCGGCGGAAGGCGATCGAGTGAGCGAGATCAAGAGCCAGGGTGCTAGGAGAGGCGAGGGAGGCAAGGGTCTCGGACTCGATCGAGGGAAGAACGAGCTCGGCGTACTCGTGGGGGTAGTAGTGGGTGGATGAGAGGACCGAAGCGAGGAGCTCGAGGAAGTGTGCCCTAGTCACGATGTATCAGCTGGCAGCACGATGTATCCTTAGGGAAAATGGGACTCACTCGTCACCTCGGAGGAATTGGGCAGTGAGGTAGAGATGTTCTCGGGACAGGGCAGACGAAAGCACACCACCGTAAAGCTCGGTTTCTCGGGCGGTCTTCAAGGCAGACCCTCCGGCCGTGCTCTGTGCGTAATCAGCTGCTGTTCCCTCCACCTTGAGGCTTCCTCTGTACAACACAACTCGCTGTAACGAAGCCAACAAGCTATAAAATGACCCAGTAGAGTCCTTCGCGAACAGGTAAAACAAAATATGCAACAAAAACAGCTCCTTCTGTCATATTCCAATTTTCTCCGCTCGCCAGCGCACCCCATGTCCTCGGGCTACATGCGATGCCCCCCCCCCCCCCCCACGACCTCTCGTGACAAGGATCCTGGGCTCGTCTCTCACAAGCTTACTCCGATCCCAAGAATCTCAAACATCCCATTTCCATCCCGAAATGATCCGTATTCCTTCTTTTCCACAAAAGCAACAATCCAACTCACCTTGAAAGCAAAGTTCTTCAAGACATGCGCTACACCCGGTTTGCTCTCGTACCGTGCTCCACCCTTTACGACGACGGTGATGCTGGTAGTTGCAGGAGGGCTACCACCTTCAAAACCAGCGACTTTGACACCGGAAGCCTCAGCGACGGTAGCGTAAGTCCGGAGCGCACTGCGGCTCGCTCGCTGGAGCCGGGAGAGGAGCATAGTTCGATTCTAAGAAAGGAGGAAGGGGGAAGAGGAAGGGGAGCAAGCTTGGAAGTGTGATTCGAGTGAGGACGGAATGGGATTTGTATGCTGTAGCCAACCATTGGCGACGGATTCCGGCGACAGTTACGGAGATAGCGAATTGATCCCGTTCCGAAGCAGTTGTGGCACTTTGACACGTGGGGGAATGAACAAGTCCGTGCGTTAGTGGAGTAGGGATCGACTTTCGCCTGAAAGAAGCGGTCGCTAGATCTCTTGTGCTCAGCGCTTCAACATGGAGAGGTATGTCGACAAGGAAACCTCAGGTTTCAGCGGATCAATTGTAACGAAATCGCGTGGCGGTTGTGTTTAGACCAGGAGTTGCGGATACTCTGATAGCTGTTGCAATCCTAACTTTATTCAAGAACGTCTATTTACTAAACTGCAGAGGAATCATGTCCTCGTCAGCGCACAAGGAAGCCTTTGCAACCTGGCAGCTAAGTTGATTTTGGTAGGTTGCTATATAAGGAGTATGCAGGGGTAAACAAATGGTCCAAGGTTCGGTATCCTTGAAATGCAACTTGGCCCTTCTGACTATGTCGCCGCTTTCAAGAGGGGCTTGTCCCGTCGATTCTGAGTGCCATGAAAACTAGAATGTAATCTCTCACTTTGTATCTTCACCATGCCACGAGTTTAGTGGATCTGATACATCGTTTATGTGGCAAATATGAGGACTTAGCCATACAGAAAGCTCACATCTTAGATTCCGTAGGTACAGGCTTATTACTGGGAGGAAAACACAGCCTATGTCGCGCTTTCTTTCATCTCAGGCTGATCACAAAGATGCATCACAATCTCAGACATTCGTAATACATTTCACTGCTCAAGATCTACCTTTGATACTTCATGTCGCAACGGAGATGGGGGAGGAGGCAGTCTGTTAGAGCGAAAGCTTGTTCCTCCACCATCGCTAACATTGCTGTTTGCACTGGTACTTCTGTTTCGAGTGGACGGATTCGAGTACCGTCTGCCAGGTTGAGAAAATGGTGGGTATTCCGATATCCCCGGGGATGTCGCGAATTGGACTTGGGGGACTGTGCTCGGAGATGATGATGTCGTTTGATCGAGAAATGTTTGCATCTCTTGAAACAACCTGTGTACTCGGCGGAATTTCTCCTTGACATTCTGGTTCTGGACTCCACTGAGATCGAGCTGGCTCCCAAGGATGTTGTCAAATTTCTCGTCCACAACCTCGTCAGTCTGTATACAACACCAGCTTTGAGTTTTCAGATGTGAGTAGGCCCGACAAGTATAGCCACCTGTCGAACTCTGACTGAGAGTATACAAAGTATTGAGGTCATCGAATGATCCACCGACAACCATTGTCTCCCCTTGAGACCCGGTTCCGGCAGACTTGAGAAGCTTCCGCGAGAAGTTCTTCTCTCTTCCTCCTTGAGTCCATTCATTCCGGAAGCTTTGGCGATCTTGTTCAGAAGAGAGTAGTGCTATGGTATATCTATCCTCGATGACTCGTTTGAATCGAAGCCGCGGACTTTGACCGCTGGACGACGCGTCCTGAGAAACCGAGAGATGACCTGTGTGATCGTCCATGGCGGATGCTAGGGATTTGAAGTTGAGTGGGGAGTGGGGAGTGTGTAGTAGTGAAGGGTGTTGAGGGGGAAAACTGTATGAGTTTGGAGAACCAGGATACAGAGCAAGCGAAATACGGTCCGGTCCACGCTCTCAAGTACTCGGAGTAACGAGCCTTCCCCAGCTCGGCGAGAACGGCCTTCGGCGTTTGCTAGCACCATCTCCGACAACTCGAGCATCGCTAACTCTGAGAGGTAACAATGGATCTGCGATTCGGATTTGCTTGCGAAGTATCTTGCGGCGTTTTGGCCTAGCTAGAATGTAGGAGGCACCCGTAAGCCCGTAAGGCCGAGGTACTGTACAAGAAAAAAGGAAAGTTCGCTTAAGAGCCTCTCGTCCGGTCAATTCGCCACAACTAGGAGCAAGACAAAGTTACAAAGGACGATGAACCTAGCACATTCTTTAGTAGTTTAGTATAAATCATCGCAGTAAAAGATTCTCGACGGTAGTGTGATGCCATTATGTATTGTCCTCTGGGTTAAGGCTATGTGTCTTTGAAGATGTCAACATTAGCCGCCTACCCAACAGCGTAAGCTACAGTACTATACAGCGGTTTCCTCCTGGACAGGAGGGCGAGCTAGGTATGGCTAGGTAAACTGAAAATTGTTCTCTTTAGTCCGAACTCCGTACATACTGTACATTCACTTCATCGTCCTAGCTCTCACCTCACCCTAAGGCTCATAGGCTCTAGTCTCTGGTAGGCCTCTTGCTGCACCCGACATGGCTTCTCTGTAGATCTGGATGGGTAATAACAGATAACTCAATAGAAGTTGACAGCGTGCGCCGTTGCTCCACGCCAAAATTGAATGCATGTGGCAGGCCTAAGCGAGTACAGTATACAATCACAACGCAAACAAGACAGGACACACAGTGAAAATGGCTCCAATTAAGGTGACCCAGTCCCCCAACCCCGCATGGTAAGGTCATCGTTCGTGTCCGGCTTGATCTCCCTGGTACTGCCCACTCCTTGCAGTCGAACTGCCTGCGGACATAGAGCCTGAAGGGCCGCTATCGGTCGTGACTGCACGGGTACTGGTGCGGCCATGAGGGCCCATCGATTGGTGTTGGTTTCTCATGTTTGGGTGAGTTGCCGTCAAAAGCCGGTTTCTGAGACTCTTCACGCCGCTTTGTACGGAATGGATGAAATGATCCACTAGGGTGCCTGACCAGTCTTGGCCGTACGAATCCCTCCCCGTGTCCAGTCAATTTGCAACAGCATTGTTGATTTGACGCTTCTCGTCTTCGGAAAGCCTCAATGCCGAGCCAACTTTGTCAATAACAGTATTGTACTGCCAGCGGTCTACTTCGGGGCGGTGAGTACAAATGTATGTTCTGTATCGGAAGACTCGTTCACTCTCTTGGAACGTAGCAGGACTGAGCTGTGTCACGCTGTCGATGAGCATTTGTAACCCGTGATCATTGTGGAAGACTGCAATAGACTGACGCCGATTCTCGGTCGGGCGTCATGTGGAATTGTTGGCTGAAGTACTCGTTGCCTCGACGTTCGAACGCTCCGCATCAGAAAAGAATGGTGAGCTTGGATTTCTGTATTCAGCGAGAATCGTCGCCTGATCTGCTGCTGGTACTTCCAATGTAGAGAGGGCAGACGCCAAGGTTTCTTGGTCGTGGAATTCTTCTGGTCGTGTCCCTGAAATCGTTTCAATCTTCAGAGCAGCCGGTACCCTAGGTGTGTGACGAGTAAGGCTCATGGTAACGTTGTGAGTCGTGTGTAGGAAATTGCGTTGAGACAGATGAGTTGGAAAATGAGGACGTCTCTTATATCCTACATAGAGAGCAAGAAACAGCAACACCAAGAAGGCAGAATGAAAGGTTTGATGGCGTGCTCAGTACTTCGGTCGGCGAGTACGGGCTGTACGGCGTCAAGGGGGCTAAAACCTTTGAGGCTCCACCTACCCTTCGCGTGTGGGACTTGAGAGAGAGTGATGTCCATTCATACACGGCCTGTTCGCGCCTTGGTCGAGTGGAGTAATGCTTTCCGGAGGCATCTCGGAGGCATCTTTGCGTCTTTGTGTCCTGATTTTGAGCGTGAGTTTGTTTCATAGGGGCCAAATTACTGTACGAACGGCGTGCGGTACCAAGACGCACGGACTACTGCCCCCCCCCCCCCCCCCCCCCACCCACATAGATTCGGTAGTCGCCATGACGTACCGAGATATTCGAATCGGTACCATGGAGCATTTGCATTTGACAGTGTGAAGCAGACTCCGGTGTGTATCACCGTGGAGTCAGAGCTAAGAGAATCCTTGTTCATGGAATAGATCATCTACATGTCTAATACCATATGTTGGACTGTCAATGCTGAATGACTACTTCCTGAAAACAGACACGGAGCCACGGTGACACAACAGGATCTAATACATACGTCTCATCAGATGCCCAGCTCTGATATCGTCACTCCACGACAAGACAAATGCATACACAAGCCAAATAGAGTAGAGCACATAAGTGAAAAACGTAATCGACATAGAAAACAGTCAAAACAGCTGCAAGAAAATACCTCACGCCCTACTCCTGTATGGTTGGCACCCGTATTTACTCCCCCCACCACTTGGATTCCCCACCACCTCCGGTCGTCTCATTCTCATTCGGAACATCAGCTCCGGTTGAGGGAATCTCGTTCTAAACATCACTTTCGGTCGCCCTCGTATCCCAGGCAGCCGTGTTCTTGCTCTCAGCGGATGGGAGACCGTGCTGGGTCGTCCGTAGCGGGCCCATATCAGTCATTGTGTCATCACCATTTCCTTTGCCCTTCAAGCTTCCGTCGTTGTTGCCGGCTTGATCGACTTCTTCGATCTCTACTTCGTCCTCATGATTCACTTCATCCCCAGAGTCACTTCCCGAGCTTGGCTCCGGTCTCTCTTGCCAAAGCTGTGGGTCCCATTCCGATTGACACGCGAAACTTTTATGCGACTTGTCCACCTCTACCCTTGTTGCCGAGCTAAGATTACCATGCGCGTACAGACGCCATTTGCCATCCCCCTGTCCAAAATGTTGGACTCGGTAGGTTCCCTCACCTCGTGATGATCCACCATCGGGATTGCTCAATTCCCCCTCGTTGCTGCCGTGCGATTCAACATTGCCCTCTGATTCGCCTTCGCCCCTAGCTGTTTCAACAATGAATAAGTCCAGACCTGGGGGTGGGTAGACTGATATTTCCTTGGTTCGCCCATCTGTCAAGGAAACAGAAATGTCTCCGTTTTTGAATCCACTGACAATCAAGTCCCGATCTTGTTCTGAGAGGCCCGCACTCGACAGTACACTGATCAGGGTCGACTCGTCAGTGAAAGGTATCAAGTCTGTCATTCTGTTCGCCTCTGTTGATTCGTTGTGTGGCTGATGTGTGGATGAGTGAAGTTGATACAGATACGGAGCGCGATGATCAAGTTGGGGAAATGAGAGGATTGTGAAAGAAGAACTCGGCACTGGGTACGTCTCTTATATCCCTCTAGAGCCAGAAACAGCATCGCCTTAACGGAGAAAGCAAGGCGGCAGCATGAAAGGTTTGATGACGTGCTCAGAGTTCTGGGCCGGCTATGATGCCGTGTTACTGTACACGGCATCAAGGGGCTAGAACCTTTATGGCTCCCTTGTCACTCTCGGTGTGTGAGGTATGATAACGAGCGGGAGAGAGTGAGATCCATTCATGTACGGCCTTTGCTCTGTGCTGAAACTTCACTGACTTTGAACTGTTAGGGCTTTTCACAGCTTCAATACCATGCCAACTTCGCCGGGATTTGTGCATCCTTTGTTTGAGCGAAAGCGATGCTCAAGCGCCTAACAGTCATGAAACCTACCCCGTTTGCGTGAAATATGGCGATGCACATATTTGTTTCTCTTGCGCTTCTGACCGATCAGTCATACAGTAGCTCCTTATCGCCACTTTATCTACTGCCATGCAATTCTGTGCCCTCCTTCTGGTCACTACCGTATCCATAAATGTCATGCGACTCCATGCTGCTCCTTGTCGCCACCATGAGCCACATCCCTATTATCTTTGACCGCCATAGCCTCCTCCTCCTCCCCCTTTTTCTTCAACTTCCTCTTATGTTTCTTTGCCTTGTCCGCCTTCCTAGCCTGGATCTTCATACCTCTAACTTCCTTCTTAGTATACAGCCCAGCCAACTCTTTCGCTTCTTCCTTGAATTGTTTTTTCTTCCCCATCCCTTTCTTGTCATTATCGTTTTCCTTGTTCTCTGTATCCACCTTTACTTGTCCTTGAGTGACCGACTCTGAGTCGTAGACTGGTAATAATCCGTTTGAACGGAGATGATCTAATCTCTCGCTCAGGATTTTACGCGCAGCTTTACGGTTCTCTTCTCTCGATCGGGTGGGCTGTGCTTGGACTCGGATACCCGTTGGTAGATGGATGAGAGAGACGGAAGAGTTGGTTTTATTTATTGCTTGACCACCGGGTCCTCTCCCTTGAAGCCATTAGTTAGCTTCATCGATGCGATGAAATACGCATAGAGCCGGTCAGAGGTAATTTACCTCGGACAAATGTTTCCAATAGATCAGAATCGGGAAGAGGTACAGATCTATGACTACCCAAGATCCGATTGAGCTTCTTCATCGACGTCGGTAACCTAGGCCGTTTAAGATTTGTCAAAGTAGCCTAAAATTCGGTGAGCAATTAGGTCGAACTAAGCGGGGAAGACGACCAACTGGAAGTGCTTCATCAGGGACCTGGTCAACCTCGATACCGTCCAGCTCCTCCTCATCGTCATACTTCGCTTCGTCCTCAAGTAATCCCACTTTCTCCTTATCCGAAGCAGATACTACATCACCACCGTCTACACGGTCAGTCTCTTGTTTGCTGTGGCCTTGTCTATGAGCTCTGAATGAGGTCGAGAACTGCTTGACGGGAATAAGCTGAACCCAACAGCTGCACCCAACCAGCCCGTCTGTTGAACGGAACCTGGCACTTTGCTGGATGACAGATGTACCGCTAACAGCTATCCTTACAGCTCTCACTGCACCAGAAGTGGCCATTGCGATCTGTTTGAGGACTAGGCAGATAGCTGAAGATGTCAAACTCGACAACTCAATAGCCGACGGTAATCCCACGTGGCCAGGCACGACAACTTCAAAAGTCGAGTCGTGCATAAACCCTCGTATCGATTTCTTACTCCCCTTTGCTTTCTTTCATCCTCACAGCAAGTCTGAAGATAAAAGGACAAACATGTCCACAACAAGTCAGCTGATTCTAGGGGTGGCTTGAGCTCAGCTGACCGAATGCTTAGATACCCAAGCTTCTAACCCGTTCTCTGCTTTGATCAACCAGTCTATAGCCATCCTTCCGACATTCACTCTCGAGTCTGGCGTCCAACTACGTGAAGTCCCTGTTGGATACAAGACATGGGGCAAATTGAATGATGCTCGAGATAATTGCTTGGTCATCTGCCATGCTTTGACTGGAAGCGCAGATGTTGAAGATTGGTATGTCCCTTTGCCTGCATATCGGCCGCTCGGGCTTGCTTCTTCTAGGCTCTTCATGGGGAGCCGTATGATGTTGATTGTGCTTGTATCCAATCCCCACAGTCTATGTGACTTGTAAGTACTAACTCATGTAGGTGGGGACCTCTACTTGGCCCCGATCGGGCATTCGACCCCACCCGCTTCTTCATTTTTTGCGGTAATGTCATCGGGTCTCCATACGGTACTATATCCAGCGTGACCATCAACCCAGCAACGAATCGCCCATATGGCCCCGAGATGCCTGGATCCAGCGTTAAAGACGACGTACGGTGAGTGCCACTCACCTTCCTAGATTGTCTGTCAGCTTACCTGACGACTTAGACTGCACTATGAGGTATTGAAGCAGCTTGGAGTATCTTCCGTGGCTGCTGTGATTGGCGGGTCCATGGGAGGTATGACTACGTTGGAATACCCACTCAACACTCCTCCCGGATTCGTTAAAGCCATTATCCCTCTTGCGACATCTGCAAGACACTCTGCATGGTGTATCTCATGGGGCGAGGCTCAACGTCAATCTATCTATTCAGATCCCGACTACCTCGATGGATACTATTACGAGATTCCAGGATCTGAGGCCGTGGACCTGACTCGGCAGCCGACAAGAGGGCTAGCAGCAGCACGAATGGCGGCGTTGTTGACTTATCGGAGTCGAGATAGTTTCGAAAGTCGATTCGGTCGACGAGCTGGACTGAAAAGTGAGATCAGTAAAGTTCCAAAGGGCGGAGTTAGAATTATGGGTGGTAAAGAAACCACGGATCCGGCTGAACCTGGAGAAGCAGATTTGGGTCGAAGTCCAGGATGGAAAGCTTGGAGAGAGCATAACGATGGACATAGAAGTGCGATGTCCAGAAGAGATTCTGGGGCTTCATCGAGGGATGAAAGGGAGCATTCAGCTGGAACGAGTAATGACGAAAATGGAGTTAATGGGAATGATAAGGGAGGTGCAGGGGGATCCGCAGGAACGACTCAACCGAAAGTGTTTTCGGCACAAAGTTATCTACGATATCAAGGTGACAAGGTGAGTGATTCAATCTTGTTTCGGAACAAAAGCCAAGAACAACAAGCTGGAATGATCACTAAAAGAAGATGTTTTCCATAGTTTACGGGTCGATTCGACGCGAATTGTTATATCCACATCACAAGGAAATTAGATACACATGATCTCTCACATCCATCAACCGATTCTTCCTTTGGCTCGTTATCTTCCGCATTAACAGCACCACCCGACACAGCCGATGATTTGGCATTATCTCGTTCTCTCGAGAACGCATTATCTCTACTCCCTCCAGCGTTAGTTATCGGGATCGAATCTGATGGATTATTCACCACTTCTGAACAAAAAGAACTCGCTGCGCATATCCCTGATGCTGAATTGGTGGTTATTCCAAGTCCAGATGGCCATGATGGGTTTTTATTGGAATTTCAAGCTATAAATGGTTGGATCGATGGTTGGCTCAGAAGGAAAATGCCATCCTATTTCGAAACGGATAGAGTCATCCCCCTGGATAATTACGGTAAGGAACAAGGTGGTTGGGGCGTTAAAAAGGAGAGTGTATTCGGAGAAGCAGAGGCAGATGTAACTAGATGGTGAGGACGCGATTCTGTGTAGTGAAGACATGTCAGAGATCAATGTGAAGAGTGATCTCGTTGTAGTGATAGATTCATGTTCGAATGTGATAGATATCTTTGTAGTGAAGGATTAGTGCCAAGAGGATAGTGTGAAGAGAATAAGGTGACGACTGGTGTTAGAAAATAGTTGTGAAGAGAGTAGGGTGAAGAGGAATCCGGACAATATTGATGTTGATCTTGATACGATCCGAGCACTGCATGTCTAAAGCTTACAGGAACAAATATCTATGAACATTCATTTGTACACCATGAATACATATCTTGCATAACATCGGTTATCTACATCATATTGTGAAGAATCTAAACATCTCATCTTGACTGACGATATATCGTGAATTTTGCGGATCGTAACGGAATAACAGAGTGGCAAAAAGCTGAAAAAATACTGGTGTCTACACTACAACGAAGAGTGAATTTGAACTGAAGGAGATCGACCATCTCTAGTAAGTCCCATCTAATACTCTGGGAGGTCTAGGAGTGACATCATTTTCACCTTGAGCTTGAGCTTGAGTTTGAGCCAATTCCCACTTCGGTCCACTCTTAGAGCCTTTCCAACCAACGCCTTCAAGACCGTCATTGACCCGTGCACCAGTCTCGTCGAGCCAACCACGTACACCGCGAGAGAGCTTATCGTACCCTTTGGCGGGGACTGTCTCCGTCTCTGTGTCTGTTGATGCGAGTTGGATGTGGAGGTATAGCCTGTGAGCTAGAAAGAGGGCTAGAAGGAAAGTCAGGATGGAGAGGGAGATTAGGGTGGTGACGAATAGGATTGGAAGTAGGAGTGTGGCTGAAACGATTATTAGCCACACGATCAAAATGAGGCTCCCTAGACAGGATAGAGTCAAGGAGAACAAACTTACAGGCGAAGAGGACTGTGCCAAGGACGGAAAGAAGGGCAATGACGAGTGCAGAACCGACAATGAAGGCGGTAGCGGAGAGTACGAAAGCCCTGGCTGAGTGAGCACGGCTCTGCAATGTTCTGCAGCCAACTGAGGACTCACGCAAAGATGCCGATCGGAATAATACTGAGGAAGGTAAAAATCGCAAGGAAAGTCTGTAGATATTATTAGCTCCACAACGGACACCGACAAGCTGACGTACAAAGAGGACAGGCTTGTTCTCTGCCAATGATCTCGTCGCGTCCGCATATGGTATAGCAGCTGCTTGGAACCTTACATAAACAATCAGCTTCTCCATCATGTCGTGCTCCTGGCAGCTGACCTATCAGACTGTTCCCTAACGCGCTTGACTGTATCGTCCACCATTGCCTGAACGTCCACTTTCTCCTGCTTGATACTAGGTTTCTTTTCATCCTCGATCATCGTTGTTGATGACGGTGGTGAGATCTTGACGATATCCGTCTCGTCTTCTGAGAAAGAGTGAATAGGTGTTGGCATCTCTGGCCAGGATTTTTATTCAAGAGTGGAAGAAGAAGGAAGGAAGAAGGAAGAGGAGAAGAAGAAATCATAAAATCGTGACTTATTCTGACTGTCGTCGCGCGTCGGCTATGACGCGCCTGCGATACCGGATGAATTATTCTTTATTCGGACCCTCGGTCATGGAAAGATGAAACATCAGCCGGCGGGACACGTTGAGTGTTGGAATATTGGCATCTTGAAAGGAACAACCACCACGACGGCAAGATGGACCAGACCATATCTATAGCTTCAGACTTGCTCAGTAATCCTACCAAGGAGATTCAAGAACTCATGAGTGATCCAAGGACGACCGATGCCGCCAGATCAGCCGTCAAGGAGCTTGTTCCTGGTCCAGAATCTACCACCGTTAATGGAGGTTCAAATGGTCTCAACAAAGTAGGTGAAGGACGACTGCAGATAGTCAACGAGCACCAAGAGTTCACGTAAGTCTCTTCCCACTAGTCGTGTCTCTGAAGTCTAGCTGAAGGGTTTGGCGGACATATAGGAAAGAGCTTAGTCCATATTTGGCTAAATGGGGTATGCTCGATAAAGGATTCGCATACGATGTGGTAGCTGTTTTTGGATCTCAATCGACGGGTAAATCGACATTACTGAATCGACTCTTCGGGACAAGTTTCGACGTTATGGATGAATCTCGTAGACAACAGACTACTAGGGGTATTTGGATGTGTCCTTCTGCATTCAGCTCGACACTCGTCATGGATGTGGAAGGCACGGATGGACGTGAACGTGGTGAAGATCAAGATTTCGAAAGAAAGTCAGCCTTATTCAGTCTGGCCAGTACGGAAGTCTTGATTGTCAATCTCTGGTAAGTGACACGTATCTGGCGAGAGACGGAACAAGGGCTAACGCAGGACGGGTCGTAGGGAACATCAGATAGGGCTGTACCAAGGAGCAAATATGGGCTTGCTCAAGACTGTTTTCGAGGTCAACCTAGGTCTATTCGGTGCAGGTGGAGACAGTAGTCGGCCAAAGTGAGTTAGACAACCTGCCAATAGCGGTCGGCGCTGATCGTTCTTGTTAAAGACCGCAGGAAAAAACCCTCATCCTATTTGTGATCAGAGATCATGTCGGTTCGACACCTCTAGAGAACCTCACCGCTACTTTGACACAAGACATGGAGAAGATATGGATTTCGTTATCAAAAGTCTGCTTCTACCTCTCACATCTTGCCCAGATTGTCCGTCTGACCATGTTGTTCTAGCCTCCACATCTTGCCGATGCTACACTTTCGTCCTACTTTGACCTCTCATTCGCCACACTTCCACACAAGCTGCTCATGCCTGAGAAATTCGAGGACGCCGTTCTGGAGCTTCGGAAACGGTTTACAGATCGATCGCGGTCCGACTACGTTTTCCAGCCTAGCTACCACAAACGTATTCCAGCGGATGGTGTCAGTTTTTACATGGAGGGTATCTGGGTAAGTCACCAAATCATTGTTGAGGTCAGATAAGGTGATGACGGACCGCAAAAGCAACAAGTCTTGACCAACAAGGATCTGGACTTGCCGACTCAACAAGAACTATTGGCGCAATTCCGATGTGACGAAATTGCAGCAGGTGCGATCGAGGCGTTCTTGGCTAGCTCAAAAGCTGTACGGCGGCCAGTTGAGGGCGGAAGTGTCGTTGATGGTCTCGGGGCATTGATGCGAGATTGGCTAAGCACTGCTTTGGGTGAGTCCCTCTCTCTACTCCACTCCCATGAGGAATTACATTCGCTGAAGATTGATCAAGGCAAATTCGATCGTGATGCCTCACGATATCATGCATCAGTATATCAACGAAAACGACTAGACCTCGTCGCTTCACTCCACTCATCACTCTCCCCGCTATTCCTTGGTCAGCTGAAAAATCTACACAAGCAGATTGCTGGTCAGTTTTCTCGCGATCTCGCTCAAGGGCTCAAAGAGCCTGGATATGACTTTGCGGCGGTGGTTGACCGGGCCGATTTCAAGGCTCGAAAGTCTTTCATCGATGGTGGCAAAGGTAGGCTTTCGTCGTGCCTTGCGATTGGTTTGTGGCTGATCCAGGTTGTAGAGGTGTTGGTTGAAGATGCGGATTGGGAATATGAGCATGAGCTGGGCTTGTTGGAGGAGGATCTACGGTTGATTGCGGATAAAATGAGGGCGGATGAGACCAAGAAGATGGTCAATGCTATCGAGGTGAGTCACGACCTCCCTGTCCCCCTCCCTCTGATCTTCTCTTTCCTCGTCCAATTATCTCCCCTTCCCCTCACCCAATCTTCTCTGTCCTCCCCTTCCCTTCACCCAATCTTCTCTATATTCCCCTTCCCTTCCCTTCCCTCCCCTTCCCTCTCCTCCCTTTTCCCTCCCCCTCCTGTTTCTACCCATTCTCTTTTCGTGCCAGCGCTCGTAACACGGCTGACGATTGATAGCGCACGGTCAAGAGGCAATTACTCGAGCCGGTCGAAGTGGCCTTGAGTCACCCCAAGCCTGGGATGTGGGATGAGATCTTGACAAAGTATCGAGAAGTGGGCGAATCAGCCGAAGAAGCATACCTGTCGAAAGCGAAGAGTGAGTTTGACCAAGTGAAACGTGTGGGGGCTGGTTTTGCTGATAATACGATTTGCAAAGGCTACAATTGTACGGCAGAAGAAAATGACGCTGCACTATCGATACTTCGGGCTCGAACTTGGCTGTCTCTCCGGCGTAAGCTCGAGGAGCAAACGGCAGATGCTACGGTCCTGGCTACGTTGCGTACTACGTTTGAAGATCGATTCAGGTATGATGAAGCTGGGGTACCTAGAGTGTGGAAACCTGCCGATGATCTCGAAGGAGCATTCACGAAAGCTAAAGATGAAGTGAGATATTCTCAACTTTCAATTCTCTTAATTCCATAACCATACCTTGGGTCATTCATAAACATACCTGAGTCATTCCAAACCTCTATCTCTTGACAGATAACTCCCAACGGTCAAAGCTAATCATATGTTTAAAACAATAGACACTCGCCTTACTTCCGATATTATCACACATCACACCCACTACACCGTCTTTGCTTCCGGTTCTACCTTCGCCTGAACAGAGCTACGATCTAGATTCAGATCCGACTCCCTTCGACCCATCAACAGCCTACACCCTGTTATCACCTACGAAGCGAAATACGATCGAAGCGCGATTCAAACGTGATGCAGATGCTGCGTATGTTGAAGCGAAACGATCAATGGTCTCAAGTGTCGCTCAGATCCCATTATGGATGTACGGAGTCCTGGTTGTTCTTGGGTGGAACGAAGCTATGGCTGTGTTATTCAATCCCCTCTATTTCGCTATGTTAGCTGTTTTGGGTGCTTCAGCGTGAGTTTTTCTGCCTAATCCTTTGTGTTTATCACACCTATTCCAAGCCGCACTCCTACTACAATCAAAGTCAAACAAGCGTCATTCTATCCCCCATTCCGACTCAAACAAGTGCCATTCTCATCCCCATTCCTACTAGTACACAAGTCAACCAAGCAATCCTCTTTGACGTACTGCAAGTTCATTACTGACGCTAATTTCGCTTTTACAGGTATATCATACTTCAATTAGGTCTAGCAGGACCATTGCTTCAATTAGGCCGTACACTCCTTGGTGAGATACAGAGAATAGCGACGGATAAGCTACGTGAGGCTTTCAAAGAATTACCAGAAGATGTTCAAGCTAGGGGTAAGAGGATGGGTGTACCGGTAGAGATTTCAGGGTCTTCCTCAGCTGGAGATAGGAATAGTAGTAGTACATTATCATCAGGAAGTATGAGTGGTGGGACAAAAGGAGCTTTGGGTGGCGATATCTTGGAAAAGTAGGTGTAGGGTTGGGATGGGATTGAGTGTGCATGTCATGTGTCTTTTGAATATATTGTGCATTGCATTTGTTTTGTTATGTGTGCTTTCTGACTTGTGTTCTGTGTTTCGTGTTTTGTGATTTGTGTTTTATGTTTTGAGGATTGGGTCGATTGGGGATTGCGATTTATGACTTATTACGTGGACTGAGTCTGACAAGTTTTGCATCTTAGAGGCGATAAGGTACGACCGGGTGAGAGAACAAAAAATATCACAGGGGTATAAATATGCATGGTGTGATGGGATGAAGAATGAAGGATGAAGGAGGAGATCCGGAAGATAGAAGCTAAGAATGGAGGAGGTCCAGAAGATAGAAGCTAAGACACCCAGGGTGCACAAAGACTCAATCAGGATTTGTTTCGAGATTTATCTGCTTGCCGAATTTGGCATACCTGGTGTTAATCAGTTTAATTCGGATAGGATGAGATGACATCGAAGGAGAAGGAGAAGGAAGAGAAGAAGGACAAGAAAGAGAAGGAGAAGGAGAAGGAGAAAGAGAAAGAGAAAAAGAAAGAGAAAGAGAAAAAGAAAGAGAAAGAGAAAGAGAAAGAGGAGATCGAGGAGAAGAAAACGAAGGAGAACGAGGAGAAGGAGAAGAAGGAGGAGGAGGATTAGAAGAATAAGAAGAAGGAGAAAGCGAAGGAGGAGGAGCAGAAGTTGAAGGGTGAGGAGAAGCAGAAACAAAAGAACAAGGACAACGACGACTTGAGAACCAGAACAAAGACGATGACACTAAACTCACAAAACGACCTTCAAATCCCTCATTCCATCCTCACATTCCCTAGCCCTATCCTCCAACGCTCCAATATCAACCTTGTACCTCTTCAAGTCAACTTTGAGCTGCTTCTTAGCAGCGTATAGTGAGAGATACAGAAAGGCTTCTCCCATTCTATATAAGACTGGTTGATCTTCGTCGGCTAGTTCTAGGTCCGTTGAGAGATCGTCGTAGTATTCTTTTTCATCCTTCGTGGAGTCAGCTTGGCCTTAAGGAGCATAACCGAGAAGAAATAGGTTGGTGGATTCATTCTATCGTTCGAGCGGTGGAGCAAAAGTGAGGGATAGAGTATGGACAGAGCATGTGAGGTAGGAAGTACGAGGACGGTGCGAGGATGGTAAGGTTGTAAGGTTGTAAGTTGAGGAAGGTATCGTGAAGAATCAAATGACAGAGTAAAAGAGCTACCTCAACTTACCTGCTTCGCTTTAAGCTGATCCTGGATATCTGATAATCGGTTATTCAGCTTGGAGAAGGTATTAATCCGCTGCTGGTCCTCTATACATGGTGAGCTTAGCCCATTTTTTCTAACAGAAAGCTCACCCCATGCTACCTCGATACCTTCGTTATCCTCATCTTCTGGAGGTAGCTATGGATTCATCAGCTCTTATAACCATTACACAAGGGAATAAAAACCTCACAAGACTCATGATGCTGCTTGACCTGTAAATCAATTAACGACTTGCTGAACAGGAGATCTCGTGCAGCAAGGAAGATACCTGATAAGCTCTATCATCTTTAAACCCACGTCATTTTGATCGCGTCGCGTCTATTTGAGTACGGCAAAATCAAACACCCTATCACCGCCTCGTCACCTCTACTACTTTCAATGTCTCGTATACCCATACCTACTCACAACCACTCGAATTCTATCCCCGACTCGCCCAGCATGAGTAACATGTCGCCGGCAGCTGATCCGAGGCGAAAGCAGAGCAAGCGAGACGAGGTGAGCCCTATTCTCTTTAGTCTTCCTTGTACCGAAATCCATTATCATGCATCGAAGAGCAATACATGTATCGCTGGGATGGACGTAGAGAGGACGACGGATGGGATGGTATCGAGCATCGCCTGGATGTTCTTGAGGAAGCTGTTCGACGATGGCCTCTCCCCGAAATACGACGGTCCATCCCAAAGGCATTGAATTGGGTGGCTGGAATCCCAATTGCAGGGTCGTCTTTGGTGTTTGTTTCATCATTTCTCATTCACTCATTGTTCTTTGTTCTTGTCCTTTTTCTTTTCTTCCTTTGTCTTTGAATTCTACGCTCTACTTGCTGGTCCTACTTCCACACACCGCTCCTTCTTCCCGCTTATCCCGTACGATGTCCCGCGCTCAGACCACATCTTCCGCTTTGCCCCGTCCATCCTCACAACAACAACAACAACAACAACCTCCTTCCTCCCAACTCGCTCCTCCTAAACCGTCAATATCTATGCCTGCTGGCCAAATCCCACTCATCACACCTCCTGCATCTATTCGTTCTCCATCGCCAAACATGCTTCCTCCACCTACCATCATCCCCGAACCGACTCACAAACCCCGTCGATCACTATCTGGAAAACAAATCTCTTTCCCCGCTGCACCTGATGCTTCTACCTCAACTCCCTTGCCTGATATCGACGATCCTGCTCGACCGCGATATCATTCATCCGTCTCTGCGACAAAATTGGCTCGCTCTACATCTACCTCGAACTTTGCTGGAAAACTAAAGTCCCTGCGCAAGAAGATCGAATCCGAATTGTCCCGAAAACGTCCGGGATCAACTCAGACTCAGCAAGGCAAGAAGGGAGATAGGAAGAAACCACAAAAGGGAACGGTCGCTGGACTGAGGCCAAGCCCGGCCCTCACCGTGCCCGAAGGTATGACTGTCGCCGACGCCAGTCAGCTCTGCGCCGCGAAACGCACAGACTGTGTCCTGGTCGTAGACGATGAGGAAGGATTAAGCGGAATCTTCACCGCGAAGGATCTTGCTTTCAGGGTTCGTTGTTTGTTTGGCTATCGTACACCGCTTATCTTATGGCAGGTCACTGCTGAGGGACTCGATCCAAGAATCACCACCGTCGCCCAAATCATGACCAAGAACCCCATGGTTACGAGAGACACGACCAGCGCGACTGAGGCGCTCCAGCTCATGGTCAGCAAACACTTTAGGCACTTGGTCAGCTTCGTTTTCACCAGTGACGCAAAAGCTGACCCCACATAGCCCGTTTGCAATGAAGATGGAGATGTGGTCGGTCTGCTAGACATCACGAAAGTCTTCCATGAAGCCCTTGCCAAAGTCGAACGGGGCTCAACTGCTACCTCGCAGCTATCCGCTGCGCTGGCAGGCGTTCAGTCCGAGTTGGGCCCATCGCTCGCGTCCAACCCACAAGCAGCTGCTATGCTGGCCTATGTCGACTCGTTGCGAGACCGCATGGCCCAGCCTGACCTCACCACTGTGCTCGACAGCAGACTTTCGCCGCCTACCGTGTCGCCGCGAACCAGTGTGCGAGAAGCCGCCAAGATGATGAAAGACCGCCGAACGACTGCCGTCTGTGTCATGGAAGCCAACGCAGGCACGTCTGTCGTCAGCGGTATGAGCACGACCAATGCCATCCCGAGGATCGCGGGTATCTTCACGTCCAAGGATATCGTTCTGCGTGTCATTGCTGCTGGATTGGATGCGCAGAGATGCAGTGTCGTACGGGTCATGACACCCCACCCTGACACTGCTGCACCTACGACGACGGTCCAGGATGCACTGAAGAAAATGCACAGTGAGTTTCAAGACCGATACAGGCATTGATGAGTAGATGGACATTACCTCAACTTGCCGGTTGTCGAGGAGGACGGAAGATTGGTTGGCATTGTTGATGTCCTCAAGCTCACATATGCCACGCTTGAACAGGTTAGCTGCGAGCATTGTGACAACTTACAGACGCTGACTGGATCAGATTGAGACCATGCACGAGGAAAAGTCGACCGATGGCGGACCCATGTGGGGCAAATTCTTTGACACGCTGAACCACGTCAACGACGATGACACAGCTTCTATCATATCTCAGTCGGAGCGGCCAGACACACCTTCACGGCCAGTGCACAACCGCGGCTTGTCAAGCATCACCTCGCCAACTTCTGAAGTCCACCCGAACGATTCTGCTTCCGCTGCCGATGATGCTTCAGAGATGGGCAAACGAGGCGCTGCCTCGTCTGTCGCTCCAGCGCCACTTCCAGTCGACGACGGAACGTACATATTCAAATTCCGTACTCCGTCTGGGCGGACACACCGATTCCAAGCTCGTCACGACTCTTATGAGCTCTTACGAGACATTGTAGCGGGCAAGCTGCAAAGTGATCCGTTCTTTAGTGGGGAGGGTGCAGTGGAAGGAAGCTTGGTACATATTCCCGATCCCAACGCGTTCACTTTGAGCTATACCGACGACGAGGGTGATTTGGTGACTATGACAGCGGACGGGGATGTGGCAGATGCAGTCCGACTTGCTCGAGGTCAAAAGTCTGATCGAGTGGTCCTTCTCGTCGACGGTGGTAAAGTATGGGAAGAAGCAGCTCGAGATATCGGCGGTGATAAAGCTGTAGAAGCATTAAAAGAGGTAGAACACGAGTCAAAGGGTATCGAAGAAGTAGAGGATAAGATGGAAGCACCGCTGGCTGATCCTGCCGTCGAACCGACTTTTGGAAAAAAGGGACTGGTGCATACTCATCCTGGTCAGCAGAGTCACGGAGAACTCATCGGTGGTGTATTACCGAAAGATATGGTCTTGCCTGCTGCTATTGGGTTTTTAGGTGTAGTCATCCTTGGTGTTTTTATTGCTAGTAGATCGGCAAAGTAGGTCAATATCACCTCACCTCACCTCGCGTCACATTGGGATAGGGTCAGAGGATGACAGATAACATGTATTTTTGTTTGTTTTGGTTGCAAAATGTATGATGTTCACTTGACTAAGTGATGATGGGTATCGTCATTATTTTTTTTGGTAGTAATAGAAATCTCGAAAAATTGGATAAAGATTATCGAGGACGAAATGATGATAGTGGAGTGGAACGGAATACTCGTGGGTAGTCACAGGTATCTTAAAAGGCAAGTGATAATCTGAAATTGAAAAGGAGAGGAAGTTGATTGATACTACTGAGAATTCATTCGATATATGTTATATGTTGAATGCTGAATAATGCAATGCATGTTTTAAAAACTCATATACGTGAACGAGATAACATGGATAGTATAGGTGAATCGGTAGGTCCAGCGTATCTAGATATAATATCAGTACGGTGTTGATAGGATATGGTAGAAAGAATAACGATGAGATTGATTGAGGAGTGAGAGTACGAGTGAAAGTGAGAGTGAGAGTAAGAATGAGGAGAAAGTGAGAGTGAGAGTAAGAAAGTGAGAGTGAGAGTAAGAAAGTGAGAGTGAGAGTAAGAATGAGGACGCGGGCAAGAGTAAGAGTAAGAGTAAGAGTAAGAGTGACAAGACGCCAAAAATCAGTACTTACGTAGAAAACCCTCTTCGGTCGATCTTGTTGAGTCTGCCTGCAGTATGACCGTTGGTTTTGGTTCGTTGACCTCGGACTGGGAAACCACCTGCGTGACTGTGTTGTTGTTAGTTTGTGAGAGAAATGTAGATGGGACAAGAAGAGAGCATCGGGATAGAAAGAGGAAACAAATATGACATAGTATGATTAGATAAGTAGGATAGAATGAGGATGCAAGTGTAGTGAAGAAACGAAACACGTAGTGAAGAAACCGAGGAAAGAAAAGAAGAGGATAGTGAAATCAAGTACACACCGTTTCCCTCGATATGTCCCAATCTGCCTCAGATGAGCGATATTCGCCAACAATTCCTTTCTCAGCTCAGTCTCAATCTTGAGATCTGAAAGTGGATCAGGACGTTTATCGATCCATCTCTGAGCTTCATATAAGACTTTGATCGTCTTGGGGCTTGACGATGATGACGAAGAAGAAGAAGCGACGAGGGAGAAAGGAGGTGGTGTAGGTGTATTTAGTGGGGTAGGAGGTGGAGCAGGAGTCGTGTTGGGCGATGAGAGGTAGGCTGATAATGCTGTGATTTGAGGTTCGGTAAGTTCGTTTACTAGGCAGGTTTGATGGATCTGTAGTCGAGCTAAGAGCCGGGATGAAATGTGGTGAGAAATGCCGTAGAATGATGTCAGGGCGATCTGGGGACATCACACGGTAGATGATATGAGAATGAGGATGAGAAGAATAGTATGGTCGGTATGGAGATATATTCAATAATAGGTAGAGAGGTTCTATGGTCAGCGAGAGGAACAAGACGGGGGAAAGAGTATGCCAAAAACTCACCCTGACGAGTTTGGTATCTGGCAAGTTGTGGCCTAACAAGAACATGTTGCCGTTTCTTTACGCTCTACACTCTCAAGATCTCGCTGCCCTAGCTGTCGGTTGTTGTTTGGTAGTCGAGATACAGCTTGAGCTCGTCGACAATATTGCTCTCGAAAGGCTCAACAATCTGCTTCCGTCTGTCGCCACAAGTCTGTTTGAAACGCGGCATCTTCGGCGATTCCTTCCGATCCTCTGTTAGAGATTTCAGAGCCATTGAGTGGTATGTCTAGTATACTGTGAACATTTCTGAAAGATCTTGAATCGATTCCTCAAGATGCGTCTCAATCTTGATCCAGTAAAACATACGGATCTCCCAGCTGCGTTCCGACTGGTGCGGCAGGTGCTCAAAACTCAACCACGGTCGTTTCGCGATATCCTGTCTGCCGGAGTACAGCTATACGAAGCTGAGAACCCGGAATTTGCCCAGCAGCGACGACGTGCGGAGGCTCAACAGCTTGGTGCGAGTACTTCGACGTCTGCAACAATAACCAAGGCGGCCCCAAAAGGGTCTGCCATGGCACGAATGCTGGCTTTGTCGAAGAAAGGAGCCGAGCCAAAGATGCAGCGTAAACTGGAACTCGAGGTCGAAGAGCATGCTATACCACCTGCACATCCCTGGGTATCGACAAAGTGAGTATACTGTCTTCTTGACCCCTGAGGAAGGTGCAAGGTGGCAGTGTGGTTTGTAGGTGTTGATGAGATCAATAGTTTTTTCAAACGTCGAATCTTACCTGTATTATCATCACAAAACCTCATTGTCCTTCGCTCTCAGCCTACCAGCTCACTAGCTATCCGTCGAAACGAACCTCGTCGATCTAAATACGAATGGCAACTAGCTCCTAAAACTCGTCTACACAATACAGATGCCCATTGGGAGAAACTCGTCAGTGGAGAGCATCCAGGAGCTGTAGGAGGTGAATATAAAGCGCATCTAGAGCAAGAACAAGCCCTTCGTCGTGAACAGGCATTCAACGAAAAACGTGCCAATCGAACAGATCGAGACGTGGTACAGTGGATGGAACGACCACCTGAATTAACAACCAAATTACAGCGTATGCACCTAAGCACTAGACGAAGGAGGAATCGTGATGGAAAAGAAATGAGAGCTATAATGAGGCGGTACGAGTATGATTTAGAGAGAGGATTGGATTTGAACAGCGAAGAAGGGAAACAAACGAGATTAGCAGTAGATCTGGCATTGAGGAGATTAAGTGGATATGAAGGTTCAAAGAGACAGGGTAAAGATAAGAGGGATGAAATTAGGAAGAGGAGAAAATTAGCTGCTGTGAGACTGGCAAAGGGAACCAAGAAGGTCAGAGCTTCAGTGGGTGATTTGAAGGGTGTCAAAGCTGTAGATACGCATGCGCATGGTGTTGTGTCTGAAGAGGCAAAGGCATCAGAGAACGTCAATATCAATGCATGAAACGTCATGGTTTGAGGTAGCGTAGTTCTTTACATAGATCTCGAGACATTGCATTGGTATGCATTATACGCACATTCATTGAAGAATAAATCGTGCACCACACAGTGCTCATGCCCAAGGACACTGTTTCATGCATTGTGGGATCATATACGGCATTTTCAGAGTCAACTGTGGAAGATAGTGGCGAAAGACTCGTCAGAAATTACAGTCGTACTACTGTACTTGCAGAGTTTTCAAGAGGTTGACATATTCCCGACTTGTCATTTGTAAGGATCGAATAGCGCAACTTTCTCCTGGCGGGAACCCGTAGGGTTCCTACTGGTGCCCTGTTCGTTTCATTTTCAATATGTAAGAAGTTTCACTACCATATCATACTGTGCAAACGATAGGGTATGCATCAATTCGACCGCCTGGGAAAGTAATCACAATCACAATCATGAATTTACAAGTCATCTATATCTATGTACAATAACCCGTATCGCCCGTCCCTTCTAAGCATTTGTGCCTTCAACTCCATCTGTGTCTGCGCCTGTACCTGTATCGATATCTCTCTCTCCATCTGCAACTGTCTCTGTCTGTCTTTCTTCTTTTGCCTTCCTCGTTTTAGCAAGCTGATCCAGCTTTGAGATCACAGTCGTGATTATATCCTTCATCTGCTCCGTTGTGACACTAAAGAATTCTTGCTTGGCTTTGGCACCAGCAGGCCGTTTCACCAGGAGCTTGAAAGCGGACTGGGAAGCTTTACGGATAGCTTCGGATCTCTCCTCCTCAGTGTCAGTCTTCCTCGACAGCCATCCAGGACTCAGCAAAAACCCGTTGTCCGATTCGGTATCGCGAACGCGGAGGTTTGCAAGCGTAGCGCGCTCAAACCAGTCTTCTTCTGAAAATTCGTCTGCACGATAAAGTTTGTCGACCTCTGATAGACACAATACCCACTCGGCAAGTCTTGGAGCCGCATAAACTCGATCCTGCACACGAAGGAATGACTCGTCATTATCCTCTACGATTTTAGTGGCGACTCTAAGTGTTTCCTTAGTCGCCGGATCGTGATCAGTTTCATTGTCAAGTCCCATCCATAGCCGAACAAATTCTTGAGTATCTGCTGTGGAGCCGAACACGATATCGAGCTGAGGTGCCGACTCAGATCTGGCGTCTGTCTCCTGAGTGTCGTTCTGGTCATTGTCATTGCCGATGCCATCGCTTTTCCCGCTGTGGAGTACTGAAGGGTATGATGGCTCGTATGTAGCCGGGGTGTCAGTAGGGATGGTAAGAGCCAGGCTGGGGTCCAACGTTGATGGTGGGTCATTATTGCTCACGAGATCTGAGTACTGTTCTGGTAAAGTTGGGGAAGTTGAGGATACGAGAGTGCAGTCTGTGTTTTGGGGAGAGCTGGTCATGTCGGTCTGTGCTGCGTGCTGTTTCGATCAAGTCCAGATCTTGGGTCGAGATGTCAAGAATAGGTATCGTGTTGATGGGACTGATGTGTCGAATCGATATGTCAAGAATATGCGAAATTGATATGTCAAGTTGAATTGTAAGGGGAGAGCTGGGGAAGAGAGAGCTTTCATAACCCGCCGTACGCGTCCCCGCTCCCCCAAGGGAGAACCGAGAGGATCCTTTCATTGACCTCGGTGTGCTTGCATAAGCTTTCTCACGAAATGCCACTATGACGCAGTCCAGACTCAAGGACTTTGAATCTCTCCTTTCATCAGTCTTTTCGTGTCATACTGCCACTGTAATGTGTATTGTATGGTGTCGTTAGTACGAAAGAGCGGTTAGAGGGCCAAATCTCATTCACGATTCTGCATGCCATCTTCTGTCTATGTCTGTGTCTGTGTCTCCGCTGCCCCGTGCGTTTCTGTCGCTGTCGCGGTCTCTGGCTCTGTCGCTCTCTCTGTTCCAGTTTCTGTATCTGGCTCTGTCTCTGCTGGTATGGGTATCTGCGCAGAAGATGACATCGTATGCAAGAGTCGCATAATGATCTCTTCCGTCTCCTCCCAGCGGCCCTGTGTGGCAAATTTCCAGGTCTGGACGGCTTGACGTCCCGGTCGTCCTTGATATAGAAGCGCTAATCCACGCATAGCCCTGTCAGCGTCAAACAAGGCTTTACTTCTCGCTTCTTTGCTGTTGGTCCCCCTTGAGCAGTTTCCAAACGCCTGATGGATCTCCCGACCAACATGCCAACGTAACATGGTATGAACTTCGGTGCTGACAGTGTTTTCAGTCACAACGTACAGCATGCCAAGGTCATCCTTCACAGCCGCCATGACTTCTTTGCTCTGATCACCCTGCTAGTTGTGAGAAGCAGACACGCTCCCAGACGATTGGTCTTCTTCTCACGAGCTAGAATACTATTATCAGGAAGCAGAACGTGGATATCTCTTCTGGACCACGGCAGCAGGATATCGAATCAACCTGGATGGTCTCATTGAGGGACTGCTCACCATGTATACTATCAAGACGTTCGATACGACGGCGGGTCATCAGCATTGGGTTAAAGCCGCGCCGCACCACATGGTAACGGTAAACAAGCGATTCAAGAAAACTATTTACATGGCATATGACAACATTGCAGGCAGACGACTGGCCATAAGTCGAGCGGGAGATGGACTGAAACAGCTGGTCCTCTTCATTGGTGGAGACTACCGCAAGGGGCTTGCGTTCGCAGAGCATCACGGCTGTGAAATTGTGATATCATAAGCGGGGCTTGGAGGGTCAAATATTTTTCATCGACGTTAATGCCATTGAGAACGAATTGAAGACTCAAAGGTTTAAAGCCAGGCTCGGTCGATTGCAGTTCATCCGTGCGTCCACTGAGTGGCGATATTATGATGAGGTCTGGTAAACATCTCCTGCTTAGCAGTTGGTCTATTCACATCGTTAGTACCATCACGGAATCAGTTGCAAAGGTGCCAACAATAAACTCCCAGCACGTGAGCTGTGCTGTCCGAGATGGAGGTTACTCGTAATTCGTATCTCGTGAATGATACGTCAAGGTTTGAGTGAGATTTCCTCTACGCCGATCACTGGAAAGCAGGAAGAGGCAAGGGCCTCGAAGTCACATCGGTTGATTATCTCAGACGTGTAGTCTTGAGCTATGTTGCACGCTAAAATTCTTGATAGTTCCGCCATTCATTTCCCATCCCATTGTTTGTCAATATTCAGGCCGGTGATTCTTCGTCACTCCCGAGGGTTCCAATGTTATAGCCGCCGTCTGAAGAAGCAGAGCGGTTTGGAAGCTCTTGGTGATTGTCAATGGATTACGGTCAGTAAATCTTGAGAATTGTGAATACTCCCAGCACAGGGTGTACACATGTGGACGGTTGTCAGCCTTACCGGCACCCCCTTCCCATCCAGCGGTTTTGTGTCCACGAGGAAATGAAAGGTTCAGATCATCTCTAGATTCGAGCTTCTGGCCGATTTCCACCCGTTGGATCACGGCTTGAGATAAATATGAGTTAAGAGAGTCAGAAGCGTGTACCCAAGTCGTCATAAGAGGTGAGTGTGTTATGTTATGTTATGTGAGAGACAAAGAGAGAAAGAAGGCAGTCTTTTGAAACGCAGGCACAGATCTGGGAGTTACAAGGCGCCCCGTCGGTCTCATGATAGATCCGCTTTACCGGCTTTCGGCGACGCCGACTCAGATAGACTTGACTCGAGTCGTAGCCAGGCCTATATTTGAAATGAGAGAGGACAGGCCATGCACCATGAGGCTTCAGAGCCTGAGGTGATGGTATCTTGTAGATGTGAATGTCATGCATGAAAACGACTAGATTGAATTCGACCGAGGGAAGCGAGTCGGCATGTCGTTATCTTAGCGAGCCGACTCAACAAGTCTACTGTTTTCAGGACTGGAATGTTCGATATCTTCTATTCGACTGATCTACCCAACTGTACATATATCTCGAGTCACATCTTGGGAGCAAGTCGCTCTTTCTGAGATACCTGTTACAAAAGCGAGTGCTATACTCCCGTAACAATGTCGGCCGACAAGAATGTCGTGATCATCGGGACTGGTGAGCTGGATCAATTGCCTTTGGACCGTCCATACAAAGCCAACGATCGATAGGTATCTTTGGTACTTCTACGGCATTGTATATGCTTGAGAAGGGTGGTTATAATGTTACAATGCTAGATAAGTGTGGGATATTGCCCGCCCCCGATGCTGCGAGTACCGGTATGTTGCGTTTCATTCACCACGATATGGAATAAGCTGACGGTTTCAAGATCTGAACAAGGTACCGCCCTCTCTCAGGTGGATGGTAAGGGTTTCTGTGCTGAGTACACTAGATTGTTCGAGCGGGCGATTATGCCGATCCTGCATATGCTCAACTCGCTATCGATGCTGTTGAACTTTGGAAGAAACCAGAGTGGGACGGATGTTATCACGAGTAAGTGACATCGCTCACTTGGTATGAGGCCGGGATCCCCCTAACGATCTGTTAGGTCAGGAGTGATCTGTCTATCCTCTCCGGATAAGCCCGAAGGAGCTCAATTCGTTAAATCGGCATTCACGAACTTGAAAGCTGCGTCAATAGACGCTACCCTCGTTCCAGACACTGCCTCTATCAAATCACATTTCGAGCCTTCAATACCTACAGGAAGCTTTGGCTCGAGGCAGGGATACTCTAATCCAGTGGGTGGCTGGGCCGAAGCGGGCCGCGCGGTCGAAGTGGGACTTGCTAGGGTCAGGCAGCTTGGAGGTACTATACGGGCTGGAGCCGAGGTGGTTGCATTACAGGTCGGAGGAGATGGAAAGACCGTTGAAGCCGTCACTTTGGAAGGTGGAGAGGATATCTCATGTGATCTTCTCGTTGTGAGTCTTTTCGTCTTTCCAAATCTGTGAGGGAAAAGCAGGCCGGTAGGCTGATTGAGCAGTGTGCGGCTGGAGCTTGGACTCCAAAGTTGTTCGCTTCGTCTGGTATTGCAGCGAGGTCACCTCCAGTGAATGCTACAGGGTACGTAGTGTGATAGTCATGCCCTTTTCCTGCTCTTGCTCTTGCTCATGATAGATAGTCAGAGTGTAGCTACAGTTCAACTCACTCCAGAAGAGATGGAGACATACTCTAAAGTCCCCGTAGTAAGTTCCTCTCTTCATTGGCCCTGTTCTTCGATACTGGCCTTGTTCTTCGATGTCGGTCTTGTTCTACGATACTGGCCCTGTGTTTTGCACAACATTGGCTACGATCAATTAGGCTCCCCCTTATGATCTTCGTTTCACCGTCGCTGATCTGATAGGTATTCAATCTTGATGATGGATTCTACGTCTTCCCGCCCAACCCCCAAGGTCTCGTCAAATTCGCCATCCACGCAGCAGGCTACACCAATTCATCTCCTGATTCCAACGGTGTCTCAGTCCCTCGTACCAAGTTGACTCCGGGTGCTGAGGACGGAATGATCCCGCTTGAGAAACTGCAAAAGCTGCGGGCGGGTCTAGCAGAAGTTTATCCTGAACTTGCTAAGAAGGATCTAGTATCGACTCGGCTTTGCTGGTATGTCAGACTTCAGCTCCCTTCTCCCAGAATGTCAAACTCGTCCGCTTTGCTTCCTTTCCCACAATAGGTCAACCCCCTCCCCCCTACTATCTGGATCTGGTTGGCTTCCTTTTCCCCATACGTCAACTGTATACCTTCTTTACCCCACACAGTCCTGTACCTTGCTTCCATCCCCCTTGCTTCGGCTCTTCGCAGGATGCACTGTTGTTGACGATGATGCATAGGTACTGCGACACAATATCAGGAGACTGGCTGATAGACTATCATCCCGACTATACAAACCTAGTCTTGGCAACGGGCGGATCAGGCCACGCATTCAAATACTACCCCATAATAGGTCGTGAGATCCTCAAAGTGATCGAGCATGATCCTCCGAAAGAATTCGCACACAGGTGGTCATTCGGGTACGATGGGGCGGATGCAGGTGCAGATGTAAGGGTTGATACGGTTAAAGAATTAAAACTGGATGATTTGGCAAGTGCCGATGATCTGAGGGTATCTGTTACTGCATAGTCATACCTCTTTAGACATCATACAATAATGTACGGTGGCATTTTTTCTCACGTCATTGCCAAGGCCGTTGGATTCCCATGGTCTCATAGTTGTCTGTTTTGCCACCCTGATCATGCGCGTGTCGTTGAGTTTGCCTTTTCGCGTCCACGATCGAAGATCCAGCTCTCCTTTTTCACGTTGACCTGACTGTTCCCGTTCTTTTCATCGCCTCCTCGCGCATCGCAATATAAGTGGGGACCCTGATGTAAATGTCGCCAAGAGTTTCGCCGTAGCTCATATCGTAGCGTCAAACTCGAACTTTGGACGGTGATGGGAGGCATCTCGGTGGCTGCTGCCATCATTGTTGGCCTGGTATCGTCTTTCATTCAATCATTTGGTAAGTCTCTACTCCCCGCAAGGATACAGGCGATAGCATATTGCGGATAAAATCTAGCAGACGGAGTGATACAGTTTTTGCGCGTTGCTGATGCTCGGGTCGTGCTTCAGGCTTGACACTTCAGCGTAAATCACACGTTCAAACTGCCCTCCTTCCACTATCACAACGTCGTCGACCACATCGACGTCCACTCTGGCTCTTAGGTTTTGGAATTTACATGACATCCAACATCTTTGCGACTATTTTCCAACTCGATGCACTCCCAATCGTGATTCTAGCTCCTCTAGGTGCCGTTTCACTCATCTTCAACGCTTTGCTAGCTCGAATAGTCCTAGGCGACATATTTGGACGACGAGCGATCGTTGGAACGGCACTAGTCGCTGCTGGAGCGGTACTGATTGCTGTTTTCGGAGTCGTTCAAGAGGAAGAACATACCGTCGAAGAATTGATGAAACTTTGGGCAAGGCCTGCGTTTTTAGCTTTCTTCTCGATTGTCGCTGCTGGCACTATCGGAGTACTAGTCACCGTTCGTTATCATCTGTTCTTCTTCTTGACTGTGAGGTGGAAGAGTAGCTGATAGAGGTATAGGCACATGTGGTAGCATGGCATATTCATCGACAACATAATGCTGGCCGTATGGCACTTCGTTCAGATACACCTCCAATATCTTCCCGACCACCAAGTAACTACGCTTCACCCCATTCACCACCTTCAATCCCATTTCGACCTACATCACACGCCACAAGAAGATGGTCAGCACCAGCTCCAACTTCACCACTTGTTCAACCCCTGCATATTCCTACCAAGTCGGTCGCATTTCAACCTGACCCCGACCTTGAATCTCCTCTCTCATCTCAACCCCTATCTCCATTGTTTGCCCCTAATGACGCTCAACAACGTACTCTCACACTTTGTGGTCTCGCATTCGCAGCTGCGTCCGGTACGCTCAGCGGAATGTCACTCGTGCTTGCCAAAGCTGCCGTAGAGCTGCTAGTCATCACCCTCGACTACGTACGCACAGGTCGAGGATCTAACCAATTCGCACATGTTCAGGCTTGGTTACTAGTTGCTGGGCTGGCGGTCGGGGCGGTGCTACAGCTTGTTTACCTCAATTATAGCTTGACATTTGCAAGTCCCGCATTGATCTGCCCACTTGCCTTTTGCTTCTTCAACCTGTCTTCAATCTTTGGTACGTTGCCACATCTAGCCCTATCCACCTCCTCCTAATTTCGTTCCTTCGACCTCTGCAACGCCCTTTCTCCCTCTTGTATCCTTTCCTCTTGTTTGGTATTTCGCTGACCCACTCTAGATGGCCTGGTATTCTACGATCAGATCGCTCGCCTGTCGCCTCTAAAAATCAGTCTTGTCGCGCTCGGCGTGGTAGTACTGCTCGTAGGGGTTTGGGTAGTCTCAGCCGTCCAACCAACCGGAGACGGCGGTGTCGAAGTTGGTACATGGGCAGAAGAAGAAGACGACGTTTGTTCAAGTGACGAAGTGGAAGAAGCAACACTCTTAGATGGGGATCGATTCTTTGACGAACCAATCTCGACACCTATTATCCCTAGTCCACTTTCACCCATATCGCCTAGATCACCTTTATCGCCTACACCAGCCCGGTCTAGGCATCGTCATCGTGGGCCGCGATACGGTACACTTATACCTGAACTTGCACCTGCGGGTTTCAGTATAGGTCTAGGAGCTGCTAGTCCGGGTTTCGCACTGCGTAGTGGAAGTATCAGTCTAACGAGGGATAGAGAAGGGTTGGAAAGGAGGGCAAGGAGCAGAAGTGAGGGTCAAAGAGGTATAGAGGCAATCATGCATGGTGAGGCCGGTGTTGGGTTGGGTATAGGTGTAGGAGCAAGTCCAAGGTCTGAAGGACAGGAAGTGGAGCATGGTGCTGAAGGAGGAGAAGGAGAAGAGAATGGGACAGAGGGAGAATTGAGAAGATGGGCCGATGATCAGAGAGAGAAAGAACGGAGAAAGGGGCTTTGGGGATGGTGGAAGAGGAAAGATAGAAGGATCAAGTTGGATGATCAAGGGGAAGATCAGAGCTAAAATCTGTTGTTGTACATATGTTCATACATGCAATATTCACATGCTAGGTGATGCTCAATCTTCATTATTCGAGGGTATAAATGTGCTATGTATTTTTCTTGGTCTCTGGTATTGGTATTGGTGCTGCTGGTGTTGGTGCTGGTGTTGGTGATGGAATTGGTGATGGGTTTGGTATTATTTTTGGTCGAGTCGCTTGATTGTGAAAGAGTAATCCTAGGAGGATAATCAAGTGAGTACCGAGTAAGAGGCCAGAACTGAGTAGAGTGGAAGGTGCTGTTGCCCATGCGTATTGGGTAGAGAGCCATAACGCGGCGCTAAGATAAGATGAGCCTACTTCGACGAGAGGCAGTGCGTGGGGAAGATTTCAGATTAGTTACGCAGAAAGAAATGAGAGAGTAAGAGAGTAAGCGAGTGAGAGAACGATAATCAAGATAGTGAGAGGGTGTGCGAGTATGATAGATAAGAGCATCTCACCCTAATGAAGCGCTACCCCAAGCTCCTCCGAACCACAACAGTAACGGGATTTGATGAAAATACCAAGCATGGAATTGATAATGTAATGATCTTGCGCAAGTCATACCTATCAAATTTGACGTAAAGAGTACCAGAGAGATATCTGATCATGGCAAACGAAAACAAATAAATAATATTAGCAAGATTTCAAGGCGAGAGAATAGAGGGAGAGAGGGAGGGAGGGAGGAAATGACATACGATGTGAAGGAAGAGTATGTTGAGGTACTGGTGGGTTTGTCCAGGATTGTAGCAGTCCTCTTCGAAGGACCGTGATAGTCCCTCCTGGGATCGGACTCCATTTGAACCAAGCGAAAATTATCAATAATCCCACCTTTTGTAAAGGTCAGCTACAAAGAGAGGTTTGGTATGTCTAAATGTGAAAGGTAAGGAATACTTACATGAGAGCCGAGTAGGCCAAGTGCGAATTCTCTAGAGAGAAAAGTAGAAGAAGGAACGAATCTCCAGTTCACTGTCCATTCGTATAAGAATTGACGAGAGAGATCGAATGCGGAGGAAAAGTAGGATTTTGTTAAATACGAATTGGCGAAGGAAACGAAATATGGGCTAGGGAGAAGAAGCTACGAATATGTAGTCAGCTGCCACTCGTTTTTTGATGTGAGTTGGGATGAGGATGCGTACTTGGATTATGGTGATAATTGTGAGATTCTGAAGAGTTTTGATTAGGCCACGATGTTGGAATGAAAGTACTAGTAAACCAGGGAGGAAGAGAAGGATATTCATCTTGACTCCCAAAGCCAAGCTATAACACCAAACCAGATCAAATGAATCAGCCAGTCTCTAACGTTGTGCATACCCTTCAATAGGGGGACGTACCTGTAAACCACAGATCCAAGCCTCCAACGCCCATACATCAAACTGAGCACTGCAGCATATAACAAGACCATGGCGAGAGGATCATTGAATAGCCTCAAAAGGTAGATCGAATGCGCACGTTTCGAGAGTGTTAGAGGCACAAGCAGGATTTGCGGAATACGTTTGGAATGAAAGTAGATTGTCGCGACCAGGAGGAAAGTGAGTAGGTACATTCCCAGGAAAATATATTGCGCTGCTCGGACACGGTTGGCATAGGGCAGCGAATGGAGGGCAGTGTAGATGTATAGATGGAGTGCGGGGTATCTGTCAGAAACGAATTGAGTGACAGATAATCTCAATAATGGGAAGTCCCAGTACAGGACGGAAGACAAAGAAAACATACACCAAAGGTCCAGTCTCGCCTTCTATACGCGAATAATCTCTCTCTCCATCTAAGAAAGCCTCTACCTGCTGCATATACGCCGGCCAATCGATCTTTGTATCTATACACCATCAGCCTCTCAATTCCACATGCATGAAACGTTGGAGGAGCTCACAAGGTACTTTATGTATGATCAGTAGTCCAAGGAAGAGTTCACCCAGGAAGAGCAACGATACAACGTGCCAATAATAGCGCCTGTCGAAGCACAGAGCTTTCACGAGGGATACAAGCTGCCGTGCCGCATTGGGTCCTCTTGATGAGGGAGAGGAGCTATCTGGAGGTCTTATCGGCGGCATATTGATGCTCTGTTTTGACCCTTCTCTGACTAGCAAGAGCTGCGTTCAGGAATAGAGGACTTCTTGATGTGATGTAGCAGACGGAATCAAATCGGTTCAACAACAATCTTCCGTCATTGGAATCAAATTCAGGCACGAGATCAGCAAAAGGTGCTTTACCCGGGTTTGTATTTCACTCATGAACAAGATACCCCATTGTACATACTCTACATATACCCAATCGAGAAGGGCTATCATCACATATGCCACCTCGTCCCTCTATCGCTAGTATCCAACAATCCACCTCGTCTTCGCAACAACAACACCACCGATCCCTCACCCTCTACCCGCTCTTTGCCGGTCTATCTTTCCATGTCGTACCCGCCAAGCTCGAGGAAGATATGTCAAGGATATATCAATGTATAGATGATTTAGGTGGAAGAAACGTTAGTCTTGCAGATGCAAAGATGGTTGTTACTGCTTTAGTCGGTCGACCTAGATTAGCTAGAGCTCTAAGTGAATGGATCGTAAGCTTGTTATTGCTGCTTTTGGCCAGGTGGAGGTTGACGTCGAGATGTAAATAGGATATCAAGCCCATCGTATCCCCTGAATACATCTATGATACCTTTCAAACTGCTCTGGAATCTGCAAATGCCATGGAAGAGCTCCTTCCAATACTACCGAATAGACAAGAATACCTAGTCCGTACCGGCCCAGCCTCATCACTTAAACGGCGCGCTACTGCTCTCGATGAAGATAGTCCGCCAGAAGTAGATGGCGGAAGTGGAATTAAGAGACGCAGGGTGGATGAAATAGAAGGAATCAAGATGATTGATTATCTACCTGATATGGAACCTTTTCAAGAAGATATCAAATTGAAAGATATACCTAAATGGTGTGTTGAAAGACCTAGTCCTCTGATCTGTATCAATCAAGATATCGTGAGCTTTTTCTTGTTTTCCTTTTGGCAATCTGAACATCGATCTTCCCTCTTCCCTCTTGCTTGCCTGACATCCAGTTGTCCCTCTTCCCTGGCATGCAATTGTCTCTCTTTCCTTTTGATTGTCTGACATGCAATTGTCCTTCTTCCCTCTTGATCGTCTAAAATATGGTTGACAATTGACTGACACGGGGTATTTCGGATTGGTGGGATAGATCAATGCGATAAAGCCCATATACGAATACAGGGAATACGAGGAACTGAAACAGAAAAATTCAAATATACTCAGTTATCGAAGAAGTATGAGTGTAAGTCGAACCAATTTCTGTTTGACATCATCTAGTTAACGGAATGGCTCATGGAATATTAGATGCTGAAATGTAAGTTGAAGAAACAAGGGATGTATGGGCTGAAGGCTGCATTGAAGCTGTTCCGAGACGGATACGGTCCGGAAATGAAGCGCGGAAACTCCTTGACGTGGGTGAGAAGGTGGCTCAACGTGTGAGGGTTTCTGTTCTCTGGGCAAGTATATATCAGCTGAACACCTGTTCCTCGTCTTTGCCATGTGGACCTCTCGTTTCCCTCCTTGCCTTGACCTACACATATATGCACTGCCTTCTTCCTTCCAATTCTTTGGCCCTGTACCCCGTATATCCTTTATGTCCTGTCTTCCTCATGTAGATCGACGAATACTTGACAACAGGAAGAATCGCCGAAACGGAATCAATCCTTGCGTCAGAGCGCTACCAAACCCTCAAACTCTTCGCATCAGTATACACAGTAGGCCATCATACAGCTCGGGAACTATATGATACCCACCATTGTAGGACTTTGGGACATGTTCGGAGGTATTATCAGGGTATCGCAGAGGAGAGTGAAGAGGTGAGGTTGAAAGAGAAATTAAGGAGAAGGATGAAAGGAGGGATGACCAGGATCGATATCGTCGAGGAGTGGATGGGGCTTAAAGAGGAATTGGATACTTCGTGAGTCCACAGAACTGTTTCTCGTCTCGGTCAGAAAGTATCCAATCTTCTTGTCTCGGTCAGAAAGTATTCAAACTTCTCGTCGATGCAATCCTGATCATCGTGGAGTCAGGGACAACTGGAGAGGTGTTCTGGATGAGTCAGGTATATCTTGTTGAAAAAGTTGGTGGCTCTCAGCGCAGGACTATACCGTGTGACAGGTTGACGGGTTGTGGAATTTAGTCCGAGTAATAAGCTCATGTAACAGTATCCCTCGAGAAGAAGTCGAAGATATCGCAAAGTGCGTGATGGAGCACCTGGACGCTTTTCTCCCGGGCTGTCAACACACACTAACAGGCGGGTGAGCTTTTGATCCCGTTTCCAAATATCTTTGCAAAGAAGCTCTCAAGAATGAAAACAAAGTCGGCTCTGGTCATGCTGATTGGTATGCAAGGTATCGACGTGGAAAAACAGCATCTAACGACGTTGATATTGTGTTTTGTCCGCCGGAAGATGGACAGGATATCGGTCTGCTGCGGGATCTGTATCTGCGTTTGTCAACTTTGGGTATCATTACACATGTCCTTCGTTAGTGCTCTCCCCTTACTTCTCTGTGCCTCTATCATTGAGCATATAGTATCTCCGTTCCTGACTCTCCACCTTTTTCTCCTGGCCTCTGTCTGTTATCATCAGTAGACTCTGCTCACTGCACATATAGATGTAACGCATCGAGAAGCGGGCTCGCGCGTAGTAGCCAGCGCCAACAATTTCGATAATCTCGACAAAGCATTTGTGATCTTCAAACTCCCTGGTAAAGGTCGGTTACACCGTCGTGTCGATCTCATTTCTGCTCCAAAAGAGCGATATGCAGCTGCAGTACTAAGCTGGAGTGGAAGTATGATGTTTGAGCGTGATCTTAGGTCAGTGACGACTACACATCCACTGATATCCGACTCATGTTGCACTAGGCGGTACGCAGAAGAGAGGTATGTATTGCCAGAAGGTTTTACATACGAAGATGATCAGACTGATGGATTTAGAGGACTCAAGTTCAAAGCTGGCTTGGTTGAGCCCAACACAGGGAGAGAGATCAATCTAGAGACGGAACGGGAGATCTTTTATTATCTCGGGTTACGGTATGTTCCCCCAGAACTGAGAAATGCGGATGGGTGAGCCGGGCTTTGTGGGTAAGGGAGGAGTGAATGCCGTGTATACGAGGCATTGTATCAGATATCAGATCAAATCAAGTGTCATACAAATCAAATCAAGTGTCATATGCATCTAAACAGTTATCCAGTTGCCATAATTATGCAGTTTCATGTCTGCCGCTCAACAAACGCACGGACAGCAGAAAGCGCCACGTGTCGGAAAATGTCGGCGTTTCGTTTATGTAAAGTGGAGGCACCGACTTTTGCTGTTTTACTTTGCTCGTCGCGAAAGATCATCCATTCAGTAGATTTCTGAAAAAGCTCCACGAGCATTATCGCTGTCAACTTGAGTATCATCTTCAAGCTACTCGACAGCTTACGAAGCTTACTACGATATCAATCTTCCTTTGGTGGTCTTATTTATTCGAGCTAGTGATCCAGCCTTCCAGCTTGTATCAATCGTTGAAGACGGTAAAATCGAAATGGCAGACCCAACAGCATTCTACGAAGCAGAAGACGATGATCTCCTCCTTGCTTCTCTGCCTGACCCAGCAGTGCAAAGCACAGCCGACGATTTCTTAGATGATGGACATCGTTTGGATGTGGATATGGCTCAGCTGGAGATGGTGCCAGAGGACGTAAAGAGGTTTTTAGTTCTTTTCCACGGTGCTATACTTGAGGGCGACTTGGCTGGAATGGCGGGAATGTATGAAGGTGGTTGGAATAAATTGTCGCAGGTGAGTAGTATTTTGAGGAAATACTTGATTGGAGCGATTCGGCTGGAGAGAGTTGGAAGAGGGGATGAAATGTCATTGAAAGAGGGGATGAAATGTCATTGAAAGAGGGGGTGAAATGACATTGAAAGAGGGGATGAACTGCAATGCACATTCTTCAGGAAGGATGAGCTAGCAGTGATGTTAAACAGTATGAGCTGGCAGTGAGGTCAGATAGGATGAGATGGCGCAGACGTTTTCAGCGAACGATTGTCGAGATCACCCGACTGATGATAGCTGCTAACCACACCAGGCTCATTACAGTCAATCCGAGTGGCCCGAAGCTGAACTCATCGCACCTCTGGTCCAAAATGGTCAGTGCTGCTTTCTCTACCCCAAGGCACTCCTGACATTCCACAGACCAGGTCTTCCTTACGCTCTACCGCGAGCTCTACTTCCGCCACGTCTACGCAAAACTTCAGCCAACCATAGACGACCGGTTCCAATCGTACGAGAACATCTGCGAGCTATTCAACTACCTACTTAACAGTGAAGGGCCTGTCCCGCTCGACTTGCCTATCCAATGGCTCTGGGACATGCTCGACGAATTCGTTTACCAGTTCCAGTCGTTTGCGCAATGGCGTGGTAACCCTAAAAACAAGAGCGAGGAGGAGCTCGACCTGCTCGCAGAGGCTCAGCAGATCTGGAGTTGCTACTCTGTGCTCAACGTGCTGTACTCCCTTGTACAGAAGAGTCAGATCAACGAGCAGCTTCAGGCGGAAAAGGAGGGTAAAAGCCCCGAAGAGGTTGCTGAGATTGCGGGAGAATACGGATCAAAGCCACTTTATAGGAATCTCGGCTACTTTTCTCTGATCTGCTTGTTGCGTGTCCACGTACTTCTCGGAGATCCAACCTGTAGGTTGTCCTTTGAGAATGGGGCTGACAATCAAGTGGCACTGCAGACGATGGAGAACGTTGAGCTTGGTGGAGCTGCTTTCCTTACTCGAATCACAGCATGCCATGTCACCACCTACTACCATGTCGGATGTGCCTACATGGCTCTCGGTCGATGGCCAGATGCTATCAAGACTTTCGTGTCGGTCTTGGTGTTCTTCATCCGAATGAAGCAGTACCACACCCGAAGTTACCAATACGGATCTGTGAGTTATTATTCCACCCACGTCGCCCAATGCTCATGCACCTAGATCACCAAAACTTGTGAACGCATGTACGCCCTCCTTGCCATCTGTACCACCCTCTCGCCAGGCCCTTCAGACGAGAGTATCATGTCGATCGTCAAGGAGCACTACGGCGACCAGCTTGCGATCCTTCAGCGTGGTGGTCCCGAGTCTGTCGAGACGTTCAAGGAACTCTACCTCTCTGCCTGCCCACGATACCTTTCCGTCAACCCGCCACCATACGAGGACCCTGCTGCGCTCGAGTCGTTTGTTCCTCAAGACGCAACACAACGGCATCTTGACCTGTTCTTGTCTGACGTGGCTGCTGTTTCATCTGCCCCATCGACTCGCAACTTGCTCAAACTGTACACCTCTATCGACGCTGCCAAGCTCGCGGCGTTCATGCAGGCGGATTCAGACAACGCAGAAGAAGAAGTTCTGCAGCAATTGATGCTCCTCAAGGCGTCGAGCCGGACATATGCCAGGCAAGAGGGTACACTCCTGGATGGAGATCGTATCGTCACCAACAACCTCGACTTTACCATTGAAAAGGTCAGTCACCTGTCTCCTGTCTATTTCGACAAAGCTGATCAAGCATAGTCAATGGTGCATGTGGAGGAAACAACGACACATAGGCGAACTGCGGGCTTCTTCATTCGTAACGCAGAACACGCTCAAAGGGTGTTCAACACTATCCGTGCGTCGCCTTTACCAATCCAATCGCGGCCTAGGCAACCTGGTCAACAACAACAACAACAGAGGGAGCAAAAGGACCAGCCAAATGGTAATGGTCCTGCAAAGTCGGGTGGCGGCGCGTGGCAGCCAAAGCGGAGGGTGCAGATCGCTGCTTGATTTTGATGTACATGCATTCCGTCGTATAGCAATCATTGCTTTTCCAATGCAGTGCGACGAGTTTTACCTGCATGTGTCGACTAATAACCATGGCTTCCATCTGAATACCAAGCGGCTTTCTTTCCGGTGTGGCGACCACTGCGCTGTGAATCACTCCTTTCATAACAGGGTTGGGGCCAGCTCGAACGGAAGGACTGCTTCGCTTAAAGAACCAAACCTCGACCAACATTTCCTGGGGCTTACTCCTTCCTTTAAGCAGCGGAGTGACTACATTACACCAAGGAGGACCAAGAATGAGACTATTTTTAGCAACAATGAGATGATGTACAGTACACTAGATTACATGCAGGATGGGCGAGGCGATCTGAATCCTTTCGTTCCTTTATGTCTAGGTTAAATGGATCATGATTTGACTGCTAAGTTATCGTATTATACGCAAATTTAGGGTAGCCGGGAAGGCTCGTTAACACAAACCGGCCATATCGATCTCCATCGAGGCTTACAGTTGAAGGAAGGCCATACTCTGGGTATAAATCTGTGAGCGCTTCTCGCCACTTTCTCTTATTCCACACGCCTCAACTCTGTTTGCTCAACTTTCTGGTACCCAAGACACCTTTACTACATTTTCTTCGAGAACATGACTACTTGCCCGCGAACCCACGACTCGATGTTCGGGTTCTCCAGATTACGAGACGAGTCGGGATTACCGTTGACCAAACGCCGCCCACCAACTCCGCCAAAGTCCATCACTTTTGGGAACTGGACTGATCGCGAGGCGTTTGTGAGGAAATGCACAGGCACGTCTGACGAGTCCAAGGTCGAGGCTTCTTTGGATACGCTCGACCGTCTCAATGGGCTGTGCTCGATACCTTTACAGGGTTCGAACAAGGGTAGCATCAGCGACACCATTTTCATGACTACAAGTGACGGAGAACATGTGTGTGCAATCAAGACGGGACGAATTATGTCGAGAGTACAGACTTACGTCGTGGCGATGAGCGTGGGCTGTGATGGGGGATCTGAAATGGGTCACATGGTCAGAGACCTCGAACTATATTACGGAGAAACTGCTGCAAGCCGTTTGAAAGAGGTGGTGAATGGTCTCATGCATGAATTGAACACCCAGGTGGAAGAGACGATCACCCAGAAGAAGAAGGATCGATCTGTTTGGAGGAGCATGCGGACAGGCTTTCGATCGTGGATTGTGGATGGCCGAGGAAGTCAAGGATCTCACTCCACCAAATTGTACAAATCCCGCGTTTCGAATTTGCGCCAATTCACCGAAGCATCGACGCAGTTCCGGAAGACCTTCGAGGCTGATGAGAACAACTATCAAACCATCATATCCTTGCTTGACCCAACTGCTCAAAGCCAATTCACCGAAGCAACGCAGTCCCAGAAGACCTTCGAGGCTGATGTGAAGAACTATCTACCCATCATATCCTTGCTTGACACCACCGCCAATCCGATCCAGCCAGATGACTCGAACGAGGATTCGAGTCTTAATCCATCGCCTGGGGGTTCTACGACGTCTCTTCTTTAGACTTCTGGCGATGCGAAAGGTCTACAAACGTTGTGATTTCTGAGGTGGAAGCAAGACTTTTGGCCCCGTACGCCGTGTATATAAGGATTGATTATGCATGCCCATTTCTGCCCAGACCTGTAATAAGATCCTGAATTCTGCAACTACCATAAGTTATTACCTAAGGACATGCTGAATAGTGGATACTTGTGCAGCGCTGTCTTCACTTGAACAGCGACTTTTTTCATATGATTGTTAGTCGCAGTTTTCAGGCTGTTTTCACTCCGTACTTTTGGCCTCTCTAGCATTAAGATCAAAGGAGGAATTCCATGTTGTGAAGGCTGGGGAGGTTCAAAGAGCATTACAGAAGCAGGAAGCAGGAAGCACCCCAAGCAATAGGATCCATATCGTTTTCGCAACCGATATCTTCAAGAGACGCCAGAACTCTGAATCGATGAGCGGTACCACTATTAATGAATCCAGCGCGGAGCTCGCTTTGGGTCGAATCACGACTTGTCCACCATTGACTCTTTCTACGACGATTGGTTGGTGGCGACTCAGACTTGCACCAACGTCATGCTCAGGGTCAGCGAGTCTGAAGACAGGCCTTCTCAGTTCTCTCGTTATGTACTTCACACATCCGCAGATAAAACAAATCCAGGCTCGTTCTACGATCCTCAGACGGCTTGAATCGAAGCCCTTCCTATAACGCGTAAAGACACACGTCGACATACCTGTCATCCCGAACACCCCAGCAAGGCGCATTTGTATTCTACCTCAAACATCGAGCTCCCCTGTCACCTCTGGCCATTGCCTTGCTTGACGACTAGACAGATATCATGTGAGAAGAGATCCAAATTGTAATTCGCAAGGAAGCATGAACAAGACAACGCACGGAAGACAGACGAGCCCTACCAGTGGCGAATACAGACGTACGCGTTGCCACGCTCACTGTAGCGCCACCGAACGTGTTCTCTTTGTGGACGAGAGTATCTTACTCTAGCTTCTACTATATGAATAATTTCGTACTATCACTACAAGGAGATACCACGTCATTCCAACAATTACGCGCGTAGAGCACGCTTGTATGGAGTATCTTTACCAATTAGCTGGATGACGTGAAATCGGGTGGGTGGTAGTAGAATCGTGGGACTAGCCGAGTTGGGATGTTACTTAGGCTCGGCCTCGCTGACCCTCCCCCGGCCGGCGTTTCACGGGTGGAGCGACGGGGCTGACTCATCAACCGACAGGTGAGAAGACGCTGATGGTTGAGACGGATTTGGGGACGGTTACATGTGAGAAACACCGGCTGCCATGATTGTGAGGCGGTTTAGTAGTGGCTTATTGAGTTTGACGTTCTTGTCCAAATCCAACAACGGGTTGATAGCTCTCAAACTCTCCTTGTCTGCGTTTGTAAAATCAGTTTGGCAGCCGATGATCCAGAATGGAATTGGTTGTCTGGGATACCTCTTGCTGAACTCATACTCGTCCTCCTCCCTTTCCTGTCCCATCTGCAGGAGCCTATCAGTCCGGTACCCATTTCTTGATTGACTCCTCTAATTCCATTTATCTATAGACTGCTGGTGACATACTGGCAGCGATGAGGTGGATACCTGATAAAGTTTTATCGAGCTTCTCGACAGAACGTCCAAGGCTAGTAGCTAGCAGATAGCCGAGATCAAGCAAAATGGGTGACGATGGCGACAGGGCGCATTGCTCTATCTGCAGATTGACAGTTTTGCAGAAGAGTAATCGACCCAAGATGCATCCTTTGGTATCGTAGGGTACATGATCTATTTCGCTGTCCTCTACCAAAACGACCGAGTCCGATAATCTAGCTAGAACAACTACGTACTGTACTATTCGAATAAACAAATCAACTTACTGACTAACTTAATCAACTTCTGAGTCCACTCTGCGTATCGCCACAACTCTAAAATCGATCAAGAACGAACATCCTCCAACTAGCTTAGATCTTGTACTCCTTCTCGTCGCCCTCGGACGCAGCCAGAGTCTCTTCAGCCTGTGCTCTGACTTCTGGCTCTTCTTCCATGATCGAAGCTTTATTTCGGTCTCTCCTCTCAAGATACCTAATAAGGACTGTCGAAGGGGAAATACATCAGCGAACGGTTCACAAGAAAGTCAACGGCTTGTAATCTCACCGAAGGCGAAACAAGAGAGGATGCAACCTGCGAAAAGGGTAGGGAATCCTTTTTTCCACCTAGGTCCTTGAGTCTGTAGGAAGACAAGAGTAGGAAGCCACGCATTGACCCTATGTATCATATCAGTAAGTGAACCCAAGCAGTCGTTGATGGCTACTTACGCGTAGAATAGACAGTTGGCAGCGCCAATCATGAAAGCCCTCTCTTCGGCATCACCGCGGCACAGCTCATTCACCCATGTAAAGTCTAGTCCGAAAGTCAGTCACGGATTATTATTATCTTTGAGGATTCATTTCGGACTTACAGACAGGAGTGACGAAGTATGTCTCGGCTACCATGAAAGCGAACAGTCTCACACTCTTTGAAGGAGCATAGAAGCACAAAATACCTGTGGGAACGAGACCCCAAAGGACAGGTCCAAAGGTAAAGGCGAACCGACTTTGGAATCTATCGGAGAGGAAACCCCAGAGAAATTGGACTGGGATACCAATGACGTAGGCGAGAGAGGGAAGAACATTTCGGTTTGAAACGCTGTATCCACTCAAGAGTAGGTAAGTGTTGAAGTACTTCAGACAGGGTCAGCTCAGTAATGAAGGTCGCATCTAGGCCGAGGGTAGCCGAAGAGAGTGTATACTCACGTTGTAGCTCTGAACTCCCCATGCGTATACTACATAGGTAGGCAGGAGGACCCAGAAATGCCATCCTTTGGCGAATCTCAAGAATGTTTGACGGTTGATGATACCAGTAGCAGGTTTTGTGCCGGCCAAAGCACATCGTGCCTTTGCCATTTCTTTCTCCTCTTCGGTCAGATACCAAACTTGACACGACAGTCAGCATACGACTAAGAGCCTTAAATTAGAGCGAATCGTACCTTTGGTGTTGGATGGATAGTCCGGTAAGAAAAATAGGATGGCCAAGCCACAAGGAAGAGTCATCAAGCCACAGATGATGTAAAGCCATCTCCATCCGGGTAGACCACCAGCACCTTCCAAGGTCTTGTAAATAGCAGCTTGCATGAAACCACTGAATGCTTGTCCTGGAAGCGAAAAAAAAATGAGCGATGATAGACTCGATGGAAAAAGCGAATGAACGTACCTGCTGTACCTGAAATCATCCAGATTGCGACTCGCTTACCCAACTCGTTCTTGTTGTACCATGAACCCATTAATAGGATACTAGCAGGCTGGAATGGAGCTTCAAAAAGAGCGATAAAGAATCGGAAAGCATAACTACACTCAGCATTAACTAATGTGTATCTTGGATACACCTGTAAGAGGAGCCATACAGTTGGTTGACAGTCTGTGCTCCGGCTTGAGCAAAAGTAAAGCACATCCAGCCCAGCTCGCAGCCAGCCAGGACGTAAGAAGGTCGGACCTTGAGTACAAGCAAGTTTGCAGGGACCTGCATAATACAGTATACCTAAAAACGCCTCAGGCATCAGTAATTGCTGACTTTGAAATTTTGTTGAACATCAAACACACCGCATTGTACCTGATAAAACCAGGGTCAGCACATTCACTTACTTTACTGTTATACAGATAGGCTTACATTACTGTCAAGTATGTATATTCATTACCCTTGAATTTAAGATCGGTTTTCATACCGGAAACATAAGCGTTGTTCAAGCTATAAAAGGTTAAAAATTGAGTCAGTATTTTGTTTCACTATGAATTAACTACAGCACGCATGAGCTTACTTTGTCTGATCGATGTATTTCATGAGATAACCAAAAGCGACACAAGTGAGAATACCACAATCGATCTTGCTGACAAGTTTTCGTTCTGCGTCTGATTTTTCATAATAATCACTAATTTTGTTCAGCCTCACATTCACATCTAGCGATGATATCGTTGACTTACGGATCCCATACTACGGAGACGAATTTCTGCCACCATCCTTTAGTAGACTTTTTAGCTTCCGGTGTTGATGACGGTGTGGCATCGACAGCAGACACATAGGCTAAAGCCTCTTGTGGGAGAGCAGAAGGAGCAGGTTCGACAGACATAGTCTCAACTGTATCTGTTATGTGTGTGAATGACAAAAAGAGTCCGCAAAGGAAGAGGAGGATATGAAGCAAATGACGGCTTCCTTCTTATCCTCGTCGATCACAGGCTTCACAGCGGCCGATGTTGCGACTTCTAGAATTCCCATTGCAATCGTACTCCTAAATCGAACGGATATCCATCCGACCGAATTCCTCATTTGAGCTGAAACCGGATTTGGACCCTTATAGACCTCCGACGAAAGCGATAAGGAAAAAAATTGAAATGAAGATTCCCGAATCAGGTGACTCGGCATTTATTCGATCATCCCTTAGAGGTCCCTGATACTGAATGGGTGCATGTGAGAGTGGCCGCGAATGGTCTAGAGTATGCAACGTGAGTTTGAAGCTAGGCCGACAGTCAATGAATGCCATGCATGACCTGATAATTCGCCTGAACGACCTTCTTACTCCTTCCCTGTGCGCAGTAAAGCATGTGGTGTGAGCGCTATATGGCTACAACTTCCCAGAATCATGTAATGCATATAACGAAAGCTTGCGTAAATAATCTGCTCATGTTGAGACTAGCTGTGGATCTATACTAATTCGAAATATCTCTCAACTGATAGGATTATTTGAGTCAGAATTAATACCAGCGAATGAAAGGTGTAAACTCACCTTCCCAGTTGGTCACAGCTTTCTTGAATGTACCTAGCTCATGCTCTCTGCTTCCAGCGACATGATCCACAAACAGATCTCCAAATAACTCTCTTGCGAGACTCTCTGGTTTTGCAAAAGCCGACGTAGCAGACTGGAGATCGGTAGGTAGATGTTGTACCGTTTCTCTAGTGACGCCGTCTGTTCCCAAAGGACCATAGGGAATGGGTAGCCTCAGCTCAATCCCTCGGAGACCAAGAGCAAAAATCGCCGAGAGGGCATAGTGGGTGTTCATCTGTGAGGGAAACATTAGCTCTTCTCATATTCTATTCTATCCTGGGTGACATACGTCAGCGCCGGGAACTCGGATCTCAAATCTCGTAGCGGCCGGTGGACAGCTTGGAGGGGATACGATTCTGATTGATGCTTTGCGGCTCTCGTAGCCGTAGGTCGCGGTGTCTGGAGCCCACATGGCCTGTACACTCTTCAGTTACGATTTGTGGAGGGTCTGCCGTCACACTTACCGAGCCACCAAGGAGACGCTTGTATGAGTTAATTGTGGGACACATCATAACGGTAACTGCCATCATCAGCTTATTGTAGTACAAATCATGCAAATCTTACCATCGCTCAGACCACTGATGATGCCTGCCAAGAACCATTCAGCTTGTTGAGAGATGAAACGAAGCTGTTCGTGTGAGGCCGTCTTTCTTCCACCGTCTTTGAGCTCATCGTCTGAGACGGAAAAGAGATTCTTGCCAGATACACCCTGAAGTGAAACATGTATATGACCAGAGCAGCCTGCCATCTGCTAGGGTCAGCATGGTTACCCGAAATACTCGCAGTACGTCTTCACGTACATCAGAATACGGCTTAGCCATAAAGGTAGGCATGATCCCATACTTCATTCCGATACTCTTCGCAAGCAGTTTGTATAGAACTGTATTATCCGCCATTCGACTTGCTTCGGTATATGCTAGAGCAGTCTCATAGACACCCGGTCCAGTCTCGGTATCTACTTGGTCAATTGACCAGATACAAATTATGGACTGACGATGACCTTCGACCTCAATTCCAAACGCTCGGGCCTCGTCGTATAACTCATAGAAGTACTTGTGGTTATATGTCGGTCGTAGAAGTGAATAACCATGATCTCAATATCAGCTCAGTCAGCAGCTGACGACTTACTTCCAGGAGTCAGAGGGTTCAGATTAGAGAAGTGCTTTTGTGCGATTGTTTGGGGGGTCTCAAGAAATTGATAGTACTGAAGGTTAGCGATGCAATGGCACATTACGAACCTCCAATTCGGCGCCGGCAACACACTTCCAGCCTTTGCTTCTTGCCTTCTCACAAACCAATTCCAACACACTCCTTGGGTCCACTGATATAGGCTCTCGAGTGTCAGAATCAAGAAAGCGAATAAGGAAGAACGGAACGTTTTCTTCCCAGGATAACCGTCTATAAGTTGACAAGTCAATTATCGCCGTCAAGTCACGAAAGCCGTTGGCCTCGTTTGCAATCAACAATTCTCGAGTATAGTTGATATCGTGCACTGAACCTCAGTCTATGTCCCCATGAAGATTGACTCACTGTCCCAGCCAAATAATGCAGACGAGAACCCGAACCCATACTTTATCGCCCCGAGGAACTTTTCCTTTGACATGACCTTGCCACGTAGGACACCATCGACATCGACACCTGTTGGTCAGGAGCGTGGACTGGTAGGGACTCACCAGCTACTTTCACTTTTGTATCATTAGACAACAATTTCTCCACTTCCTCTACGGTCTTGGGGGCGTCTTTCGTTGCTAGAGGCGACATTTTGGATATGGACGAAAGATGGTTCTCGTGAGCTAGTACAGATAGACCAGGTTAATGGATCAATTCGATCAGTATAGCAACAGGTGTCATTCGGGCTCAGACCAAAAGCACACCGCTCATAGATTGCACTGATCGAACAGCCGCGGCGTAAGGCCCGCAATGGAACGAATGCCGAAGACAGAATGAACGCCTCTTTAACCCGATATCATGCAAGAGAGAGAGCTACCTTAGTACATCTTACAGTAGTTGCACAAAATATCTAGAAATGAGTGAAACACAGACCACTTTGAGGTACAGTTTATGTCAAGAAGGATGGGTCTGACCAAAACACAGCCCGATCGACGGTTCGGCTATCATCACGCGCAAGATCCCAACCGCCTCTGAATTAGACCAAGTTCTTGAGGTTTCCGCGCAGGCATTCAAATCTTACCGTGTTCTACCCCTCAGCGAGCGCATAGCTATCACCAGCAAATTCTTGGGAGAGCTTGAGAGACGCAGAGATGAGCTCGCTGTTCAGTTGACAGAGCAAATGGGTCGGCCCACCAAAGGGTGTTGGAATGAGGTTGGAACCGCCATTAAGCGGGGTAACTACCTCATCTCGATCGCCGAGTCCAGTCTAGGCGATGTAACTCTCAAGGTCAGCTCCGTCGCAAACGGTCCTCCTTAGTATGCTGAATCGATCCCAGGAAAGCGATACGTCCGACCACATCCGGCTCATCAAGCGAGAACCAGTAGGACCTGTAATGGTAATCAGTCCATGGAACTATCCGTACCTCTGTCAAATCAATGGCGTAGTTGCAGCTCTCTTGGCAGGTAACACAGTCCTCCTCAAACCGTCACCCCAAACTCCTCTGGCCGCTGAAGCATTCGAGAGTGCGTACTTGGCTGCGGGACTGCCAAAAGGTGTCTTGCAAGTCTTGCATATCACTCCCGACCTAGTCAATCGTGCAATCGCGGATCGACGAGTCAAGTACGTCGTGTTCACTGGATCCGTGGCGAATGGTCATGCCGTCACCAAAGCTGCATCCGAGTCATTCAAAGGCCTCACCCTTGAACTGGGAGGTAAGGATCCGGCGTATGTGAGGCCGGATGTGGATTTGGACAATGCAGTCGAATGGTTGGTCGATGGAGCGTTTTACAATTGTGGTCAGTCATGCTGTGCTGTCGAGGTGAGTATCAACAATGAGCCAATCTGAGCTGATGATAAGCGTATTTATGTTCATCGAAGTATCAGTGACCAATTTATCGAAAAGGTTCGTCCCGTACTTTCTTTTGCAGTAAAGCTAATTCATAAATTCAGTATGTAGACCTAGTCAAGAAGTACAAGCTCGGCGACCCTCGCGAAGCAGACATCACCCTCGGTCCTGTGGTGTCTTTAAAATCAGCTGAGACCATTCGCAAACAACTTGCAGATGCTGGTGAGTGCGAGCCAAAGGTAGAAGCTGAGACATATCAGAGCGAGCCGGAGCCAAATTGATGATCCCATCCGAGCATTTCCCAAATGCCAAAGAAGGAACGACGATGGTTGCACCTCAAGGTATGTTTAGACTATCCATTCTTTGCTGAGCAGAGCAGTCGCGATCAATTGCAATCATTCGATGGAATTGATGATGGAGGAAACTTTCGGCCCGGTGGTCGGTATCATGACTGTGAGTTATTACCCCCAAGTGGTCACTGAAGCCAGGTCGACTCGGATGAGGAAGCTATACGCCTAATGAACGATTCGCCCTACGGTCTTACTGCGTCCGTATGGACCAAAGATCAACAGGCATTCTTAGATATCGTCCCCCAGCTGGAGACCGGAATGGCCTTCATGAACGGCTGCGATGCCCCTGATCCCGCATTACCATGGTCTGGTGTCAAGGACAGCGGAAGGGGTATTAGCATGAGTAAATTCGCATTTGATGGGTTTACCCAAGTTAAGGGAGTCGATATTCGTATACGGTAGTGAAGAATATATGTACAGTATATGCCCTTACATGCATAATGAGAAAATAAATACAACTGGTTCATGCAGAGAAAGCCCCAAGACCGAAAGTAGCCAAAAAGTCGTCAATGTTATCATCTCCTCTAGATTCGACATCTCCAAGCACCATATCAGATATCTGCTCCTCCCTAGACGTAGACAACATGTCCCACGGCAGAACGTACTGTTGTTGTTGTTGCTGTCTTTCTGGCAGAGCAGTCATATTCTCGACCAAGGTGGCGTCACTCGTGTCGGTATAAGTGGTGGGAATGATGGACGCCATGTCGGACAGCTGACTCAGAGACGCCCACGACGATTGCGGAACATCTTCGGAAACCTCATTCAATCGATTCTTGACATCCTGAGTGAGTATCCGGAAAGCCTCAGGGTACGATGCAGCGTGGGGTGATCGAGAGCAAAATGCTTCCAGGTACCTTTCGGCGGCTTCCACCTGTTGAAGAGCTCTTCGACGCCACGAAATGAGTCTCAAATTGGACGGCGATGATTCGCACTCCAGCAGAGTGTAAACCAAAGCAACGGAGCATGCCACAATATGAGACAGCGTAATGTGGTTTCGCGCGATTCGATAGTCGTCTTGCTGCGCACCATACATTTCGATCACTCGATAAGCAGACTCGCGGAGTGTTGGCATGTCAGCAGGCGCAGTGTGGGGTATAAGCGAAGAAGGACTATATAGCCGTACAAGGAGAAGGTGGTAGTTGACCTCGAGATAGGGGGGAACTCGCCCTCGAGGGCCTGTTCGAGGTAGGCTTTCGTACCAAGAGTCGATCTGATTTCGGACGCGGATGGCTGTATTTTCCGCCTTGTCCTGATCACCAGTTGCCAAGTTGATGTCTGTGATGACAATCCCTTGAAGTCTTCTCAGAAGAACCGTAGAGTGGAGAAGGGCGAGGGGCCTCATGAATGCCGTGTGCATAGGGAGGAGGTCTGGTACCGTTTGAGGAAGCGATGTGGCGATTATATCCTCCGGAACGGTGACGGGGCGGATGAGGGTGAAGCAGACTGAGGAGATTAGTTTGGATATCTCTGGAGGCTCGACCCACTGCTTCTGTCCATGCTAAACACACTCCAAAAGATCCTTCTTCGCGTCTCCCTTATATGCCACGGTAGAGACTCGTCGTCACGGTGAAAGCCAAGACGAAGAGCCATCTTTGCGGCTCTTCTCACGTTCTGATAAGGATCCATGGTAGCCGAGTCGGTCATTGAAACGACACAATAGAGGACGATACAGATCATACATGTCTGTGTTTGTCAGAATGATGGCGCTCGCACCATGTCAAAACGCACCAATGCATCGCTTCTTAGCGCGGCAGGAAAGTGAGCGGCCGCACATGCTCGTAGACGGGCTACGTCGTGGTGGTCATCGCTCGGCTTGGGTAACACGTTGCATCCGATGGCCAAGACCATGAAGAATCGAAATAGTCGAACGTTCGGTCCAGTCACAGTGTCGACCAGAGATGGTTGTTGAGGATTCAACGGATAGACGGCGTTCATGCTGGTACAATTAGCGGGTGATCGTCGAATACTACTCACTCTTCGGTGATAGTCTCTCTGTCCAATACTGGCTGGAAACAATTGGTGTAATTGAAATACATGTCGATCATAAGTTCGGCCATTTGTTTGGGAGGTAAGACCGACGAGTTGATCGTATGCAGCGTGAAAACTGGGGCATCCGAAGTATTGACATTGACGACGGTCTGGTTGATGGGTAATCCGAGTCGTTGAGCTGTACTTGCCAAGAGCGATTGCTGGGTGTTGACGAGATCCACCTCGCCATCAAAAACCTGCTGGACAATCGATTCGGCAAAAGTAACATCTTCAGAAACCGCTGTCCGTGCGGAAACCGGCGACAAAGTGTCGAGATTGGGAAAGATGAGAGTCTGCGATCCCGCTTGTGAGTCCAGTCGTCTTTGCAGCTCGGCAATCTGGGCTTTGTGTGACTCGAGCTCGGCGGACAACTTATCGATCAAGCTTTGATGATGAGCTGAGGCTTACAATGAGAGACTTACCGTTTCTGTAGACCTTCTGATACCGGGACCTCATACGTACATTCAGCATTAGCACGGGCGCACGTTCCACACTGCGGCTCGAGACGATCACACTAAGGATTTTTAGCCAAATCAAACATGGCAGGCATGCCGGGGTCGTACTTTTTTCTTCCGCGTTCGGCACCTCAAGCACGCGTTCACCTGCGTCTCTGTCGGATGTGACGAGGAAGGAGAATGCTGCCTATCAGGGGGCATGGCCGAGAAGGTGGTGGATGACTGAATGAAGAAGCAAGTTCGGCTTATCGTCCGCTGTGCTACTCGTATTTCTCCGATTTCACGTGCTTTTGAGTCAAGCAGTCATTTTCAAAACCGAATGCAATGTATAGTAGTAGCTACTGAAAATCTACTGCAGTATCTACACCAGGACTATTTTGCATCCCGGAACTTGCTCAATGCAAGCTCCATGCCTTGACTCAGCATGATCACGTCCCTTCCTGCATTTGTGAACCTGATGTTTGGGTATGCAGCTCTCAATTTGCGGAATAGATCTGGGTAGGGGTCGAGGCCTCCAAGACCGATATAGATCTCCTTCTCGGGGGTCGAAGCTTTTTGGGCGGCCTTGCAGATTCGACCAATGGCCTCCTGTACTTTTGGGTTGAAGAACTCGCCGGCGATTCCCATGCTAGTGCTTATCAGCACTGTAAAGGACAGTCGAGCCCTGTCACAGGAGATACTCACTCGTCAGAGAGATCATGTGCGCCTACAAAGATAGCGTCCACTCCTGGTACAGCTGCGATCTCTTCACAGTTCTCCAAGCCCTCTACCGTCTCGATCATTGGTACACACATGGTCGTCTCGTTGGCTACATACTGAGTCCACTTGAAGTCGGGGATTCGGTACTGCATGGCAGGGTTGTACGCGAGTGGTCGCTCACCCTTCTCGGTAAGCTTCGTCCCAGGGGATCACTCACCAATGGTCTGTGCTTGCCAAATTTGACTAGCTGCTTTGCCATAGCGGCATCATTGGTCCTTGGGACCTGAAACTCAGCCACGCCAACATGCACGGACTCACAATGATCATTTGAGCCCCATTGTCGAGCATTCGAGAGACCCAGTCGTTCTGAAGGGAAGGCACAATGACCACAGGTGTCATGCTGTACATGATGAGCTTGAGAAGTCTAAGTACAGCAGAGTGCCAGGACTGACCCAGTCATTAATGCCGTGCAGCATGCATCGACGGTTTCTCCAAAGCTGTTGCGTTCATGTTCAAGGTTGATGCTGAGCGCGTCGTAACCTGCGTATTTCGCCATGGCAATGATTTCTGGACCTCTCGCGATGGACATGGTGTGGCACAGGGCTAGACCGCCAGCTCGCATCGTCTCGAGCATGGCGTTGGGTCGAGCGATAGACAGCACCTCCTCATACTTGCGTCGGTCGGCTTCGTCCTTGAATGAAGGCTGGGAGTTTTTAACAATAGTCATTGGAGTGAGTGTACTACAGCTGTGGGTGAGATCAAGACGCCTTGGTGTGAAACCCCACGAATCCGCAGAAATCGACCCAGCTTTATATCAAGGGAGGTGGGTTCCGCTCATCTGGCGGCCCGCCTCCGTCAATCGGGCTGTTGTATTTTTCCCTATGTTAAAAACAATGACCCGGATGATATCCGGTGAAGCAATCCTATCTCCTACTCATTTCGTACTTTCAATGTCCGCCACGTACACTCCAGTCGCGGGATTCTCTCGGTTCAATCTGGCTCAGATCCAGCTTCGTCCGGGCGAGGAAGACAAGACCAAAAATCTCGATCATGCTCGCGATCTGATTGTTCAGGCGGCCGCTGGAGGGGGGGACGACTCGCGAAAAGCTGACCTGATCATTCTTCCTGTAAGTGATAGTATCGTTACCGTTACCGCTCGGTATTGCCTGACACCCCGAAAGGAATACTTCAACTCGCCAATAGCAAACTCTGCACACAAAAAGCATGCTGAAGAAGTGCCGGATGTGCCAGCTGGAGGGAAGATCGAAAAGAAAGATCTTCCCGCGGCATCTCCAACATTAAAGGTGAGATATAGCATGTCGGACTACGACTGATATTGGAAGATGCTCTCAGATGCGGCTATTCAGACTGGAATATATATCATTGGTGGTTCGATTCCTGAACGAGACCTAACGGATGATACAAAAGTGTATAACACCATGACCGTATGGGATCCTCAAGGTGTGTTTAGCGTCCTTGATACCGTATGACTCAGCTAAGTCTTCAGGACGCATGATCGGCAAATATAGGAAGATGCACCTCTATGATGTTGACATCCCTGGTGGAATCACTATGCGTGAATCCGATGTCATTAGTCCAGGCAGCGAACCTACTGTCATGAAATTCCGTGAGAATCGTCTCGCTCGCCGATATTACATACTAAACAACAATCTATAGCCTTCGGTACCGTGGCCGTTGCCATTTGCTTCGACATTCGTTTCCAGTTCTTGATCGCATCGCTTCGAGAAGCAAATCCAGACATTTGCGCGTACCTTCTACCTGCCGCTTTCAACCTCACCACGGGCCCGAAAGCGTGGGAAATCTTGCAGAGAGCTCGGGCTATCGATAATCAGATATACGTCGGCATGTGCTCTCCAGCAAGGAAGCAAGGAGAAGAGGTGCGTTTGTGTAATACAATATCAACATACGCTGACGGGGCATTAGTACGTCGCGTATGGGCACACTTTGCTATGTGATTGTGAGGGCAAGATTATCTCTACTCCCACCCCGGAGGACGAAGGAGAAACTATCGTCTACTCCACCCTAGACCCGGAGCATCTCTCTGCGATTCGCAAGGGAGTACCCACGTTGACTGTCAGTGTATTTGCATCTAAGCTGATAAGGAGCTGATGGTTTATCATAGGCTCAACGCCGCGATGTTTATAACCTGCCTTCTTTCAAGTAAGCCCGAGTAGATCTTCGGGTGTATAGATTCGGCAATGTTACAAAGTATGTTATGCGTTGTCTTGGAAAAAGAGAGTGTTAGAGATGCATTGGTTACTGTTGCGAACATGCCATATGCATAAGAGGCAAGGACTGGATATTGTCGCTATGCAGCAGGACGATTCAGCATCAACCTCCAAATTGACCATCCGACTCTGATCAGTCCTTCCCCGCCTTGTCTATCTTTTCCCCAAGTACGGCGGATGGCCTCTTTTCCTTCGTCCGAGTCAAAGATTGCCCCGGCTATACGAGCAGTGACTAATGATTCTACTATCTGTGGAGTAAATTCGGGATGCCCTTGGAGGGTGAAGATTTGCGCTATAGGTTGCTGGGGGGTCGAAAGAGGATGGTGCTTCACCATCCCTTGCACTGGGTATTTAGCCGTACGAAGCGTGGTTATAAATCCAGGTGGCGGTCGTGGCACATGGTCGCGGTGCTATACGATAAGCCAGGACGATGAGAGCTATATCTTAGTTTACCATTTGCTCCAAATACTGACAGTAGGTGAGTGATTGTTCTCTCAACAAACGTTCTGTCTCACTATTTTGTCATTCTCGCTGCTTGCAACTGCTGGCTCACAAAACCATCTCTTTCCCTCATCGGACAACGACGCACCGTACACTCCAACCTCCCATCCTTTGTCACCTCTTTCAGACTTTCCTCCCATGGCAGATGCAATGATCTGGTGTCCAAAACATATTCCTACTACCTTCAGATGCAGATACTCTGGATTGGTACAGACATTCCGGACCCAAGATATGAGTGTAGGGATGAAGGGTGGGTCCATCTCATGGACCGTGTACTCTTAAAGAGCCCGTCAGTAAAGATTTCTTTCTTGACAAAGCTGAAAGCTGACTTGATCCTGATAACATGATTGCGTCGTACCCTTCAGCTGCCCCGGCAAGCAGCCTCTCGTGAGGGGGATAATCACCTTGCGTGACCACGTCGTACCCATCAACGACGACTTGTGTATCCTCGCGTATGGCAGGGTCCGAGGATGTTGCCAGTGCACCTTTGAGCCATGTCCCGAAAATATCGCGATCTAAAAGTAGGTTAGGAAATTGATTTTATTGCCGATGGTCACTTACAGTCCCCAGACTCGGCCTTCACCGATGGTGGCTATGTACTTTGTGATCAGTACATGCCACAGAAGGATCGCCCCAGTGCACATACCGGCGTATCGCAGAGAAGCAATGCTATTCGAAAAGTCCTTGCTACCATGGTCAGCTTGCTCGACTTGGATACAAACTCACTGGGCAGCCAATAAAGTGTCGTCGTCCTTGCGCGGGGGCAGTTCCGACTTGGAGGAACCAGGGTAAATCTTAGTTCCGTCATATAATCGATAAAGAAGCTACCTCTTTTGTTTTCGCTGCCACTACGCGACTCAAAGACCTTCAGAAGATTTTCGTGCTGGGAACCCATCATGGCCGCTCGTCTCCGTCTTGCCAACAAAGTAAGTGATGATGGGATTTTTGCTCAAACCGTGCTAACTCCGCCCCAAGGTTTGTATCGTGACAGGTGCGGGAGGGTTAGTAGATTACGAGGCAATGGTGCATCTCTGACTAGAACAGTGGTATCGGTCTTGAAACTACTCTGCAGTTCGCTGCGGAGGGGGCACTGGTACTTCTATCCGACGTAAATGACGCAGCGTTGTCCAAAGCGGTCGATCTTGTCGCCAAGAACTTCCCAACATCAGAAGCGATTGGTGTAAAATGTGACGTCTCCAAAGAATCCGAGGTCGAGTCGTTGGTAAAGACTGCCGTCTCGAAGTGGGGTCGACTAGACGTGATGGTATGTCCACCTCGGGTTGTTGACATATTGCTCGAGCTGATATGAGCAGTTCAACAATGCTGGTATCATGCATCCGAGGTTTGTTGGTTAACAATATTTTTCACATTTGTGCTGAAAGTATCAGTGATGGCGATGCTATCGAGACCGAGGACAGGATCTGGGATCTGACTCAAGCTATCAACGTCAAGGGTGTGTGGTATGGCTGCAAGCATGCTGTCCAAGCGATGCGTCAGGCATGTCACATGTTTCTTCCTTCAACAGCAAAACATTGCTGACGGGCATCAGAATAAGGCGGATCCCGAAAAGGGTCTTTCAGCTGGAGGCTCCATCATCAATGTTGCCTCTCTTGTTGCGATCATGGGCGCTGCTACCCCTCAGCTTGCGTGTGAGTGGCCACACCGATTCGCTTCTTCCCACCTGACCAAAGAATTCCATAGACACCGCATCTAAAGGCGCGGTATTGGCTCTCACCCGAGAGTTGGCAATGGTCCACGCCCGTGAGGGCATCAGGTTCAATTCGCTCTGTCCGTGCGTACAGTTCTGATTTTTTTTATTTCGGGAAGCCGGGCTTACAAAGCGTTAGTGGCCCGATCCGCACGCCGATGCTCATGGACTTCTTGAACACGGACGAAAAGTTGAACCGAAGGCTGGTTCATTCACCCATGGGTCGTTTCGGAGAGCCCGTCGAGCAAGCAATGGCTGTCGTGTTCTGTGAGTTTAACCCCTAGGTGTTAACTAGTCTTGCCAGTTGACAATTCGGAATAGTGGCTTCGGACGATTCCAGCTTTGTCAATGGCACCGACTTCCTGGTTGACGGTGGTTTGACGGCATGTTATGTTGTATGTGTTGCCCTCTGATTTCTCATTCGCACCACTCACAACCTACAGACTGCCGAAGGTCCGAGTACCACGCCACCGGTCGGACTGACTTCCAAGCTGAGCGCTTAACTCAGGCAAAAGTTTGGTTAGACAAGGACTCTATAGACTCTAAAAATCATGCATGGACTGCTTTACACCTGTTTTATTTCTTCCGCTAACGATATCATGATTTTTCGAACACATCTATCTACATACAATCCCCAATGACCTCGGCAGCAGTATCCGTCAAGATGGCAGGTTTCTTATACCACCACTCTACTGAATCTTTACCGCCAGCCTTTGAGGCAGGGCGAGAAACATTCTCGACGTAGAAATTCGTCCCACCCTGCATCAAGCCCACAGCGGTATTCTTTGCTGCGACGCCAAGAGCGGTGAACATGGCCAGCGGCATAAACTGCCAACAGTATCCCCATTCGGCGATTTTCTGGTTGAGGACTTTGAGTTCGGGATCGAGACTCCCTAATGGATGAATCAGTTTCTGTCGGTGACAGCTGACAGATAATGTTTTCAGCGTACCGTCTTCAGGAAAGCTTCCTGTAATGTTGTATCCTAGCCACTTGTCTGGATGAACGGCGTGGACACCTTTTGCGTACTTTTCGACATCTACGGGCTCGTACCAGCTTGCGTTCGGCCAGCAGACATCGACAAGATGAGCGATTTCTAGAGTTCTAGCAATAGATGCCTCGACACAACCGTTATAAGCATAGTAGCCAGAAGAGTTGCGAGCTGCATCGGCGGAAAAGTAAAATTCAGGAGCGAGTTTAGTCGCAATGGGAAGTGCTTCCGAAACGTTGAGACCCTCTGTTTTCTTCGAGAACTCGTCATATTTTTCTGGGTAGGCGGCCTTGAAAGCATCGTCTAGCGAGAGAAGCTTAGCCTTCGTCTTCCATTCTGCACGCTCAGGCGATGTCGTTAGAGAAGCATAGTGGCGAGGGAGCTCGACAGTCGCTCCTAGAATGTATGGCCTATCCCGGGGGTCGACGCTCGAAGTAATTCGAGTAGCGCTGTGGGGATCGGCTCGGTAGAAGACGACCAGTTCGGATCTGATGATGAGCTTGGTCTGACTCATATAGGCTCACCCCATGATATCTAGCTGCAGTCTTGCTGCCGTCAATCTCTTCTGTAACTCGCACATGGGCACGATCACCCATGCTTCTCCGTCTTTACCATCGAAACGTTTCGCTCCAGGGAACAAATCGTCAATGTGGAAACCGGCGGCACCGGCCTGGACAAATAGCTTGGCGAGCTTCATGACAGTAGTGTAGAGACCAAAGCTGAAGCCACTCAGCCAAAAACGGGAGCTGATCACCTACCCAGAGTCGGCATCGGCAATCAAGGGCAGCATAAACGAATCGGCATCCTTGTTACCTTTGGCTCTAGCAATACGAGTGTTTAGCTTCTGGGCGCGTTGCAGTAGCTCGACTTTCTTGGGCAATGTATCGTAGGTGTAGTCGGCCTAGCACTCGGTAAGCAGGAGGCCTGGTGAGCTGTACTCTAATACTCACATGATCAGAGCTTGGATCAGTCACCGCTGTGAAACTGGCCACTCCACCAGATACGTAGGCGGTCTCCATCCCAGCCTCAGCCATCATCTGCTGGCTCGACATCTCAAGCGGCGAGGTAGTCAGGTTGACAGTCTTGGCTCGATGGTGTTTCTCCAGGATCGCGCGTAGTCGAAGAGCCATAGCATTGGAAGTAGTGTTCTCTGGGAACGGATCCCTGAGATTGGCTACTGCTGCCGCAGTATAAGGGCGTTTGAGAGCTTTTTGAGATGGCGAGGCCCACCAAGCTTCGATGGCCTCGGGCGATAACCATTCGTCTGACATTGTAATCTACGGTCGTGGATAAGTTCGTGCTCTAGCAGGAGTAATAGATTCGCTAAGGCAGTTCAGTATGCAGTATGTTTAGTGTATGTTTCATAACCTTAAAGGGTCATACAATCGTCCCAACCCGACCGACCATAATGATACTAGGGACGACTCATTTCCTCAATTATCGGACTTTGAGGCCGCTTCGGACCTCGTCGCGCCTCGTCGCGACGATTGCGGTCAGCTAAGAAAAAACAGCCCGCATTTGATCAGTAGGAGAAATGCGACATACATGTATATGCATACATACGTATAACGCACAGACGGGAGTCATGGGAAGCGGTGTAGTAATTACTCTTAAGAAACAGACGGAATGGGGGCCAAAGTAGTAATATTGGGAGACATCCGGGATCACGGGGGGTAATGAATGAGCTTGCTCGAATTGCGGGGGATTGGGTACGGACTCACGTAAATCCTCGTACTTGTCAATGTCGTCCGGGGTCGGGATCCACATGTCGATGGCTTGTCTATGCTCTATATGGTCGTCAGCGACCGTTGCCTTGCTTTAGTAGGTCTAATCGTCAGCGACCGTTGTCTTTGCCTGAATTGGGTACTCAGCTTCGTTGGTCGAGGCCTCCGAAAAAGCGATCGTCATACTCCTCGTTGTCTTTATCAACGCTCGTTCGGCTCGATCCACAGCATGTTGCTGACTATACGGGAGATGTATTCTCCTCTCTTGTGTAGGAACGAAGCTGCGTTCCCACCGAAACCCGCCAAACCCCCACGAACGAGCTTCGCAGTCAAATATCGCTGGTAGATTGTGCAGATGATAGGCAGCGAGGTCTCGAAGGTGATGAATCGGGTTACCTTGGATTTCTTGTAGTTGCAAGGATGCCGCATCTTGAGAGTTATACATACCGTTGTGAGCTCTGGCAGGATTCTAACCGTTCAGTGTTGTTGTAGGATAATGAGCTGCGGGTAATCACTGCAAAGGCAGCGAGCGACCTTGGGCAAAGGTGCGATTCTATCGAAGGCGAGGTTGGTATCCATCTGAAAGTCCGTCCGGAAAGTGTTGGCCATAAGAATTGAAGGCACTGTGTCCTTTGCATCTTCTTGAAGTGCTGTCAACACTGAGACTGTCAGGTTGATCTCGCTTTCGACTTCGAGGAAAAAACTGACCACGGGGCCGATGTGGCTCAAAACGTCGTCCAACATGCTGTAGACACATTTCTTTTGATCCAAATACAGTCCCAGGCAGCTTCCCAACAACGACTCCGTAATTGGAGTACGCCACTGGAAGATGCTTGACTTTGGTCTTCAATGTTGATGTATTCCATCCGCCATCCTGCAAGCTGCCTTTTGGTAGATCTACAGATGTGTACGAAATTTCCGCTTTCGAGACAGTTTAAGGGGGTTCTTTTCTTGTCAAGGGAGATTGTGGATGTAGTGACATGGTCAAACTCAGGGCAGGGTGGTAATTAAGCTGGCGGAGGTGGAAGAGGGATGTCGATGGGGTTGTCAGTAGTGTCGTCAGTGGGATATCGGCCGTTGTACCTGCTCTTTTCGATTGTCAATTTGACCAGCATGCGGGCTCTTTTGAGGTGGCTGTTGTTGGGAACTGAAGACATGATCAAAGCGATTAAAGCTGCTACTACGTAAGAAGAGAAGAGTAAGTGGCGAAGAGTGAAAGGAGCAAAGCAAATGGGCAGTCAAGAGTACTCGAGGGGAAGTCTTGTATGGTATGGATCGATCGATCTGCCCCCATCCTCTCGGGTCCCCTATCCCTCTTCTTCGACAACCACTTATGTCAATGAGCTATGATTATCCTGATCTGCAGTCTAGAAGCATCCTTTGCAATCTAGGAACATCCCGCCACCTCCCAAGAGGAACATCCCGCCGTCGACGAAGCTCGGTTCGTTGAGCTAAACTCATCCTGTTAATCCTGTTACGATCTAGAGGCACCTGGCCATCATTAAAAGTTATCCCATTGTGAACGGAGCTCGATTCTCATTCTAATTCTCAGTCTAGAAGCATCATGATGCATCCCGCCACTTCTCCCACCGAGCTCGGCTTAAAATCCACTGAAGCAATCCCGTTGTGAGCGGAGGTCGGTACTCTAGAACCATCCGGATTCTCAGTCTAGATTCATTCAGAAACGTCTCACCATCAATCGAGTTCGGCTTGCCGAGCAGTGTTTGCTAATGGTGTTCTAGTCTAGGTACAGAGCCTTCTTCGGGACATGCGCACTGACCCAGTATTCCCACTGACCAATCATTCTCACATGTTCGTTTTGTCTTGCAGGTAATGAGTACCTGCTCTCTGTCATATCCATTGAAAGCCTTTGCATTCAAATGTCTCAGAGGCATCAAACAACCTTCAAGCCTTTGGCAGCATGCAACACACTCTCACCTTGACACAGAGGCTTGCAGCTCACCTAAACATATCGCGGAATGTGCGTTGCTCCACATAATCTGCTATCCTGCTGACTCGTTCAGCTCGCTGATCTGCTACTGTTGGCTGAAGGATGCGGTGAGATGGTAGAGCAGGACGCCTTGACTCTGGTTGCTGTTCTGGAGAGTGAGTTTTGGAGACTTCTCTTCTGATTTCACCAGTTCAAACCCTTCTGAAGAGCACGACGACAAGAGAGGAGCAAGGACGAGCCCGGTACGCCGACGAGGAATACGCACATGAGCTTGGGGACCACTTCACCCGGCTCAATCTGTTTACAGCCTGGCAGGGACTCCGGCAAGAAAGGTCCGATGCTCAATTCGCCCGGAGAACGTTTCTCGACTGGCACACCTGCTGCGAGATAGAGAGGCGTGTCATGAGGCTGAAAACTATGTGGCCGGGTGAGTTGAGCTGAGCTTGCCATTGCAATGCAAAACCAGCTGAAAAGCATCCAGCTATGGGAAGAGGTCACGAGTGGACACACCGGACCAAGGAAAATGTCAAGGGCTTGCATGACAAGCTAGGTTGTCATGATACGCTTTGCGTAGTATGACCCACGATACTAGTAGTGTCCTTTTCTCGTCCGTGCGCCGTACCTTCTACTAGAACGGATCTGGAAGCTTGCCTGATAAGGAAGTTACCAGATATGGCAAGTACCCCGTTCTAGAAGATTCCAAGCATCGGAGTTGAGCATACGTTGGCTGGAAGACTGCTACGGTATATAGTACCTCGAAGTACGGATAGGGAGTCTTCCCCAACGAATGTATCGCGCATAGTCATCTCCAGCACGTTAGACTGACGATACTAATTGCTCCCGTGACAGATAGTGGCACGACGGCACGTTTTTATCTTTATCAAGCGATCTCACATTAAAGGTACTTCTATGATACATATAATCATTTCTGGGCATGGTCGACGTCTTGCGGGAAGCACGAGCCTGATCACATTGCTCGTGCTGATTAAACATTAAGAGCGCCTTAGCTCCCGTGCTTCCGTCTTTGGGTGCCACCATCATGTCATGGAGGAATGAGTGGTTTCGCTCATCAACATTCATCTCCATTTTCTCCGCGGTCTTAGGAGCTTCGTTTATGTCTACACAGAATAGCGATGTGATTGCTGATAAGGAGAGAGATGTTCTCGTCGAACTCATCCTTGAAACGTTCGCTGACATACTGTTTGGCTCCCAAGCCTCTAGTCCTTTATGCGAGCAAGAGATGACGCAATGGCCGTATTTGGTCGAATCATAAAGGAGAAAGGGAAAGATGACTAAACAAAGTCCAAAAATAGGCGCTTGCCTTTGTGCAAGCGCAGGATATGACCGCAGAGAGAAAGCCTTTGTTGGTCAGATCATAAAGGAGGATGTGAAAGATGAGTAAACAAAGGGTGAGGACAAGAAGGCCAGCTTTGACGAGGGATATAAGGAGCATGTCCTCTCTTTATCCTGCTCTTCATCGTATTCTTCACTCTGCATCTCACTCTTCGACTTACATCTCGACCTTCGACAACTCCACTCTGCTCTCCTAACACGCCACTTACACAATGTCGCATCTTCCAACCGACGCCACAAACCGTACAAACACCAACAGGGAATTCTTCGCTCGGATTTTCTGCTGTACCTCTTCAGGACCTCACTCTGATCCGGAACATCCTGCAGCAGTCACCGCTGTCGTGCCAACAGGATCTGCTGATTCTGGATCTGATCCTCATACCTATCCACCTGCATCTGGTCCTTCGCCTCCAAGACCTTACCCTGTCCCGGCCGCCTCTTTGTCAGCCTCCGCAACAGGCGTTCGCTCGCCAATCAGAACAACAGCTTATGTTGCTGGTCCATCTCATACCAATCCTCCTGGTGCCTCTTCTCCCTATACCCGTCATGCACCGTCCGAGATATCCCTGGCTGAGTCACATCCGGAACTCATCCCTCAGTGTCACCCTTACCCTGAAAGCGCCTATCTTTCAAAGAATTTTCCTGCGAAATTTCACTCTAAGGGCCCGTCTCTAATTACCTCTGTCCCGTATGTGACTCAAGGACGGAAAGGATCGATGTGTTACGGATCTTTCTTTTCTCTTTCAATGATGTCGAATCCTACAGGTACATACTTGAAGAAACATGAGGAAACACTTGGGAATCCCTACAACTATTCTTCGCTCCAAAACTTGGTCAACAACAAGGATCTCCGTTTCGCTGCCATGGTTGAGGAAGGCAACCGGCATGCTTGTCTCATGGTTGTCATGGGTAAGAACATGTTTCTGAAATCCGGAACATCAACGGAGTGTGTTCCTTTCGGAGCTGAATCTGTGATTTACCTGCGGATTGACGGTCAGACGCACGCTCGACCTACCTTCACTGGTATCGCGCAATACCGGTCACAAACAGTGCCTGATCAGGATTGGTTGGAGACGCTGCGACAAACGACGCATGAGAATCTGAAAGCATATGTGGAATACGATCGCTCATTCGAAGTGAGTAATGCTTTCGCCGTGTGGGGATTCATCAACAGACTTCGTGACAGCCATTCAGACTTCTCTCAGGGGATGACCAAGGCTTTGGAATTACCATCAAGCATCGTTTTGCAATCTTCCCTCGATCCGAGTTCCAGGTATTTATCTTCCATGGAAGCCCGTTGATAGACGGCATCATGTTCTTACCATCATCATGTCTACTATATACATAGAAATCTCGTGTCTGGTCCTTTTTATCGCTTCCATAGTGCTAAATAGTAACCAGGTATACTATGTATCGCTTTCGCAGTGGGTAACCAGTGACGCTGTCCCACTTGGCTCAAGCTTCCCCACGATAAAGCATGAAAATCTGTTCGACAGTAACAGTAGGAAGTGGAGAGATTATTGTTTCACCGACAAGGCAGTCTTCCATCTTGATGTAAAGTAGTTTGTCTTTGTCCAAGAACCAAGACAAAATTGAATAACTCAATGAATACGAACAAGAACGAGAGCAAAAGAGCATACCTGTAATGGTTGGTCCCCTCATCATACTTTTTTTTAGACTGACTGACGCCATTTGATTTCCAGTCTTCTGCACGGGACCCGCTAGAACCAATGCAGCTAGTAGCATCCCAAACTTCAGGGAAGTTAAGATAAGAATGCGAGATAAATAAAGGCTACACCTTAGACTACAAGTTCCCCAGAGAAAGTATCTCTTGTTGTTTCAGTTTTACTCTAGTTCCCTCCGTCTAGATCTCGTCCAGAGGCAGTCCTGATCCCCAAGTCGCCATCTTGACAGATATCCTCTCCTAATAGAGAGGTCTCTTTTTGCTTCCGGCTGATCGATATCTCTTATTTAGCAGTAGTGGCCATGACACTTTGACATTAACAGTTCCGGAACGAATCGAGGTCATACGATTGGACAATCATAGCGAAGGGAACGAGATCATGTAACCTAATGCATGTAAACAACAACTCGCTGCTGAATATATACCGCTCTGTCCGAAACATGATTCTAAGCCTCAACTACATACTATGATTCTACTATGTTCTAGCTCGAGTTACTGTTATCGGCACAAGAGAAAGGTCTTGAGATAGTCCCCAGGGCATACGAATCTTTGATGCTAACTGCTGCAGCCCAAGTTCCAGTGATCATGATGAATATGCCGGCGACGATTAAGAAGGCGTTGAGAGCGACGAGTGATTTGAAGTACAATGATTTGTCCTCGTGACGACGGTGCCAGTTGTCGTGTAGCCACATCCAGCCGTTGGACACCATGCACATGAATGTACCAAGTGTTGCACCGATGAGATTGACGAGGTCACCGAAGAAGGGGATGGCTAAGGCGAAAGAGTCAGTCATGATCGAGCGAGAGAAAAGGGACACTTACCTTCCGCTAGAATGAAGGACAGAGTGACACAGCCCCCTACACAACCTAACCAGGTGGCCCAATGGGTGAACGAGTGGGAAGTCAGATGGTCAGACCCGCTGTAAGTCTCGTCAGCCGGGAACATGAAGAGCCCAGGTGGGAACACTCACCGAAGAAGGCGCACAAAGATCATCTTGGCACCGACGTGGGTGTAGATGGTCACAGATACAAAGAGACCAGGAAGAGCGATACCGTAGGCGATCTTCTTGATCATCACACTGGCAGATCCGAGTGCGGGGTTGGCAAGGTATTGTCCACAGAAGTAATAGACGACAATACCAATGGTGAGGTAAGTGGCGGTGACGAAAGTTTGACAGCAGTAAAGAGCCCTGTCGTAGTCCTTTGGGTTGCGCATTTCACCGACAACATTGAAGAATGCTGGAGTACCAGAATATGAGAAGACAACAGTAGTCACCGCACCCATGCCGCCCAGGAATGTACCGGCAGAGTTGAAGGCGTGAATATCTTTGTCCCAAGGTCCAGTCTGAGGAGCGGCCGATGGTCGATCTTGTACACCTACAGAGATGGTGATGATGAAGATGGCCGACATGACAGAGACGAAGCCGATCCATCCGAGAATGGATACTTTGTTGAGAGTTTGAATCGACGCGAGAGCAAATGTACCGACCATGGCTACCACGACCCAGGCGACGGTGCAGGTTCCATATGCAGTGACGGCGTTGAAAGCGATGGAAATGGCAATGAATCCAGACCCTGACAAGAAGATCATGAACAGGGGATAGAGGACACTGTAAAGCTCTCGTCCCCATTTGCCTATACCATTGTCAGCACCAGTATAGGGGAAAGAAAAACGTTACTCACCGGCAAGAACGTAGCCTACACCGTCCATTGCGTACACCTCAGGATGGTTCAATTTGAATAGACCAACGACGTGACCACTCCATGTTGTCAGGAGACCGATCACCAGGATGACTGCGTATGGTGTTAGAAACGGCAGCTACCACGTAGCACGGATACTCACTCAAAGCTCCAGGGACACCACCGGTAGCAGACAAAACTGTAGGCATAGCAAGCACACCGAGCGCGATAATAGTTTTCAACATGATAATTGTCGCCTTGATCCTGAGCATGCGAGTCAGCTCCTACTATCTCTCTATTGGTGTACGGAGCGTCACTTACCATCCGACCGACTTGTAGTTCACCTGACCCTCTCTAATCTCGCCGAATACTGCATCGTATTTGGGATCTTCGATGTCATACTTCGGGTCATTGACTGCTACCGCCGTAGAGTCATTGACGTAATTCTTCTCAAGGTCGTCGCTCATTGTAGTGGTAGTCAATCAATTCGGTATTGAGTTGTGAGAGTTATCTGGACTAACTACTGCGAAGGATCGGGCAGAGATATATATGTGGTTTGAACGGACCATAGAGCATGGCCTTGAAGTTCCGGCTATATGTCATTCTGATCCAATCTCTGCCATGAATGGATAATGATGCGTACGGTGGTCGTTTACAGTGCGTCGTCAAAATTTCCGCCCATATTCCGGGGAGCTCCTCCGGCGATAAGGCGCTCGTTTACGTTAACCCTAGATATTGATAGCTCCGTCTGTGTTCCTCGTAACTTGATCTATCTACTGTTCTTCTGACATTCAGCATGATAGCACTACATGTAGTAGTTTCCGTGGTCCGGGGAACAGCTAGTGTGCCTTTCTGACCAGCAGATACCTGTCCTGGACCGAAAGATCGGCAGTAAAGATGGACATACCTGGAGTGGAATATGAGCGGATGACGCGGAAATATCCGAGGATCTACGCAAAAATGAACAAATGAATTGAGCCAATTACATGCGTGGTTCAGTCTATGCTAAGGACAACTTGCTCACTACCAGCCTACAAGCTCTCGCTGTACAATTCCTTGTTTACCTCGTCGACCGCCCTTCTAGCAGCAGCAACATTTTCCCTACACCCTTTGAAGTCTGAATGCAAACATAATGTAAATGGTTTCCCCCTGACTCCCACATCGACTGGAACATGGTGAACAGACGGAACCAAGCCTTCCTTCCCCAGACTCCTTGTAGCCACGTAGATTTCTTCTGGACTCATCTTTCTGCTGCCTGGTACTCCTAGCAATACTCCCTCGGTAGTGTAGTTGACGTCAACGAACGCTTCGGGGATGAAGGGGATTCCGTATTTCTTTGCGCCAGATTCATGGAGAGTGTTGGGAAGACCATAGACGGGCACTTTGAAATGGGCGATGGCTCGCATTGCTGCGTCGTTTACATCCTCGTTATTTTGCATCATGATGTACTGGAGAACATCAGTTGATATCAAGCGCAAGGCCATCGTAGCACACTCACCCACATGCCGTGAGGTTTTATGTGATTCAGAGGAACGTCTGCTTCGTCCAAGAATGCCTTTAATGCGCCAACCTGGAATAGCCTGTCTCCACGTCAGGCTACTGCTCCACAGTGTGCCCAGGCCCGACTCACATCTCTGCATACGCCTGTTCGGCACTCATATCCAGTCGTCTTCTCCCAAATCCTGCTTTGTCCGGAAATCCAGGATCTACACGTCGTCAGTCTAGCCATACAGTAGACAAGGAGACAGAACGTACGAGCTCCGACTTTTACCCCGTACTTCTTCGCAAGTGCCACCGCCCGTCTCATGATCACTGGATCTCCAGCATGTCCACCACATGCGATATTGGCCGCATCGATCATAGGCATAAGTTCTTCATCCGGCCCACCTTCCCAAAGACCAAATGCTTCGCCGCAGTCAACGTTGATCTCGACTCGTGTGAGCCGGTGGGCGATGAGGGGTGTCGTGGATGTGTTGACCATTTTATGGTATAGTTGAGTCTGGGTCAAGGTCCGCGAACCGATGGTGAACAAGGACAAGTATTTTGGAAGATAACTGAGTGAGAATCGGTTCATCACTCAGTGACTGCCAAGTCAATACCACGCAAACTGGCAAACTAGCAAGCATGCAAGCATGCATGCTCAGACCCTGCCTGACCTCGACCGAGATCCGACCCCACCTTGACAAAAGCGTGACTTTGGAATAAGCGACGACAGAGATCCGATAAAAACAGGTTCCCCGGAATCTGACCGGAAATCTTTGGAGCAGGAACCAAGCGAGATCTACATTTACCTGTTACCCGAAGTGTCAGGCCATTTCGGAGGAGAGGGTACGAAGCCAGCTAGCGAAGTGACATGCAGTACAGCGCTGACCGCTTATCTGGTAGGCTGGAGTGACATGCACTCCTCGATAATACAGCGTAATCGGTGAAAGTCGAATTTCCCACCAATCATCCTCAACATAAACCCCCTCCGCGCCGGGCCATCACTGACCATGCTCGTCATTGATTCGTTTCAGAACATACGAAAAGTGTTGATCGCCAACCGTGGTGAGATAGCATGTCGAATCATCAAGTCATGCAAGCAGCTTGGACTGGTCAGCATAGCCATCTACTCTAAAGCGGACAGATCCAGCGCACATGTCAGACTGGCCGATGAGGCATGGTTGTTACCTGGGAATGACCAGACGGCGTATATCAATGAGGAGGATGTCTTGGACATAGCTAAAAGGAGTGGGGCAAATGCTGTAGTTCCGGGTTATGGTGAGTTATTTGTGACAGAGTAGCACGGGTGCGTGTGACTGAGGAGAATGGAGCATGATCAGTCGCTCAAAATTGTCTTGCTAGGCTTCTTATCCGAGAACGATGGCTTTGCGGAGAAAGTCGAGGCGGCAGGTCTCACTTGGGTTGGACCGTCTTCCGAGGTGATACGGAAGTTTGGCTTGAAGCATACTGCTAGAGAGCTGGCGGTGCAAGCGGGGGTGAGTGATTCCCGACCTTGTTGCTTCTCGGAAGCTTGACCAAGCTGATACGCATAGGTGCCGGTGATCTCTGGGACAGATTTGCTGAACTCTGCGGAGGACGCATTAGTAGCTGCTGAGAAGATCGGATATCCAGTGAGTACTACTACCTACGAACCTGCTCGGTGCTGAGCTGTCTCCCTACTCAGGTAATGCTCAAAGCAACCGCAGGAGGCGGAGGAATGGGTCTTCAAATATGTTGGGGTTCATCAGAGATCGAATCGGCCTTTGCGTCTGTCCACGCAAGAGGAGCAACTTTGTTCAAAAACACAGGCATGTTCATGGAGAAGTACGTGGCCAAATCCAGACATGTGGAAGTTCAGGTGTTTGGGAATGGGCTAGGAGGCGCGGTGCATTTCGGAGAGAGAGAATGTAGTATTCAGAGGAGACACCAGAAAGTTGTCGAGGAGTGTCCTTCGCCCTTTGTCCATGGGAGACCTGGTGAGTTACTTCAGAGCACAGAAGAGGACAGGCTGATGACGTTGTAAGGGATGCGAGAGGAGTTAACGTCTTGTGCGGTTTCCTTGGCAAGCAGCGTCGGTTATGGGAGTGCAGGGACCGTCGAGTGAGTAAAAATTTGCATCTATCTTTGAGTCTATCGCTAAATCGTGCAGATTTCTTGTCGATGACCTTACTGGCAGCTTTTACTTTCTCGAAATGAAGTGAATAACCCTCCCCTCCTCCCAATCTTGTGCCCTGACGACACCTGCTGATTGCCCCAGTACACGTCTTCAAGTCGAACACGGAATCACGGAGATGTGTTACTCTGTCGACCTAGTGTCTCTAATGCTCCAACAAGCTGAGATGCAAGCGCGTGGTAAAGGTGGTCTCGACATTGATGCTTTATCGAAATTACAAAAATCAGGTCCTACAGGTTTCGCCATCGAAGCTCGAGTCTATGCCGAGGTACCCTCTCGAAATTTTGCGCCTTCGCCTGGACTTCTGCAAAATGTACAATGGTACGAAGCGGACGGTGTTCGTGTCGATACTTGGATAACATCCGGTACCAACATATCGCCATTCTATGATCCGATGATTGCCAAAGTCATAGTCTGGGATGCGGATTCACACGACCTAGCTACAGATAAGATGTTGGCGACACTGAACCGAAGTAAGGTACAAGGTTGTCCGACCAACTTTCAGTATCTCGCTGCGATAGTCGCGTCAGAGGCGTTTAGAAAAGGAGATACCACTACAGCCTTCCTTACGAGCGACAGCTTCAAGTTCACCCCAATCACAGTCGATGTCATTTCTGGAGGAGCATATACAACCATCCAAGATCTCCCAGCTAGGAAAGGGGTAGGCAATGGAGTCCCAGAGTCTGGTCCAATGGATCCGGTTTCTTTCCGCCTTGCAAACGTGTTGGTCGGCAACGACGAGACGGTCGAAGCGCTTGAAGTCACATTGGTAGGACCCGAACTCCTGTTCCACGTCCCCGCTGTCGTCGCGATCACGGGTGGAATAGTGGAAGCCACCATCGACGGAAAGCAAGTCGACATGTATACTCGATTACTTGTCCCAGCGGGAAAAATCCTCAAACTTGGGATGGTTAGCTCGGGATGTCGATCATACATCGCCGTCAAGGGTGGATTCCCGGCTGTTCCAGAATATCTCGGATCAAAAAGTACTACCTCGACTCTCAAGCTTGGAGGCTTCCAAGGAAGACACTTGCTCCCCAATGACAGTTTGGAGCTGGACCCCAAGACCGAAGAATGGGCACAGGATCTCCAGACAATCTCAATACCTCGTGTTGCGCGATTAGATACTCTGTGGACAAACAAATGGGATTTATACGTTATGCCGGGTCCTCACGATGAGCCAGAATTCACAACGGAAGAAGGTGAGTCCTGTGGCGCGGAGCAGTCAGAGAGACGAGACAGAACTGAATAATGTTTGCGACAGATCGTAAGATCCTGTATGACACAGAGTGGAAGATCTCTCACAATGCTACACGCAGTGGGTATCGACTTAAAGGTCCTCGTCTGAATTGGGCGAGATCGGACGGAGGCGAAGGAGGAAGTCATCCTGCAAACGTCATCGATGAACCCTATTCATATGGTGGGCTGAACTGGAATGGAGACGATCCCGTCATACTGCCAATCGTATGTACAAGTTAACATTGATACTCTAGGTATAAAAAATACTGACATTGCGATAGGACGCTCCTATGGCTGGAGGTTTAGCAACGACCACGACAATTGTTCGAGCAGACTTTTGGAGGTTGGGACAATGTCGTCCAGGGGATTCAATACGCTTCAAGCGAATCTCATGGGAATCGGCTTTAACCCTCCGTCAACGAACCGAGGCATATATCGCTCAAGCGAGTGACTTCGTGAATGGGCGAATAGCAGAGTCGGACCTGAAATCCATCGATACGACTCTTCCAGAAGATTGGCATGAAACTATCCTACATGAGATACCTGCGGACTCTGCGAACGGCACGGTCGAAATCAAGTATAGACAAGTGCGTGCCCGCTCTCTCATACAATACCTCATTTGCTTATGGTCTGTTGCTTTAGGCTGGAGATTGTCATATTCACGTGACGTATGGTCCGATGACTGCTGCCGCGTTGACACGAGCGCATATCCAACATCGCATCAATCGGTTGAACGACGGTACAGTCGATGGCGTTGTTGCTGTAATCGGAGCTGCCAGGTGTGAGTGTACCTTTCTTCTTGACATATGATAAACAAACCCACCGCACAGAAGTCTTTTTAGCTGATCTTCTACGCTCTCAGCCTATTGTGTCCAGTTCGACTCTCTAAAAACAACTCAGAAGGAAATGCTTCAAAGCCTCATCAATCTTGAAACAACACTAGGCACATCCACCCAGCCACTCCCAAGCAGAATATTCAAATTTCCAATTCTTCTCGACGATCCCCTCTCCAAAGCAGCCGTAACAGATTACATGAACACAGTTCGAAAATCCGCAGTCTACCTGCCTGACAATATGGAGTACATTGCCAAAGCGAATGGTGTGGATGACACTGAGTTTGCAAAGAAGACTATCGTGGCTTGTCCGCAACTCGTAATGGAGGTCAGTTTCTTGGCGGGTACGCCATTGATGTTGCCTCTTGATCCAAGGTGAGCATATCGCCATTCAAGACTCATTGAAAGGAGACGAAGACTAAAATGTTTGTATGTAGACTCGTATATGTGGCGCAGAAATATAATCCTGTCAGAGCCTTTACTGCCGAAGGTACAGTCGGTCTAGGAGGCCCGCTTGTCGTCAGTAAGTGCCATGATAGTTTTTCTTCGAGAGAAATTGCTAAATCCGCTCTCTAGTCTATCCATTAGAATCGCCCGGTGGCTATCAGCTATGGGGTAGATCCCTCTCCACATGGGATGTAAGTCTGATCGCCCATTGCTTTTTCCATTTATATATTGACGAGGATCGCTCAGCCTTACGCTTCCAAACCTGGATTTCAACACCCCTGGCTTCTCCGGGAGTTCGACCAAATACAATTTTACGAAGTAGACCAAACCAACTTTGACAGATGCTATGAGGAGTTCAAAACCGGCCGATTTACCTTCGAAGTACAAGAAACCACTTTCGATCCTTCTTCGTATGCAAAGTTCTTGGAAGGGATCAAAGGTGAGACGGAAGAGTTTGTGAGGAAGCGGAATGAGGCTGGTAAGGAAGCTACTGAGGAGGAGAATCGGTTGGTCCGTGCTTGGAGGGAAGAGCAGGCGAAGAAAGCAGCAGAGGGCGATGATGATGAGGAGTTAGAAGGTGTGCAACATTTTTTCTATTACGTGTGAAATGGTCGCGACTGACAAGCGGTCGACTCATCTAGGAGAGGCAATCAACGTGATTGCACCCATGACTTCGAGCGTTTGGAAGATCTCAGTCGCCGTCGGGGATGTCGTGAAAGAGGGTCAAACACTCGCCATCCTGGAAGCGATGAAGATGGAAATCGGTGAGTCTTTGATCTATACAGCGTAGCATCTTTGGTGGCTAATCAGCATCACTACAGCTGTACGTGCCGATGCGAGCATGGACGGAAAGGCCGTCAAGAAGATCGTCTCGAAACCCGGAGCAGTGCTCGATCCTGGCCAGACAGTTTTGACACTGAAAGCATAGTAAACTGGCCGCGGTTGAGTCATCGTTGAAGAGCCATAGGAGAAATTTTGTAGAGTTATAGTTCCTAGATGTACACTTTGGGCAAGCAATTTTTCTCTATGCTTGTTGCCCAAAAGTCCGATACGATTTTTCGGACGATGTAGGCCGGGTTAAAGTGATTGCAGATCGGTCGGGGTAATTTCATTCTGACTCTGTACTTCTCTGAATATTGTACAATAGTAGGATGTCCATATTCAGTCTTGTTATATGTTTAAAGTGAACATGGGCAACCCAGCAGGACCGTCGACGACCGTCGCACCAAGCAGCACTAGTGGGTCTAGTAACGCTGTGCCAAAGAAGAGAAGGACCAACGTCGGTAAAGCTTGCGAGCCATGTCGGCGAAGGTAAGCTTGTGGCTACTGTTCGTTTTGTGGATACTAATCGCAATAACTCGTGTAGGAGATGTAAATGTGATGGTGTGAGACCTTCTTGTACTACGTGTGCTGTCTACAAGGTGAGTCTATGCCCATCGCGTCGTATCTTTATATACCCTTACGTCGTGATATTGATTGCTGTCGCTACAGGATGAATGCTATTGGGAGCCAAGGGAAGACTATCGAAAACCCCTCTCACGACAACAAGTTCAAGCCCTAACAACTCGAGTCCAAGATCTAGAAAGATTGCTGAGAGAGCATGGTCTAGATCCCGGAAAGGCGTCTGAAGATATGGGAGTCGGAGTGGAGAAGAAAGAGCCGGAAGATGAAGGTATTGGAGAACATGTCACGAGTGATGGGGATCTAGGAGACGGACCTGGAGATCTGAGGGAATGGTCGCAGGATCATTTGGTGAGTATTATTCGAGATTGGTACCCTGCTTGGAATCGCTGGGCGCAAGGGAAGGCTGACCGTGATGATAGGTGGAAGGAGAGACTGGGGACCTGCAAGTACACGGCCCGACTTCGGCCTTCCGTCATTTGGGCAAATACAGCCACGAGCATTCCAACGGTCTCGAAGCATACCACGATTCGTCACCTGAACCACCTGTTGCTCTTCCCAATGGCTTTGCCAGATATCTGCCACAGGATGTGTATCTTACGGAACAGCAGCACGAATTAGCCATAGACCGGTTCTTCAGATTCTATGCCTCTTGGGGTGAGTCGACTGGTACCTAAGTGAACTGTGCTGATTTTCCTCAGGCCAACGGACCAACCCTATCCTCTTCCGTCAAGACATGAAAATAGCTCTTTACACTGACGTCCACGCCAAAACCTCCCACTACTCCCCCATGCTTCACAACGCCATACTCGCTATAGCCTTGGGCTTCTGCGACGAACCCTACCTCCGTTCCCAAGCTACACGGAAGATCTTTGCCAAACACGCTAAGAGCTTTCTGGATCACGAAGGAGGGAAACCGAGCGTTGCCACTGTCCAAGCACTGGCCCATCTTGCTTCGTATCATAGTTTGGCGGCGGAACATAATTTGGGGTGGCTGTATATTGGAATGGCTTTGAGATGTGGCGTTGCTTGTGAGTTGAATGGCAAGATGGTCGCTGACAGGTAGTGGGTCTGAACATGGATGATAGTAGGATGTTGAAGCGGGGAAATGTCACTGCTGTCCAGGCGAGAGAGGTGAGTTTGTGGCAATGATCGGCTAAGCTGACAATACAGCGGAATGTGACGTTCTGGACTACGTTCATTCAAGAAGGGCTTTGGGCACCATATATAGGACGGTCAATCACTCTACCAGAGTACACAGCACATCCCCCGACAGTCGATGAACAGCTCGATCAGCTCATGTGGGAGAGCAAACACGATGCTAGCTCGGATTACCCCATCAAATCGCAACCTGGAATGATCAGTACGACATTTGTCGAGACAGTCAAACTTATGAGGATCGGAGAGAGGATCATGAACACTTTGTGAGCTCACCTCTTGAAACATACGCTTATGAGACAGGTATGGTATCAAAGCGGACATGTCGACGTTGCTACGTACAGGAGTGATCAGCGAGATTAGGTGCGCTGACCTTAGAGCGATGGTTGCTGACTAGCTCAGTCTGTCCCTGAGTACTTGGCTCGAGAGCCTTCCGCCGGCCTTAACGTTCCACAACCACGCTCCGAAAAATGGCCTTACCCATATCCTCATGCTTCACCTCTCACACGCGTGGCTCGTCATCCTCCTCCATCGACCCTTCTATCGTCCTCTGGCCGGACTGCCGGCGAGTGCCAGCAGTGGAACTTCTAATACGCAGAGCTCTACGGCTGCTTGGGCTGTCAAGGTACGTCGTGTATTCGTCTCCACCAGCTATTAACTTTAACTTCTTAGCAATGCGACAAGGCAGCAGTACATGTCATCACGCTCCTCCAAACATGGCATCGACTCCATGATCTTCGATTCACCCCGCCAACAGCTCTTCAATGCTGCTTCATTGCCGGTACTACCCATTTGCTGTCCATGGTCAGTTCCCGGACACCAAAGAAGCAAGCCGAGGCTCTGAGTCGTGTGCAGGAGTGTATTCGGCTCTTAAAGCTGATCGCGGTATCCTGGCCTGCTGCTCAGCAGAAGCAGATATTGTTGGAGAACCTCTTGGGCGAATATGGACTGTCGGTTGCGTCTTCCAGATCCTCAGAGAGAGCTTCGGTGGATAGTGATAGAGAGGGATCTGATACACCGTCTGTTGGTATACGGGCATCCTCGCCTCTCTCGAATCCGGCATCCTCGTCGTATGACAATCTAGGTATCAACCTTCAACCTCCACAAAGTTACACAATGCCGGTGTATGCCAACCCCGCTTTCCCTCAGGATCAGTCATTACCTCCTTCCTTCGACGATACTCTGTATCAGTCTTCGAGGGAGATTGACAACTTGAGTGCATGGGCTGGGACCAGTATCTCGGACGGGTCAAAGTGAGTTCACGTCTTCAGGGACTCTCAATCAGAGGAGTGACTAATATCCTACTTAGCCTGCCCAACTCGTCAATTACTCTAAATCACAGTCAACAGCAACCCGGCCTCGGCCCCGCAAATACTTACGACCCGTTCAACCAAATTTCCAGCTACACCCTCTCGATCCCGCAGCCGCAGTTGAACCCAAGTTGGGATCCCCAATTTGGCTTTTTGGGGGGTGAATTGGATCGAGAGACGCAATCTTTTTTGGATAATCTACTGCAGTCTCATTTCGATGTCGGGGTGGCGCAGACTTATGATCAGGAGCAATGAGGCACCGATAAATTTGATTTCAGCATACTTCTCTGTAGTCAGGGCGAGGCATTCAATGATATTGAAGGACTGACTTGGAGGGTCATAACCTGCTTTCAAAGCTCTTCCTTCTTAAGAGCACGCTTCCCAAGGCCTGGTGACTCCCAAGATGCATAGTTAATTGTTCCCACTGCGGATGTTTCCTGTGACCAGATGTGTCGGAGGTTTTTGCCACTCGCCACTCAGCTTCCGAGTTATCAAAAGAATGCCACGTCAGTCTTTCGGTGACAACCCTTGCGTTGAACTCGTCTTACTTGTCTCATTAGCTTATACTGTTGCAGTCTGTATATACCGACTTCTGCGCCTAATATATCACCTACATAGTCTAGCTTCCACATTGGCTCACGAAAATGTCGCCTGTCGCTGTTCAAGACGCTAAGCCTGTCGCCAATGGCAAGGCCAAGCTATCGACTGTAGATGTCATGCAATTGGAGCAGGAGTACTCTGCGTCAGTATCAAGATGGGGCCTTCCTTGCAGAGCTTACTTTCTTTCTAGTCATAACTACCACCCTCTTCCCGTTTGCTTCGAACGAGGACTTGGTGCTCACGTGTGGGACCCCGAGGGGAATGAATACCTTGACTTTCTCAGCGCTTATTCGTACGTGTCAGCTGCAGATGCGTTAACATATGCCCAGAGCTAATCCAGTTTAGGGCTGTCAATCAGGGTCATTGTCATCCAGATATCTGTAAGTGTGCCATACTATTCGGCCCAGGCTCATCTTCTCAGTGAACACCCTCATCAGCCAAGCTCAGAAGCTCACGCTCTCATCTCGCGCATTCTACTCATCGAATCTCGGTCCTTTTGCTAAAAAGGTCACCTCAATGTTCGGCTTCGACATGGTTCTTCCAATGAACACCGGCGCCGAAGCTGTAGAGACTGCCATCAAGCTCGCCCGGAAGTGGGGTTACATGAAGAAAGGTATTCCCGAAGGCAAGGCAAAGGTCTTGTCTGTGGAAGGAAATTTCCATGGAAGAACAATTGGGATCATCTCAATGTCGACTGATCCTGAGAGCAGAACCGGTTTCGGACCGTTCTTAGAGGGTGTGGGACCAAAGTGGGACACTGGGTTAATCAGGTATAACCACCCTGAAGATCTGGAGAAGGTCCTCGAGAAACATGGCGACGAGGTGGCGGCTTTCCTCGTCGAGCCAATCCAGGGTGAAGCTGGGTGAGTAGGAGACCGATCGACTGGTAAAGCTTGGCTGATGAATGACAGTATCTATGTACCTGATGACGGATACCTTGCCAAGTGCAAGGCGATCTGTGAAAAGTACAATGTGCTGTTGATCGCCGATGAGATTCAGACCGGACTCTGCCGAACAGGCAAGATGTATGTTAGAAATCCAAATTTTGAGCTGGTACTGATCAAGTCAGGCTGTGTTACGAATGGGACAACATCAAACCGGACATGGTCATCCTAGGAAAGGCGCTATCTGGAGGAGGTGAGCTAATCTTTTGTCACTTCCTGTCGCTAAGCCAATGACCCAGTGTATCCTGTGTCGTGTGTATTGGCGAGCAAAGAGATCATGCTGTGTATCAAGCCAGGAGAGCACGGCTCGACATATGGAGGGTATGTCCACTATGATTCTGGAATCTGGACTACTTGGCTGATGGATTTTAGCAACCCCCTTGGCTGTGCTGTGGCCATCACGGCGCTCGAGGTGTTGGAACGAGAGAACCTCGCACAAAGATCACTCGAGCTTGGCGAATTATTCCGATCAGAGCTCAAAGCCCTCAACTCGCCTTACATCAAGATCATCCGTGGAAGAGGTCTGTTCAACGGTGTTGTTATCGACGAGAAACAGTCCACCAAGGGTCGCACAGCTTGGCAATTATGTCTTCTGATGAAGAGCAAAGGGTGAGAATCACATGCTATAGAGTAGATTTGTGTAGACTGACGTTATATTTCAAGTCTATTGGCCAAGCCCACACACGTGAACATCATTCGATTTGCGCCACCTTTAGTGATCAGCGAAGAGGACGTCAGGAAGGCAGTGAGGATTATTGGTGAATCGCTCTCTGAGCTTGATACTGTGAGCCTGAATTCCGTACATTCGCAGTCGCTTGAAGCTGACGTGTCGTCAAGCTTGAGCATATTCCAGGAGATGAACACGAGGACCACGATACTAAGATCGAGCTTGAGGACTGATGTGGTACCTAATGCCGATTGTTTGACGACGGAAACGTTTTGTACGAACCCTACGAACTGGACCAGCCTATCTGGATACTATCATCACATCACTGCATGCATGTCCCTTGCTCGTCATGACATTATTTCTAGTGACCCTGACCACCCTGACCTAGCGCTGTGCATGGCGGTTTGATGAGGCTCGCCACTCTACTTTTCTCCTCTGCAGTGAACCCGCGACTTCGAATCCAAGGTGCGGTTGAATGACCTCCTCCGTTGCTAGACTGCGCGGCTGGAGTTCCTTCAAGGTGTCCGCCGAGCGCAGGGTTTGACAAGTCTACGATGCTGAGTGGAACGTGATGTATATTTCGTGAGGTTGTTGGGATTGGCCGAGGAGTCGTAGGCAGGAGATACATGTGATTCCTCCTTCCACGCGCTATGTTGAATGTCAGACTTGACAGTTCAAAATCATCAAGAGGAGGGAACAATGCCATCAAGAGCAGTGCGATAAGGGTGCCGTCAAGAGGACTTACGGGGCGTAGGAATGTGCCGAGGAACAAGTTGGATAGGAGTCGGAGGATCTCTCCGAGGCATCTCAACACAAGATACAGGATGGTGGATAAAGGGACAAAATACTGATCACAGGCGAGGTGACATTGTGTTGAATTCTGACCTGATCAATGAGACTGAATTCTCACTAGGGGTATGTCGGTCCGAGGTGACTCTATTTTCAACGCTAAGTATGCTGGATACTCGTTGTGAAGCAACGACGCATGACTACGATATCGGGATGATAAATTTATTGATCGGTAGTCAAGGTGATGTATGGGCTACACGAGCTTCGCAACGGATACGCTGTGGTAGTCACCAAGGTCCCAGTAGTAGGTAGTATGGTGTACTGGACGAAGTTCCGATACATGCCTCTATTTCCTCTTTGTCTCGTACATACACTCACCCCTCTTCCCCCACGCCCAGCTTTCTTTCTCTTTTCTCTCTTGGTTGTCCTCTCTTTCACACACACACACTCAGATTCTTCTCACAAAGTCACCCTCTTGTCTTGAACACATACCTCAGTAAGCCACTTGGCCAAGACGATGCAAGAGCATCTGTTCTCATCCAGCATCTGTTCTCATCCAAGGACAGCCGCTGATCCTGATGGGGAAGCTGTCAATCTTGATGGGGGAGCTGTTGATGTGGAGGGTTGGTCTTGAAATGGATCCGCACCGTCTCCGGAACCCTCATCGTCACTAGGTGGATTGAACTCGATAATTTCTTCAATCCGGGTTGCTGGCTTTGAAATCGATGCTGGATTGCGACCCCAAGACCCTTGTTCAATTGTGATCACCACAGTGAAGTGGCCAGATGAACCCTTCTTGGGGACGGGGACTTGAATGCTCCCGTCGTCCGTGCTGCCAATTGCCGCCCTTGCTCTCCGGAGCGTGCGCGAGATTGAGTCACGCAGAGACTGCTTCTTGTGCATTGATCCCAACGAAGCTTCAAGGTGTGTGTAAACAGACTCCAGAGCCTCTGTCAGATCGGCTGCACTCGGTCTCGTCCACGATATGAACGACTCTCGGATGTATTTGGAAACGGTTTGAAAATCGGTGGAAGGCTTGATCTGCACCAGTAGGCTATTGGCACCGACACGACTCACTCGCACAGGGATCTGCTCTCTGCTTTCCGGCGGATCCTCGAGTTGCTCGTATTGTGAGCGTCGTGAATTTGAAGACATCGTTCGGTCTGGTGTAAGGGTAGCGTAGAGGTTATGTGAATAGGGGCTATGGGGGTACACACTGTTGGTTGAGAAATGCAAAGATAAACAGGCGTTGAACAATTGCGAGATGCTACCTATACCCATACTCTCCGACTTCGAGCTTCTCGAGGGGGAAAGCGCGAGTCAGCTGTTCCTTTGTTTGGGGGGACAAGATTGTAGGCCAGCCGTAAGTTGTCTCGTTGAACGATAAAGCTCTCTCAAAGAGCCTTACCTCTTTCGAGGTGAGTGCAAGTTTGGTTCGCTCAATGGAGCGTTAGGGATCAAGTGAATAAAGGAGTTAGACGGTTCAGTGTAGGAGGTAAGGGAAGCCGTCAAATCAGCTTACCATGCAAGGATGATGCAACAAACGCTGCACTGATGGTCCGGAACAGCATACTAAGACACGAAATTTGAGGGAATTGTCAGCCTCAACGTCTGTAGATATCCGCCAGGTCCGTGCGATCACCGCCTCACATTACACCTGCCTCTATTCAGTGAAAAAAAGCCGATCCTCATCACGATTGCGTCTTCCACAAATAATAGAGAATAACCCTATCTCTTCGACCTCGATACGTCGGTTGTCAGGAAGTAAATGAATGAGGTGAAGTTAGGTGGCACTTGCGAAACCAGTTCTGGCTGTCGGGGTCACAAGAACAATCGGGCAGGCCACGAGATCAAAATTAACCATCTCCTCATGATGTTCGCCTTGTATATTACAGTTACAGCGATGAGCAACCAGTACAACTTTCTACTACGATACTTGTACTGTGTTCAGGGTGACCGAGCTCGTTCCGAATAACGGGAACTCGTGGAATATGGCGGAGAGCAACTTTCGTATCACATCAAAGGAAGAAACGGGTCCAGGACGGCTTATAGGAGTGACCCCGCTACGAGTCGGGTCAACTTAGCACGTACTCTACGTGTAACTGATAGTTCTTCTCCAAATCCCGATAGTGTGCAACGCGCCTCTTCCTAGCTTCTTTTGCATCCTGTTTCCTTAGACGACATTTCCACTTCGGTGTGAGAGCACTTACACTGGACATTTCCGTCTCATACCATCGCTGTCGTCTTTCGGTCCAACGTCTGCCTGAAAGCTTGCGATCATGATCGTCAGATTTCCGCTCCTCGCCACTCAGTATGGCGTTCCCCGCTTGCATTCTCTTCAACATATCCGCTCCTCGCCAGGCTCCTTTGCATAGCTTTCGGTTTACCCTAAAATCAGCATACAAGTGAGGCATTTCTAACAGGCCGCCCTCCCCGATTCCCAAGATGGGCGGTGGTGGCGGCGAGGAGAAGAATATCGGCGAAGGAGACCGTGCAGGATGTAGACTTGACGCTGGAGACGACAGTGGCTCGAGCTCCTTTTCTCTTCCTGTAGCATCTCAATACGCAACTGGCCATCATCATGAGCTGGATACGTACGAGTAAGGTTTTCATTAACCCAACGAAAACCGTAGCAGCTTTCTTGTGTTCTACTTGTTTTTGAGCTCGGCATGTCAGATATAGGACCAAGAGTGGCCTGAGCTCTAGGACTATCGCGCTGCAAGGGTGCTTCTAATCTTGCAGAACGGAACCCTACATCCGTCACGTCCCAATCAATTGCGGCTCTAAAATCAGTCAAATCGTCCGGCGTCCCGCCTCTTTGCTGCTCAACGTTGTCGCTTTCGGAATCTGAATTGTCTCCAGTTCCGATTGGTCTATACTTGTTCGGGGAAGCCAAAGCCTCCTGCTCCAAGGCATCCCAATCAGGACTGCTGACATCCTTATCAACAAGAAAGACGTCTTTCTTAAAGTGGTAGGCTTTCGCGGACGGTGGTGAAACATCGTCTCGTTTCAGTCGGATCGCAGTGACTGGTGAAACGCGCTTGAGAGGTCTGGGAGTACTCATATTGATGGAATCTTGTCCAGCTGGATCGTACATATCTTCTCCTGTGAAATCTTTGTGCGTCACATTCTCTGTGGACGGCCGACCGTACCTTAAGGAATTAGGTCGCGGAGGAAGTTTAAAAGGTGTTGGAACTCTAGCTTGGATGTTACGAGACCTTCTTGCGGTTGAACTAGTCATAGGCGAATCTCTGTGACCCGTCCGATCGTTGAGTGGCTCCTCGAGGCTCCACAAAAAGGTGGTGGGCTCGTTGCTATTCGTGGCTAAGCCAACGTGCTCAAGACCGAAAGACACGGCTGGCGATGAGGCCTTGGTGGCGAACGGGGATGGGGAGAGAGCAGGAACGATGGACTCCTCGGGTCTCGAAATGACGTGCCGAACAGTAGGCAGCGAAGGGGAATGCGAGCTGGAGTGTGCGCTCGAAAGGTCATTGAGCGGAACCAGCATCTCCTGGAAGTCTGCCCTGATTACCGATATACTCTCCTCGTATGTATCTTCAAGCGAGCCGGCGTGACTTCTCCGCCTCGACCCTGCCTGCCTAATCTCAGTAGCAGTGGGATATGTCTCGGTGATTCCGAAGACGTCTTCGAAAGTGGGTACGATTGAATCACCTTCCGGTATTGAGGTGGAAGGTGTGACTGCTGAATCGATAGATGAGGACGACTGAATATCATCGGGGTCTGGTAGGTCTGAGATAGGAATCGAAGATGAAGAGTGGTCCTCTACGGGTCTGAGTGATTTGCGAGGTGTAGAGCGAATACCAATACTCTGATGCTGGTCAGCTGAAGCGCCCTGTGGGGTAATCACAGCTGACCTTGCTGCCGGGTCGAACGACCTTCTTCCTGGCTGGTGTACCTTGCATCCCCATCCCCAACCTCTTCCTGCTCCCGGTTTCTCCGCTGACGGACGAAACCTTGGGCTGACGTCGCCAGGTGGTGAGGCCAGAGGCAGTGACTTGGGTGTATGTGATAGGTTCCGATTTAGTTAAGCCGTCTTCTTGGAGACTCTGGCGATGTGCTGAGGGTAAGAGAGACGGCTTTGCTCGGATCTTGGGAGTGAGTGAGGAGGGACTGACATGCTCGTTCGTCATGGCGGGCAATGGCTAGTGGAAGGCCAGATAGCCAAGGGGGGTGACCTGGGCAGATATGTCAGTACTGACAAGAATATAATGTACTATCAAGGAAGGAAAGAAGGAAGGATCTGAGTGGCGAAGCAAATCGAATCGAGAAATGGGAGTCTGTGCGCATCAGTATTGGACGTCTGAGTTAAAGCGGTCTGCCCTGGTCACAATCGACGGATCTGCCAATGCTACAACATACGAATGCATACAGGGGTTCCGACATCGATATTCTACCCATACACACTTGTCCATACAAGTGTCCCACAACTTGGGCCTCACTCTTGTAGCGTATTGTAACGATTGGGTCAAGCATACTGCCAAATCAGCACAATGTTTCTCAAAATACAAATAGATCGACTCACTCTAGTGAATGTCCGTCCGAAAAAGTCGTCCATCCCTGATCTCTTCTGTCCAGGATCACCTTTAGGCTTGAACATAGCCTTGACAGCATCACTCATGCCCGCCTGCGCAACTAGTCGTTTCTGTTCCTGCTCTGCCAGTTTCTCATGGACAGAGCGCACCAGGGAGTTCTGACTGACTGCTGATGTCGCACGCCCACCAGGGGCTGGAGAGGCAGAGTGACGCGGTACAGGAGACTCAGACGAGGGTCGTGCAGCCTTCTTCACTGGTTCAGTATCCGCCGACACAGTCGTTGCTTCGATGATTGCTGATGTCGCTTTTCGCTTCTTGCTTGATTTCGCCGCTGCTCGACTAGCCAGTAGATTGTCTAATAGAAGTTCCTGTACTTCTCGGGGTGGATTGATAGGGAGGATAGTCGATGATTTGGTAGGCTCAATAGGTTTGCCGCAATTTGGACAAGCAACTTCCTCCTTCACTCCGGACGTGACTGGTTTCGCCTCGTCTGGCTTATCGTCTTTGATCATTGCAGATGCTGCGGATCCTTTGGTAAGATTGGGGATAACAGCTCGGATTGCTGCGTCGGAGAATACACAACCACAAGGTCGAAGTGCAATGAAAGGCACAGTGCCGGACATCTCTTTGAGTGATAATGGACACACAAAGGGCGCTCGGGATGGGATATCGGCGGTCGTAGAAGATATTGATGGGGTGTAGCTAGGATTGGGTGTGAGATTGAGCGTCATGAGATCCTAGGAAACATCAGCTGAAGGTGTCACAACTCGGCCTATAGAGCTCTCTCACCTTGACACCCTTCAGATATCCACAGATTTGGTCACCGTCGCCGTACTTGCTTCGGTCGATAAAGTACTCGATTACAGCATCTTTGTTGTACAGCTTTCCTAAAGGATCCAGAACGACAGGTCGAGAGAGAGGCCTCTGCGAGTGCGTCAGCTTGAAGAGAATCCATGGACAACTTGGAAGAGCTGACCTTGCTTAGAGCGCAAAGAAAAAACAATTCTCTCAACAAGGCCTTATCAGTCTGTTCCGCCTTGGCCTTTGTCTTGACCAAGTCGCGACGATCGGGAATCGAGCCACCATCGGCACCCATCTTGCGATATACAGAAGACAATTGACGATGACTGAGGAATATCAGAGTTGAAGAAGTCTAAGCCACGGGTGGCAAGACCTTATCATACATCCATGACGTGGATTAATAACTCACCTCGCCCTGATCAAAACCAGCCAAACTCTTGAGTCGGCCTCTCCCATTTCTCTTTGACCTTCTCCTTCTACTTCAGAACCTCCTCTTCCCAGAAGTCAGGTGTATTCCTCGCTTGTGGCTCTGCCCAGCGAGGGAGCTACCGCCTGTACATCTCTTGTAAGTCCCACAGTCTCCTGCTTAGGGTTACCTCAATCCCCACCACCTTGATCCACACCCTCTTACCCCAATCTTCGTTCTCTCACTGTGATGAACAACATTATTCAGTTCTGCTACCGAAGTACCATGAGCGATAAAGTAATCTTACCAAAAACTCTTCTGACACCATATTGTTTCCATTCTCCTCATCTCATTACCTCCATACAAAGGTCGATGCTGATGAATGAATTTAGACACGTCACCTGACTTCGTGCATTTTTTTTTGGGATTCACGGGGGGTGTGAGTATCTTGGACCTTTATTGTCTCTTCATGTACACGTTCTTTGATATGATTCAACTTCAGCTCAATCCATTCTCTGACTTCTTCTTCCCCTTCTCGTTACCTCACACCCACTCATCGCCTTGATACCTGGCTTTCACCGACTAGTTCCTCACGGGACGAAAGGGACGGCTGGGTTTGGCTTTATGTGGTCCTCTTGGAGCTCTGTGACGGCTCAATATTCACGTTTTGTGAATGTCGAGTTGAAGCGTTGTGTGTGATGGGGGCGAGGGTGGGGCGGATGTAAGCATGCTTATACTGGCTTATATGATCCTCTTTATCTTCTTCGTATTTGCTCGGAAATCTTATGCATATGTTGACATGATGCATTTAGGAGCTCTAGAAAGATGTCGCAATTCCCAAATTTCAATACGGGGCAGAACATCCCGCAAGGTCTGCAAGTGCGGATGGGGTCGACTTCTCCGATGCCATTGACTACGGGTGTTCCAGCGTTCAACGCCACGCCACAACACCCACAACTCTCAACTACACACGCGCAATCACTGGCTGAGCTGCATCAGCGACAACAAGCGCTATTGCTGCAGCAACAGCAACGTCCACCACCGGTGGCAATGCAGCAGCTACAAAGCCAATTGGCTCGCATGACATCAGCTGAACGCGAAGCCTTCTTGGCGCAAGCTGCGCGGATGCGTCCCGGTGCACCTGGTGGGGTTGCCGCCCCTCAGATGCAACAGGCAGCTCTACAACATCAGCAGCATCAACAGCAGGCACGAGCTATTCAAAGCTTCATGGCAGCAACGACAGCTCAGCAGCAGCAACAGCAACAGCAAGCACCTCCTCTTAGTCTCCCTCCGGCTCGCTCGAGGACACCGCAGCCCACGCCTGTTCCCGTACAGCAAGCTTTGCCAACCACCCCACAAATGTCCACTCGACCGTCCTTCGGTGTTGCTACACCACCTCCAATAGCCCAGCCGCTACCGCAAACGCAAGGATCCTATCATCCTTCTCTCCTATCAACACCCCCTCAGGCGTCATCTACACCGACTCGCATGCCTTCTCCCCCACGTCCACCCGCGACCGCCCGCCGACCGTCCGTTCCCATCACTCAGGCATTCATTCCGGCTTCACAGCCCGTCCAGCCTCCTACTAGACCCGGATCTCCTGCCGAGTCGCTTAAGCGTAAAGCCCCTCCAGAGCCATATCCTCGCCCTCAGAAAAGACCAGTCGAGCGACCGCCGAACGCACCGAACGTCGCACCGCAGGTCTACTTTGCAGGTGCGGGCGGAAAACCGAGAGAATCGTCACCTATCATAGACCTCAGCAACGAAAATCATGTAGGGGATCGTAGGGCTTCGGAACCTCAAGCACCGGTGACTGAGGTCAAGAGAAAGAGGGATGAGAGAATGAGAAGAACAATGAGAGATGATAGTGAGTGCAACCTCTCAGGCGGGATTCCCATGCTGATTTCTCTATCAGTTGCTCGACTTATGTATGCGTGCGGCGACGTTATTGAACCAGATGTCGATACGGTCGATTACGTCGAGGATCTAGTAGTAGATTTCCTTGCTGACATGGTAAGCCTCGTTGTACCGGGAGCCAGTCACAAAGCTAAGACTTCGTCTTCCAGTGTCGACCATCACCTCTCATTAGAACAAATCCCCAATCAACGTACCAAGCACATCCCCTCACTGCGCCAATACTTCGACACCGTCTGTCCTCATCACCGTCCATGCGGAAGTACCTCGACAGATTTGACGAGCTATCTGCCAAGTCTGTAGAGATCGCTGCGCAACGCCGAATGATGCGAGGTACTGAGAATCCCAATGATCTGGTGAATATTGTTGGGAAGGATTACCTCGAGGTGGACGAGGAGGGCAAGGAGGTTGGTGCTGCTGGAGATGCCAAGAGGAAGAGGGGAAGGCCTAGGACGAAAGGCGTTGGAGAGAAGGACGTCAAGGGAGTAGGGAGGGGACGGAAGAAGGGAAACGGTATGGCTAAGAAAATCAAGCCACCCGCTTAAGTCCCAAGGATCTAAGTTCGGTCAATCGTTGTAATGATTTGAACCATGTAAGGTGTTGTATAAAGATTTTAGTGCATGTATGGATAGATACAACTCCTTCGCAATTCTCTCTTGACGTTCTTCGTTTGCACTTTCCTCTTCATATTCTTCATTTCTCTATATTCAAGGACGGATGCTCAGACCTGAGTACCACACCCAAGCCGCAACTGTAGTAAGAGCCAACATTGCCCATTTGAGAGGAAGTTGAACGATGGAAACAATCCACATGGTTCCCATTGCCGGTGCCTATCTTGTCAGTCCAGGTCGAAGGGATCACACAGTGCTGGAAAGGATATGGCGATGAATGGCGGAAAGCAATGACTAGTGAAAGGAAGTCAAACACTCGGGACGTACTTGCTCAGTGACGATACTCCATGAAGCTTTATTGACTAGCCAAATAAGCCTGGAGCCACAAAAAGCAGATGCCAATACAAGAAGAGATATGACGACTGGGTCATTGGGATGTCGGTTGGCTACAGACGTGTTCAGCTCCAAAACTTGCCCTCGATCGCTTCAGAGCCTCACTGTAAAAGACCAATGTACCGATAGCTAGAATACGCTCATCAGCTTTCCACTATTGTGTGGAGAAATGGACTGGACTTACTGGGTACAGCCGTTGCCATATCTTTTGCTAGAACGGAGAAAGTAGGTCGATGATTGTATTGGAAATACACTAATCTATTCATTGTCAATACATAGATTCCCTTTGTTTTGTAAGAGCACATGAGGTATTGACTCACATATCAAGCATAAGGAAGAGAAAGGAAAATGGGATAGTAAGGATCAAAGAATCGAAAATCTCATCCCAAAACGCTTCTTTGCTGTCCTTTTCGGGCTCCGTAGTTGGAGGTGCATCATTACTGTCGCTAAGTGCTTGGGCTGATGATGAGTCAGGAGGGAGAGAAACCAGAGGATCAGATTTAGTGGAGTTTCGGACAGATGAGGGGTGTTGAAGTGGAATTCTTGATCGTAAAGAAGCTGGAAGTGGGTCCTTGGCCTAATGAAACAAGGACGTCAGCTACTTGAGGTGTGGGTCGAATGAACCCTTAGGAGGAAACTGGTGAGCAGAGATACAGGGGAGAAGGACGTACGCTGGTCAGATAGGTGACTTGAGGTGCATCAGCCACCTCCTCAACGATAGCCATATTGCTCTTTTTCAAGTCAATGACTTGCTTGCTGTCTGGACATGTTCAACGCGACCTGAAACAGCTGGCTGAGATTACCAGGCTGGTGAAATTGCGGCCGAGGTTGCAGCCGGGTACTGTCAGGCTATTCAACGCGCTCTTTGATCTTCCCTGCCTCATCCACAACTCCGCCTGAGATTCTGCTCCAACATCGTATAGGTCCAGACGACACTTAAGACGAGTAGTTCAGTGTCCTAAGAGGTCAAGTACAGTCGACCTATGGGACCTAAACAACTACTACGATCTTGTCTCCTTTCCCTCCCATCTTGCAAGATCAACAATTTCCCTGGGTTACATTCCAGATAATAATATGGACGGAACGCACGTCTCGCATTCGGCAGCGTACAAGCGACGTTCACCACCTTCTGGCTCGCGTTCACTTTCACCTGCACCCATATCTGCTACACCAGCCGGTCCCTCTGCTTCCTCCGCCTCTGCCTCGTCGTATCAAATTCGCGCAAACGGCACCAAACCATACTCGGGTATCGGTAACGGTGGTCCAAGCTTACCTAGCATCATGTCCGAAGGCGAGACGTCAAACACAGTTCGAGCCTCTCCTGCTACAGGAGCTTATGCATATTCGACCACTCTACGACGACAAGTTAGCCAAGACAGCTTTCAGCTTCCACGTCCAAACAGTCCACACCACAGCTCGCCTTATCGAAAACGCACATTATCTTCTTCTTCGTACTATGGAAATGGACGACCTGTCGATGGTACATTAGAACCACCAGTGGAAGAGGACAGTCTGTTTGGAAAGTTGGTACACTTTGCAAGACGTATCACCGGGAGACAGGAATACGAAGAAGTAGCTCAGGAGAATGAAGACCGGCGTCGATCGTTAGAGCGTCGACAGCGTGAAACACCTAGTGCCATATACGCTCACAAATCTGTAGAGGTATGTCTTTCCCTCTCTCGTTATTTCCAGGCCCATGCTGAACAGTCCACTAGGAAACTATCTCCATCTTTCGTACTAGCTCGACGAATGGTCTGTCAAATAGTGTACTCGGCGCTCTTCTCGCTCGTTTCGGGCCGAACGAATTCGAGCTCCCTCCAGCAGAACCACTGTGGCTCAAATTCGCAAAGCAGGTATACGAGAATCCGTTGATCTTGTTGTTATTGGGTAGCAGTGTTGTTAGCGCCTTGATGGGCGAGTACGATGATGCGGTATGCGTGGTTATCGCAGTCACTATCGTTTTGACTGGTGCGTCTTCTCGTGTCCGAGCTACTCGCACTGTATAGCTGACTCCATAAATAGTGGGGTTCGTGCAAGAACAGCGCTCGGAAAAGTCACTAGAAGCACTAAATAAGCTAGTACCTCATTACTGCAACCTTACTAGGCATGTTTTTCCATTTCTGAGTCGTGATCCTCGCTTACGATGTACTCGCAGAAACGGCCAGACTCTGGCACCACTCGCAAATGCTCTTCTTCCTGGTGATCTCGTCACCTTCTCCGTCGGTGACCGAATCCCAGCCGATATCCGCCTGATCTCCGCAGTCTCCCTCGAGATTGATGAATCTGCCCTTACTGGTGAGACTCGGCCGGCACGCAAAACCACCAATACTTGTGAGAGGGGAGAAGGAGAGGATACCCATGGTGAGGGTGGAGGAAAGGCTCTTGGGGAGAGGCATTGCATGGCTTTCATGGGCACTCTGGTCAGGAGCGGTGAGGTCTACGTCGATATGGATAGGAACGCCGCTGATATCACAGGGCACGGGGCGGGTATCGTGGTGGGGACAGGAAAGGATACCGAGTTTGGAGTCATCTTTTCCATGATGCAGGATGTAAGCTACCTTTCGAATGGTGGATCGCATTGCTGACGGCGGCGCAGGTTGAGGAAAAACGAACTCCTCTTCAGCTTTCAATGGACGATCTCGCGAAACGCCTATCAATCTTCTCATTTGGCGTCATTGGTGTCATCTTCCTCATTGGGGTCTTGCAAAAGCGGGACTGGCTGGAAATGTTCACCATCGGAGGTCAGCTTTCTCCCTATCAGTGTCGCTTATAGCTGACTATTCAGTCTCCCTGGCGGTCGCTGCTATTCCCGAAGGATTGCCCATTGTGACTACCGTCACTTTGGCACTGGGTGTTTTGCGGATGTCAAAGCGTAAAGCCATTGTGAAGAAGCTGCCCAGCGTAGAAGCGCTTGGTAGCGTCAGCGTGATCTGTTCCGACAAAACTGGTACGCTCTTGGCTCTGGCTCGATGGAGGAAGCTGACCAGCAGGCACTCTGACCAAAAATGAGATGACTGTTACGCACATTTACGCTGTTGATGACCTGGTGGACTTGACACCTCAGCTCAACGGTCCTCACTTGGGTCCACGACATCCTGATCATGCCGAGTTCGCTCCGTCCCCGGCCATGGTCAAAACGGCGCTAGTAGGAAACATCTGCAATAACGCTTTCCGAAACGATGCGGGCGTGAATGTTGGGCAAGCGACCGAGGTGGCTCTTCTAAACGTCTTGCCTGTGCTTGGCAAGGATGATGAGCGCAAGGTGAGCTTGTGTTTACGGTCAACGCTAATCGTCAGGGCTTTACCCGGAAGAGCGAGGTGCCTTTCAGTTCAGAGGCAAAGACCATGACCGTTACAGGATCGCTACACGGGGCGTCCGACATGGTATACCTCAAAGGCGCAATCGAGGCGGTTCTGCAGCGATGTCGCTATTACTACGTGACCGATTCATCGACACCTTCTCTCGACGCGGCCACGCAAAAAATCATCCTTGAACGCGCGATGGACATCTCCAAGCGAGGTTTACGGGTTATCGGAATGGCATACGGCTTCCCATCGAAAGGCGAGGACGATACCAACCTAGTGTTTGTAGGATTCGAAGCGATGATGGACCCTCCACGGCGCGGTGTCGCACACGCTATTGCGGCGCTGCATGGTGCGAGTGTCCAGGTGGTCATGATCACTGGAGACGCCGAGGCGACTGCTCTGGCTATCGCACGGGAACTCGGGCTGAAAGTGACTTCGACCAATGAATCTACGTCATCTTCGAGCGTCATGCTTGGATCTCAGGTCGATCAACTCAGCGAGCGAGAGCTGATCGAGCGAGTACCATCGATCACTGTATTCGCACGTACGACACCTCGGCACAAAATGGCGATTGTTAAAGCGTGGCAGATGCGTGGTGCGGTGGTAGCGATGACAGGTGATGGTGTCAATGATTCGCCTGCACTGAAGATGGCGGATATCGGGATCAGTATGGGTAAATCTGGAACGGACGTTGCAAAAGAAGCTGCCGACGTGATCCTCGTCGACGATGATTTCTCTTCCATCTTACCCGCTGTGGAAGAAGGCAAATCAATCTTTTACAATATCCAAAATTTCTTGTCATTCCAATTATCGACAGCCGTTGCGGCTTTAACACTCATCACACTCAGCACGATCTTCAAGATGGCGAATCCACTCAATGCAATGCAGATCTTGTTTATCAATATCTTGATGGACGGTCCACCCGCCCAGGCTCTTGGTGTCGATCCGGTAGATAGAGAGATTATGCGTCGACCACCTAGGAAGAAGGATGAACTTGTTTTGGATAGACGGGTGATGTTGAGAGTAGGATTCAGTGCGAGCTGTATTGTCCTTGGAACACTATGGATCTACGTGGCGGAAATCAGCGATGGTAGTATGTCCAAGCGAGATCAAACAATGGTAAGTGATGTTTTCCGTCTTCCCCCCCCCCCCCCCCACCCTTCTCTCTGTCCCTTATAACAAAGATGTTGCATGCTTTCTTTTGAACTTGAGCTGATAGTATGGGATTAGACATTTACATGTTTCGTGTTTCTAGATCTTGTATCGGCCTTACAAAACAGAGGACTTACATGTCCAATGTTCCGTAACAGGATGCTGTTCTTGACAGTGTCAATCTCATTCATCGCCCAATTAGCATTGATATACGCTCCATTACTCCAACATGTCTTTCAGACAGAGGCTCTGAGCGCCAGAGATCTGTTCACGCTCATCGGTCTAGCAGGAACTAGTATGGGAGCTCATGAAGGTCGGAGATGGTGGGAGAGACGGATCAGTGAGAGAGAAATTTGGGAAAGCTCAGCAGCTGGTGGAGGTGCTGTTTAGGTTTAGTTTCAAGTGTCAAGGAGTAGTGGGTCCTTTCTGGTGAGAGAAAGCTACAGTACGTACTGTAGAAATGGGATGAATGATTTATCTGTCTCTATCAAGCAACAAAAGGTTAAGATGAGAATATACTCGTAGCATAGCAGCATTCAAATTCAGTTCTGTGAACACGAAACCTAACATATTAAATGTACTGTATGATTTGAACTGATGATACTGTATGATGTTGTATGAACGAGTGAAATGATGATCATCATTCGATTGGTTTGAATTCAAATCAATGCATATGATTTTTGACCATTCCATTTTGAAGAATGAAAGAGAAAAATCACGGTACGGTGTTGAGCCCGTTTATTCCCACTTATTGTCCATCCCCCCTTTTGTCTCTCTGCTTTTTCTACATTTCTACAAATCTCTCCTCTTTTCTCTCTCTCTCTCTCTCTCTCTCTCTCTCTCTTTTTCTCTCTTTTCGTAGTTATATGAGCATCTCTTTTTGAAAAGAACAATGTAAGACTGTTTTCGATATGGGTTTGGGGTTTACAACGCAGGATATGTTGAATGCCTGGAATGTGAGGGAGAATGAAAGTTCAAGAGGGGTATAAATGTGACTTGGTATGTGAAGGGACTATCTATGATCGGAGTAGTTATATGAAGAATTCAGGATGGGAGATTGGGTAAGAGAAGGAAGGGGCGGAACAGAGAAGAGGCTAGGAAAGGGAAGGAAATGGAAGGGAAGGGAAGGAAAAGCTAGGAATGAGAGCAAAGAAAATAATACGGGTTGAACGTTTTTTATTTTCTTGCTTGTCCGTTGAGGACTTGAGATAAAGGATATGAATGTGAAGGTAAAGATATGGAGATGACAAAGGAAGAGACATAGGGATTTGTAGAGCGTAAAAGGGCAAGACAAATACAAAGTCTAGGTAAAATGAGAGGATCAATGGGATCAATGACTATCGCCATTCCCATTCAGCAATCCATTGACAGCATCTTTTACGCCATTGACAAGACCAGCCACCACCCCATCTGCTACATGCCCATTCCCATTATCTTTCTGATCGAGCATGAAAGGGGCGAAAACACCTGCACCATCCTTGAAATCATTGGCGACGATATTGACGAGGTACGAATTGTTCATGATGTCCTCGATGAGTTTCCTACTCGGAGAATCTTCAGGGTATAGGCTGGCCCATTGAAGACCTAGTTCGAATGCCTCGTCTTTCCATGCAATGAAAGATACGGCCTCGACGATTGTTGGCTGAGTGAGGCGTGTCAGTTCCGGAAAATACCACAATGAATAAATCACAAGAGAGAATGTCACTCTGACTTACTTGAATGATCTCTTTGCCTGGAAATACACCCCATGTGACGGCATTTGGACCTTCAGAATGTGTGTTGGTTCGCAAATCGCCTGTCCTGTTTACCGCATAGTATGTGATCCGGGGATCCCGCTCGATACGTCGAATTAAAGGAGACAGAAGCTCGGGAGAGACAAAGAACTCGAGGTACGCCTGTCAAATGCATCAGTGCCTTCTTCGCTGCTACTTCTAGGCCGCTGTGTTTAACTCACCTTTTGATATATATATCCGCCCTCAGGACCCCACCCATGCACCTTGTCGTCACTCCGCACACCATCCACAGCAGGCTGCGAGTTGATGGTCAAAAAGCCCAATTCGTTCATCTTGGCCAACTGCTCCGTGATGACGCTCGTCTCGCTCGCAGGTGGCTGGGATGACCAAGGCAGTTTCAGGAGTTCGCCTCGGCAGAAACGGGCAAAAAGACCCGCAACGTCGGAGAACGTTGTTGGGTGGCCCCACAAGGAATATGCCTCTGCTGGCTACAACAGCATGAGCTTCTGATGTCGTAGCGGCCTGAGGGAACTTACCGATATTCCAATCGAGACAGGATACCCATCCAGATCACCGTAAGCAGGAGACCGTGAATCTCCCCATCGTCCATTGGGGAACTCGTCCCAATCGTCGGCTAAACTCATCAGTATACTTTTTCCGATTTTGTCAGAGTCGCTTACTCCTAGAGAGGTACGACTGAACCCTGTTCGCCCAAAAGATAGGTCGGATTGACTCTGTCCGACGATGCGGTGTCAAGCTAGGCCGCCATGGAAGTGGTGCAATCTGCTCTCTCCTGCCCTCCAACTGCAATTCGTCCAATAACATCCTCGCTCCCTTTTCCAGATTTAATGTGTAGATATGCAGACCCTTGATTCCAGCTTCCTTGTTACCAAGAATGGTCCGGCACATCTCTGCAACAAGCTTTGTTCCTACTGCACGGACCTTCTCGTCATCCCCTTTGACTGGGTTGAGGGCATCGTAAAAGTGGGGTGGCACGACAATCTTCTCTCGCTTGACCCATGTTTGGAACTTCTCCCAATTCTGAATTGGCATGATACCAGGAACGATGGGAATTGTGATTCCAGCGGCTCGAACTCGACGGACCCAGTCGAACAAGATATCGGTATCGTAGAACATCTGAGTAAATATAAAGTCGGCTCCAGCGTCCACTTTTTCCTTCAGCCAAAGCATCTCCTGGTGTCGACCGTCGGGTGTATCTGGAGTTTCAGGGTGTCCTTGAGGGAAACCTGCGACGGCGACGCAGAAATCGCCAGGATAATTTTTGTGAATATGTTTGACCAGATCGACTGCATTGTGGAAACCTCCAGGAGTGGGCTTCCAGGTCGACGACCCGTGTGGTGGGTCACCTCGAAGTGCGAGAATATTCTGACAGCCATGTGCTTTTGCTTGCTGCATGAATTTAGTTTACGAAGGATAATTGGAGGACGTAGATTGACGCACAGCAAGAGCCCATTCAACTTTCTCTTTTGGCACTGAGATGGTCACCATACCAATTTTCATATCTGATTAGAGAACTCACTCTCCGTACAGCATAAATGCATGCAACACTCCAAGCCGATAGTCTCCTGACAGACCTGTACCAAACTCGAGGTCAGATCCGCATTCTTCCCTCCGGCTCCCCTGTACTTTGTCAGCTGATGCTTACAGCGAAATTCCAAGAGCTGACCATGTGATATCGATGAACTCCGGCCCAAGATTCCGCATGCGCTCTATCCGATCATACAGATTTTGCAGTCCCTGGTTGATTCCATGAGCATCTGCCCGAGTTGGCCGTAAATGACTCACCTGAGCTGTTCGAGGAGGAAAGAATTCGAAACTCCAGTAGGGCCGTCCTTCCCTCTCCGCCTTTTGCAACTTTTCCGTAATCTTCATGATGTCTTGATCCAAGGAATGTTGCCCCAAACGCTAGATCTGCTTCTTTCGTGGGGGAAAGCTCAAACAGTACCGAGTCGTCCGATGAAATCGGGTGTTTCTTTACGAGTTCGATGCAGATCACTTGATGGACCAGACAGCGCAGATCCAACAAGAAGCTCCTTTTTCGTTGCTCGCTATGGACAGGAGGCTCTGTAAAACAGAAACCAAGAAACCAATCGAACGATGTAAACTACTGAATTTTCCAAAAAGTCGGTGAGATCGGCCCATCAAGGAACGTGGTCGAGGCCGGAAATACGGAAGCAATACTATCACGCCACGTCACCCTGCTGCGGGTGGCGCTGTCTGTTTGAACCGGTGTTCTGGCCCCAGCATGACATCGCCTAAGAGCCAAATCCAACAGCGCTGGGGATAGATTACTCTCCTCAAATGCAGCTGACACCCCTCTTTTTCGACGTCCCCAACAGTTCTCTGGCAGACTTACGCCTCTACCGAGTCTTTTCAAGCTGAGAGTTTCTAGCGAAAAACTGAGAGACTGTCCGGAGCTACCTCTCTTTTCCTGGGGTCACCAAACTTTTCGGTCGGACCGACAGGTTCCGCGCGCTAAGGACGTGAGATTTCAAGCCTCGGACCTCTAAAGCGCCAATTCACAAACGATCATCACTTTGCCTCCTCTTCTCTTTCGATCAACTCTTACAACACACAACTACTGTTCGCCTCGACATCACCATCGATACAAACGACTTGTCTATTCGCGTGACTTACACTACGTAAACCACCTCGCGTACGCAATCGATTAGCACTATTATCGTTCCGTTGGCTCTTTCAGGGCTGCAAGAGGACGTGACGAGACAAGTCAAAAATATCCAGGCTCAACAGCTATCACACGCTTCACTGCGTCTTTCTCAGCGTGGGTAAAAGCGACGACGAACAACCGACATCAACAGCGAGATCGCCTCGCTCTGGAGACGACATACTGTTTCATATAGCCTTGAACCCCTTTGCAAATCATTTACAGACGGATTACGACAGAAGGTTATTATTGTGAATGATTTCGCCAACTTGTATCTCCTCCATCGTCACGCTCCACACCTCTCTCTTGTCTGTGTCACTCCGATACTAGGTCCGACAACATGGCACCTCCGTCTAACGCTACCGCTACTCGCCGTACCACCGCGACGGAGAGACGCACATCTCGTCAATCATCCCCTGTCACCAATGGTCGTCGAGCAACGCCACAAGCCGACCAAGAGGATGAGGGGTTAGTCATGCGGGAGAAGGAGAAGGGCGAGGGTAGCGTAGGCAAGGCTGGTGGGGTGGGAGTAGGTGTCACACGGCCAAAAAGACGATTGAGCAGGTGAGTGCAATAGATGAGTTGTTGGACATCTTCAGAATCATTAAGCCGCGGTGTCGGTAGTCCTCAACTGGCCCTGTCTTTCTTTTTGGTTCTCGATCCCTTTACGTGTGAGGAGGTCCAGTTGTACCTCGTATGAGACGCTGCCATTCGAGGAGTTTCAACTTGTTCTGCTCAATTACTCCGAAAGCAATCTAACTGACGAAGTCTCCCCTCGCTCCCCCACCCCTTCCTCTCTGGCGTAAACCACAGAGCATTATCCACTACATCCTCCCCGCCCGCATCCCCTAATGGCGTCCCTCATCAGCAGCATCACCACCATCCACATTCCACATATCATGCATTACAACACCCCATTAGCGCTACTTCCACGGCAGGTTATCAAACATACTCGAGGTCGAGTGCGGCGATGGATGAAAAGAACGCCTTGAGGCCTTCTCCGTTCCAAAAGGATAGCTCTTCGCCATTGTTTTTCGGGATTGAGCTGAAATGGATTTCGTATGTTTTTATTTGTGCCTGTGATTGACTAGGTGAGCTGATTGGAATAGACTGATTACACTGGCATTGCAAAACGCATTTCTCACTATAATAATGCACTACTCTCGCATAACGACCGCCCCAAGCAAGACTTATTCTGCCGCATCAGCTGTACTTCTCAACGAACTGCTCAAGGGGATCATCTCTGTAATAGTTGCCCTGCGACATATCGACCAGGAAATGTCCCAGGCAACACCCTCCTATGTTTCGCCCTTGTCCGAGAAAGAAACAAAAATCCTTCACCAAATTCCTTCGCCTTCATTCACTTCTTGGTTCCAAGCCAGCCGTTTACGAAACTTGTCAAACCAAGTCCTCTCGCCAGACTGTTACAAACTTGCAGTCCCCGCCATTCTCTACGTAATACAAAATAACCTTCAATACGTTGCGGCAACCAATCTGGACGTCGCGACTTTTCAGGTAACCTACCAAATGAAGATTCTCACCACGGCCTTTTTCTCTGTGCTGCTTTTGCGAAAACGCCTGACGAAAGCCAAATGGGCGTCTTTGGTCATGTTGGCTATCGGGGTCGGAATCGTGCAACTGCAATCAACAACAGCTCCCGCCGCACAAGCTCACTCGGCCTCTCCACCACATAATCATGGAATCATACAGAAAGGCTCAGCACAACTACGTTCCGACATTCCGGTAGCTCCGAGCGATTCAGACGCGCCTCTCGTCTCTTCAGAGAGAGTAATGCATCCATTTCGAGGCTTCCTCGCAGTCACACTGGCATGTATGACTTCAGGTCTGGCCGGGGTGTATTTCGAGTTTATCCTTAAATCATCGTCTGGGTCGTCGACACCTCCACCTGATCTATGGGTTCGTAACACACAGCTGTCGCTCTTTTCGCTCGTTCCTGCGCTTATCCCGGTCTTATTCGGTGGACAAGCTGGAGTAGGCTTTGTGGAGAGAATGATGGCTAGTTTTGCGAATTTCAATGGTTGGGCGATTGGTACGGTCTTGACTCAGACGCTTGGAGGTTTGATCACAGCGATCGTTATTCGATATTCGGACAATATCATGTAAGTGTCTTTGGAATTCTAATGCCTGCTCTGCGTACCTGAATTTTCTTGTTTGGTTCTTTGTGGCCTGTGGGCGTCCGCTGACATCCCGACAGGAAAGGCTTTGCGACGTCGCTGTCGATCATCATCTCCTTCTTGGCGTCTGTTGCCCTCTTCTCTTACCCAATCACCTTTGCATTCCTCTTGGGATCGTCTATTGTTCTAGCCGCTACATATCTGTACAATGCCCCTTCGTCTCCATCAACACCACCAACACGAACGACCGTGGCTGTTGCCCCTGGCTCACCTATCACTACTTCGGCGCCGATCCTTGGTGAACCCGAACGACCAAGTCGTACCAACAGCGTGATCAGCCTTCTTGGCTTGGGTGGATCTACTAGCCAAGCTGCATCAAGGCGACCTTCAGCATCGGATCTACGCGGAATGAATGGTCCCAGTGCAAATTTCAGTTTCGGTTTCACTCCAACTCCAACGATGGGACTGGGCGGCGGTGGATGGACAGGACATTCAGCTAGTGCTCCAGGTACACCATACCCCTCTTCAACTTCGACGTATCCGACTTCATCCGCAATGGGAGTTGGAAATCCATACGACACCACTAATCCCAATTCGAGTCATAGTGGCAGTAATCCCAATTCAGGAACAACAAGTCCAATGTTAAATCTGAATTCCAACGTTGGTATTGGTGCTCCACCTAGACGTGCTAGTCCTGGTTTGTCAACGGCTAGTGGTGGGAGTGGGAGTGATAAGCCCAAATTGAGCTTGGATATTCAAAAGTAATTCATAAGGATTAAAGAAACGCATAGGGATAGGGAAAGAAAGAGAGTAACGATTAAGAAAGGGTTTTCTTTTTTTCTTTTTTGAGGATGCAGTAGTATAGTATAGTATAAGAAGATTGGATTGGAATAGGGATAGGGATAGGGAAGTGGATGCATCCCATAACTTTGTTCTTCGTCGCAAGGCAAGCTCTTTGTTGCTCTATCGCAAATTGGATGCACAAGGTTGTTAAGACAGTGCAAATGTACATGCATGAAAACAAGGTCAATACTACTACTACTACATTGCATGACGAAATGAGAATCCAGATTAAGTCTGTTTTTGCCTTTGCTTCTCATCCAGCACTTGAACACCCACGCCGCCCACACCATCAATGGGTGTCAAAGATTTATCCTCCTCTTCTGATGCTGAAATAGATTGAACGGCAGTAGAACCTGTCATGCTTGCTCTTTTATTTATCGAGCCGTCAGATTCAGATTGTCGCTGTTGGTCAAGTTTCTTTGATCGCCATGGGAATCTGTGTTCGGGACTTCTCCATTCTTGTCCTTTCCCTACAACAATCAGAAACGTCAGTCAATATATTCACTTTTTTCGCTCGCTCGATGAATGCAGAAAAAAAAAAAAAAAAAAAAGAAAAGAAAAGACGAGACGAGACCAAAAAACAAAACTCACATATAAGTAGTCCAATACCTGAACAAGAAAGACATAATAATCCTGCGAATAGAGTATATAATCCACCATCTCCTATAGCATTTTGAATAGGTAGAGCTACTTGAGATAAAATACAGCCGAATGTACCGCGCATGAATGAATTACACGAAACAGCTGATGCAGATCGACCCTAAAATAAATAACAAAAAAAAAACGTTGTCAGCTATCATTCATCATTCAAAGTGCAGGGTGGTAACTCCTTCATTTAGGCTATATGACTTACAGGATTGGCATCTACCAGGTAAGCAAGGGTTGAAGAGTAAATGAGCCTAATCATCCATCATCAGTCTTCAACTTCGGAGAAACCAAGTCGGGCAAGTGGAAGAAGGGGATTTAAACCCACATCAAACCCATACCACAAAAGAAGAGAGTGACGACAATCCCAGCAATATGGACATGTTTATCCGCACACCAACCATATGCCAGAAAAGCTGAAATGACAAGCGGCATACCAATGACTGTGCTCTGTAATCTCATCTATTGAAGGGAAAGCAAGCGAAGATCAGCTTCAGATCCATAAAAAGCCAAAAATGTCTTCTTTCCTCAATGCTGAATTTGACTTGGAACTTACCTCGGGATTAGAAACACCTCCATTGGCCTTTTTTAAGCGACGAAGTACACGATCAGACCATCTTCCTCCTAATATACTACCGAAAATACTGCCTACGCCAAAAGCGAGAATTACCACTCCGATCATTATAGGAGAGTAGCTATATGGATTACTATAACGATGATTATCAGCTCAATCCCTTCCCACCCAAAAATAATACGTACCGAGCTAAAGTGATTGAAGCGGTATATGTAATAGTGTATTGTCCAGAGAAGAGAATACCTAATAGATGAATGCCTGTTAACATCTTACTTCTTCAGACTTCATTTGGGGGAGGGAAAGTACATGCTCGTGGGGAGGAAATGTATCGACTTACCAGAACTGAGGAGGATGATGATATTAGTAGGTTTTGTATAGATGCTCCACATTGTCGGAAATGGATTAACATCTCGTAGAGTAGGTCGAAATGTTTCTTCTTCCTCCTGTGTGATTTCCTTGCCTTTGCCAAAGCCAAATTGCCACCATCTCCTCTTAACGATCACCTTGTTCGCCTCTGTATCAGTGGATACACTGATCTCAGGTCGGGTTGTGGGGATGGATTGTACTTTCGTATCTGTTTCGTAGGGAGTTTGAGCACCTGGAGTGAAGGGAGGTGTTGGGGCTTTGGAATCGAGTCCTCGAGCAAGTTTACGTTGTCGTTTCTCGTCGTGATTCAATGCTCGTTTTATAGCTCGTTCCATTGCCTGTTGGTAGACTCTTGAACGCTGAGTACAAAGTCAGCCGTGAGAGTGCAAACGCTTGATGAGAGTTGAAACAAGGGGGAGTGAGAGTATGATTCGGCAAGGGGTTGTGAACCACGGGGATAAGAGTAAGAACCAGGGGGTTCAGACTGTAAATTAGGGGGAAAGAGGAAGATCAAGTGACTTACCTCTTTTCGCCAAGTATCTGGGAAAAAAAGGAACATGACCTCGATTACAGCAGCGAAAGCAGCCAGAAAGTAAAGTGTAGCTCTCCAACCGAACGCCTAGCCCATGAGCCAATGTCTCCAACTTGAGGCCAGAGGAAACTCACATTACCCAAAGCTCCACCGATAAGTGGTCCAATCGCTGGTCCTAGAAGTGGCATTCCATAGAACAGACCCAACTAACACAGACACTCGTCAGCAGACTCACTGCCGATTTTTTCCCTCATCTGAAAAGAATGAGCCAAGCGTACTTTTTGACCTCGTTCGTGTACTTCAAATATATCGGCCAAGCTACCCGCTCCAACAGCGACTACAGCTGCTGATCCAGTGGCCTGTAAACAACGCATGGCGATAAGTACCGGCATGGTCGATGCTCGTGAAGCGACGATACAAGCTACCACGTATAGCTTATTTTAAATCAAGTCAATCAAGGTAATGAATGTATGGACCAAGAAATCTGGATTGTCTCGACTCACACCGTATGAAGCTAGGTATATCGGCTGTGTATTTATCAGTACACGTACAAACCTCAGTAGTATTTGAAGGGCCGTGTTGTGTGGTCAACTCACTTTACGTCCAATGATCTGTGGCATTCATTAGCCAGATATCACACGACCCAACTAGTAGATGGAGACATACCTCTGCTGACGATGCCCATATCAATGGCATCCAACCTTGAAACCTGACTTGTCAGCACTCATCCGATTTGCACGTATAATAACAGATCAAGGCAACTCACAGAATATACATACTTATACTCAGGCCGACCTGAGTATCTGTCGCATGTAGATCTGCCTTTACTTCATCGATTACGGGATTATATATACTCGGAGCGATCAACGGTCCCAACTGAGCCATCCCTCTTATCAGCTCCCATTCACTATCGTAATGATACAGAGTAAAACTCACAACACCAATAGTCATCATGTAGAGCACAATTGTCTTTTTACGTGTACTCCATTCTCTGGGATCATCATCCACTGGAACATGTTCGATATCCACCACAGGCAACACGTTTGCCCCAGTCGCCGACAGTCCCTTGTCGTCTTCTCCTTCTACTTCCACTTTACCCTCCGGAACGTCGAAATGAGCATGATGAGGTGGGTGTGTATCCGTAGTTCGGATGAGTGTTAAATGACGATCACGAGACGGCGCGGGTTGAGATTCCGGTATTGTCGAAGACGAAGGAGGATTGGTAGTTGTCATGATTTGTTTGTGAAACGAGTCATAAATCACTCAATTCGATCAAGATCAGGAGAGAGAGAGTCTTAGGATGGGAATGATAATATATGACACACTCTACTTTTCAATATCATCGATGCATACATACGACTTTGTATCGCTATTCGCTTTTCGCAGAACATATTGACGGAAAGTCTTACCGAGCCAACCGCTAAACGATCCCGAACTGAAAAAACGTAAAAAACCCATCACGTGTCGGCTGTGACGGCCGATGAAAAAAGTCGGCCGAACGCCCACGCATCATGGTGTTAGATTGCCTCATATATCACTCTGTGTTGCATTATGCTTTGAAAGATCATGATAGACCGCTCTGCATACATAAGAGCCGGGTTCAGCTCTCCCGAGATCATGTCACCGGCCTCCCAAAGGCCAGACTTATCGGCCACAAGACCACCCACCTGTCTATCACAGCCTTCACTCTTGCTCCTGTATTCATGCGTCTTACATACACATTATGTTATCTACTGACTGGAATTGACGTCCATTTCTGACATTGCAAGCTGAATGTCATCGTCCTGATTGCGTTCGTGCTATATATGACGATACTCTACTGACCAGCAAGTGTGAGAGAAAATCCGACCCTCAGACTATGAGGGATCGGTATTGCGAGGTGCAATGTAGCAAGATATGCTGAAGTCTCCATAGTAGGCTGGTGTAGGCGAATGGAATTCTTCTTTCTACTTTCTTCTTTCTTCTTTCTTCTTTCTTCTTTCTTCTTTCTTCTTTCTTCGTTTTTCATTCTTCGTTTCTCACTCTTCTTTTCTCATTCTTCTTTCCTCATCCAACTATTTCTTGCGGCTCACCATGAATCCCCCCTTATCTCACTCGACCCACCTGCCCGACCCTTTCCCAACGACATTCGAGCCTCTGCACGCATTTTCTAGGCGAAACATGGTTGTATTCCGCGTACATTCGTCCTCCTCTTTCTCTCCGCTGATTTGGTCCGGTCACAAGGATACCTCAGGTTTTTGTAGTCTCGACTTACATCTTGCTTGTCTCTCACCCGACTCTCATACACGAACTTTCGGTGCACATCGCGGAGGCGGAGATGGTTGGGCAGATGGGGCATGGATAGTCCATTCAATGGTCGATCACATTTGTCAAAAACCAAAATCCACCTGTATGTTCATTCCGAGCACACTTGAAGAGCGACCATCTACACCCGAAGACGAAAAAAGTCCTTGGATAAGCGCTTCTCGGAGTCTGACTTGGTGTATATGGGAAATTGCACGCAGACTCTGCCTTCAACTTCCCAATCCCGACTCCGAACCAGATCGCCAAAGTCCCCACAATTTAGTCCAGCTAGCCATCATCAAACATCACAGTGGCACAGTTGGCCTTGCGGACCATAGGAGGCGTTATCTCGAACTGCACTTCTCTCCGTCCGACAGGATTAGAAAGGCTTTGCAGTCGGCTGGAAGGAATGGATTGACTGTCAGTGTCAAGGATGCATTCGAGACAGCATATACAGCTTCCATGTGTTGTGAGGAAGTGCTGTACTACGGCAGGATCTTCGCCGAGAATATCGCCTCAAACCTAGAGTTCACAACACACGTGAGTAGAGTCTTGAGGAAAAAGTATACAAGAGTTCAGCTAACTTGCTACCTTGCTTCCTTCCATACGACTCTTCCCCGCCATAGATCCTCCCACTCGACCTGCCATTGCACTTCCTACGCCCAGGCGCTCCCAATCTCGCCAGGGAGAAAATCACATCAACGGCTCGTTCCTTATCCTCACCCTCAACCTCGACGGCCGACGAGTCCAAGAAAATACAAGATAACCTTCATGGCTGGCTGGCTCAGTTAGTCTGGGACCCTCGAGTAGATAGCTCCGAGACGGCATATATGAAGATCGCAGAACGAAAGCTACAGATCCGGTTGTTAGGCGGTGAGAAGTGAGACCAGACATAAGGCTTAAGCATTGGAACAAGGGCCGAACGACGGTGGGTGTATCTGGTTCCGTGATTCCGTGATTGAATGTGAACACCGTGATTGAATGTGAACAGATGGGTAAATGGCGCAACGAGCAACGGGAAAAGGCAGCATCAGTATCATAGCGAATCATCTCCACAGTACAGCCCTCTGGATGGCTGGCAAATTACATATGGAGTACAAATCTCCACTTTTTGGCGACTGCTAACTATTTTGTTGTTCTTGGGTGGCAAGACGCGTCCAACACCACGAAGCGTCATTTTTACCCTGAAAGGGGCAATAGTGCCACATTCGGACAGGGTGCAATCCCAACAGACGCGGGGGGAGGGATCCCCTCGAGCTCGAGCGCTTTGACATCACTAGTTCCTCACAACAAAGTATCACGAGTCAATCAACACTCACTCCTCAGTCAATCCCACCTCAACTCGTCTTCTGTATATCAATACAGGCAGAGACATAGGGATCTGGAGAGGACCTACCATCCTACCAACCTACCTTTCTTCGACCTTTGACCTGCTACTTCGTCCCTAACCTCTTTACTGGATCTTGTGCCGAGAGTCGATATGTTGGGATTGCGATCTGGATTGAATGCTACTAGGGCAGCGGCGAGTGGGGTACAGGTGCAGGTTATGACCAGGGCGTTTACTGCTTCTGCAGTGTCGTTCAAGTCCAAGTGTGAGTTGTAGTGCTCCGGTGCTCTAGAGCTCTTGTGTTTCTGTCATTTGCCACCTACTCTGGTCAGACTGGACAAGGGTACTCACCAATGGAGGAGGTCGGCGAGATTGTGCCTCGACTGGTTATCGTCTGCATTGCCTGCATCCATCTCCTAAGAGTCGTGCATCGTCTACTCTTTCTACATCTCATGGTCCTCACTGAATCCACTGCTCTCCCTGCATCCACCTCGACAGGACTGTTCGTCGCTCTGCCCTACCTTCATCCATCACCATCAAAGCGTGTACTGATCCGTTTCGTCATTCTTAGACCCTGCCGACCTTCCTAAAGCTCCCAAAGGGCCTATCACGGCGTTTGGACTTTTCCTCAAGAAACACTACGCGGACCAGCGCGCAACCAAAGGCGACAATGGCGAAAAGATCAACGTTACCCAAGTGATGAACGAAGTCGGTGATATCTGGAAGAACAAACTAGCGTCTTCAGAGAAACAAACGTTCGAAGCCGAAGCTGCCGAAGACAAAAAACGATACGATGCAGAATACCTACAATTCTACGAAAGTCTCGATAAAGAGAGTATCAGACGTATCAAGAAATTCACGGGGAATAGCGTGAGGAAACCTGGTGGAAAAGTAGCTTGGAATCAAAGTCAACGTGCTTCAGGTCTAGCTAGACCTAACCCACCTTACATCAGGTATTATAGGGAATTTTTGGCTAGTTCAGAGGCACAGGGTTTACCCATGGCGGATTCGGCGAAGAAGGCAGGAGCAAATTGGAAATCAATGCCAGACGCGCAGAAGAAGGTGAGTCTTGGGTTGGTGACTGGCTCTTGGGTTTGAAGTTTGTTTGGAGCGTTCGGGCTCAAGGTGGAAGGGTAACTCGATCTTGGGCTCAAGATTGGTGCGAGTGACCTGCTCTTGGCGGGGTTTGGGGATGAGCAAATCAGCATATGAGCCAGATAGGATGTAGACCGAGTCAAGATATGGAATAGAATAGAAAGCTGACAGTTCTCGTCCTCCTTACTTTCTAGAAATACAAGGACGAATATGACGCCGAATTTGCCAAATTCAAACAAGCTTCAAGTTAAGATAGGAGTAGGCATGGAGAAAGAAATGTCGAGTTGAAATGCCGTGATCTTGATGGGGGGAGAGATTAGGGTATCATCGCAATGGAGGGGATTAGAGAGTCATGTCGAGTATGCAATGAAATGGGAGGGGATGGGATTGGGCAGATATCTAGAGACAGGACGGATTTAAAGATAGGTCTGCTACGCTACCGGTTTGAGAATAGCAGCTAGTAGTTATATCTATGCAACACCCCTCTAAATGTACTTTTACTTTCTTGATGATGAATCTTATCAATACATACTTTACGTGCTTGTTACGAATCCGAACATTATAACTCTCGAGGATGTCGTATCTATCTGCACTTAGAAGTTGACCCCGTTCGTTCACTTATTTAGACAAAATCGCGTTGACATTCAGTTCTCTCTCCCATGGGCAACACTCTTTGAGTCGTTGGATTTATCTAACGAGTCAATTTCATCACACCAAAACTCTTTCTTTGACGTCCTTCGCTTCATTGTTCATTGTTCATTGTTCATCGCTTCATTTCTCAACTCAACAATTCATGGCACATTCTAATTCTGCTCGGATTTTCTCTCAAACTACATGTCTGGTCTAGCCTAACCAAGCTTATCACCGTTAATTTCTAGATCATGGATTTGTTCTTCGAGGTATTCTTTGGGACCGTGGTACTTTAATTCGTATACTAAAAAACCCACTATATCAGTATCTTTTTTTCCACCAAACCTGAACCGAAAACCAAGTCCAAGAGCTTGTTAGGCCGAGAAGAGAAAATGAAAAAAGGAAAACGTAAAAGAGACAATGGAACTATGGGAATGTGGGATACGGGACTATGAGACTCACCACAACCACATTCAGGGCACCTGCATGGTCTCTTACGTATACTCCTCTTCCTCAATTCAGCATGGTTAAGTCGCATCCAAATAGTGTCGTGCGAATCGGCAGGGTAACCAGTGCATCCGATGTATCGGTGAGTGTCCTATTGAATGTCAGTTGACAGAACATTTGAACGGTTAAGTTGGGATTATTGAGTGAAGGGTAGGAAGAATAAAGAATAGTATAGTACATGGGCCATTGAAAATTGAACGGGAAAGATGACCATATAGAGTGGGGGTTCAGAGAACATTGAACCGGTAAGATGGATATATTGAATGAGGATTTGAGGAACGACGAGAAACTGGAAAGTGACGAGGAGATACTGAAAAGTGACGAGGAGATACTGAAAAGTGACAGATGACAAGGCAAGACATGAGAACTTCAGGAGCCAAACGAATAAAACGTACCAGGGAAAAGATCTCAATGGGGTTATCGAGAGTACCCATGTGAGTCATGTCGATAGGTTTCCAGTCGAAAGCGTCCACCCCCACTGCATCAGCGATCAATTCGAATCGCTCGATACCGGTAGCCTGATCGGCACTGAAATGGGGGGGAAAACATATCAGCTCTCTTGTCCACCATTCAAAACCGCCTATCCCAAAATACATAACAAATATAAATGACAAATTTCCTTGGTCACTTTTCCTTTTCTTGTCTTTCTCTTTCTTTTGTACGTCTACAAAGACGATGTCAAGTGAGAATGCATAAACTCACTCGGTAGGGATTTCTCCACGTTTACCACCGGGACCGTAAATCTGAGGTGGGGCAGGATGTCCATGTCCATGATCATCAGCCTTTCTCAGAGCCGAAGTTGAGAAAGCTCTGAACGAAGGTAAAGCCGTAGATGATCGAGATACATGTCGAGCAAGGGTGACGAAGCGAAGAGAACGGATTAGAGACGCCATGATGGCTTTGTTTGATCAGGTTTGTCTGCTATAAATGATTAATGGATGAATGGATCCAACCAACCACAGCAAAGGAGACGCACAACCAAACAGGATACTTCGGAGACGATAGGGGCTCAACGGAACCAAATTCATGCCTACTATATTCCCGCGGCGTTATCCATAGAGGCGCGTGTGATTTCTGTTTGACCTTTTGCTCTCGAGATCGATCTTTCATCACCACTACTGCGCGCTTTCACCAGCTGAGCATGGGGGACAACACTCACACGACACCATTCATGACTTGACGACCCCATAACGCGGCCCAAACTACCTTCTTAAAGGCCCAGGTCAGTACTGGTGCCATGTCACGTCCTCTGCCACTGGCGCCAGACCCAAATAAATGGATCGATACATCTACCTCTCGTCCCAAGAAACCGCTCCAGCGTCCCCTGGCCTCATTTCGCAACACCTTCGCCACGCCTCCTTCTACTATTCGTCGTAATGCTGTTGCGTCGTCGTCGAAAGATACCATCAAGGCTAGCACTGCTAAGCAGACGAACTTGAGAGGATTCTTCACACCGCCTACGACCGACTCTGCGCCCAAGCGACGAGTTGGCGGCGCAGGAGCTGGTCGTAACCGATTGAAAGGTGACGATGGAAGTCCAAAGATGGGCAAGAGGAAGAGACGTGATGATTTTTGGGGGTCATCTTTGGACGAAATACATCAGCGACCACTATCGCCCGACGTGCAGGATATCTCAAATGAGGACGAAGAAGCGGACGATTTATTCCTGCCGCCACCGTCAGCTACGATGATTGCACATATCCCCTCATCAAAATTACCAGCTCAGACTACTCTAATATCTGCTCCATCACCACAAATCCCCAAGGCCGGTCAGAGATCTTCTGTATCTCCTCCAGTCCCTCAAACACCGATCATCGACGCGCCACCTTCATCGATATCAGAGCGCATGTTGACACCTGTTCCGAGCTCGGTCATGCACCTTCACGCCCGGCTATGTGGACAAGATACCGCACGAAATCGCCGTGTTCGATCTCCATGGCGGAAGAAGGGTGATACACCGTCACCTCCGCCACCTAAAGACAGGGAAAAGGAAAAGAAGCCAAGAGGCATAGTAATGAGGGAAGAGGTCGATCGAAGAGCTAAGAGTCGTATGATCGGGAAAAGCAAGTCACTTGTGGGCTTGTCAAGCTCTAGTAGCGACCACGAAGATCGTGGCATGCTTTCGCCACGTCGCATCAACGTGCTCAAAGCTCGACCGACAGAGATCATCCATAGGTCCTGCGATGACGGCTCACCGACAAGAAATAGACCGGTCAAACCGAGTCTGTCTCGAAAGTGCGCAACGAAGGACACATCAGCTTTGCCAAGAACATCTATGAGGCAATATAGCAGACCTAAATCTCGCTCTCCTACACCACTAGCGTCTATAGGTTTGAAGCCTATCTCGCTTGACGATCGTATTTCTCAGCTCTCGGATCTACCTCGCCCTAATTCTCCCATCTTGTTTGGTCTGCCCTCACCCATCGCCATACCGAGCACCCCGAAGAAGTCAACAACGACACATCACAAAGTCACGCCGCCCAAGACCAAATCAGCGAAGAGGATTCGAGATGTAGAAGAAACGCTGTTTGCATTTCCTGTCCCTCAACCGCCACCTCAACCTCTTTTTGAAGAACCGAACCCCAACAAGCGCAAGGAATGGGCTCCGATAGATATGGAGCCTGAGACTCTGATGACTTGGAGTTTGGCTGGTGGCGACATTACAAGTGAACCTGATGTAATGTCAGAAGGACAGGGTCCTGAAGTTGAGGGTGGTGATGAGCAGCGTGCAAGTGTAGACATGGAGAGGCAGAATTCGCGCGAGAGTGCTTCGGTAAGTGCTTCGTTGTCTGCTTCTTGAATCAGCTTACGTGAAACTAGCTTGGACCGTCAATACGGTCAGAGGTGTTTGAATCATTGATTGGGAGCCCTAGTAAACGGCGCAGGTCTTCTCCGGTTGAGGGTCGTAGTGTGGGTCCCGAATCAGAATATACTACAAGAGCGAAATGGCTGACTCTGTACGACAGCTCTCCCAGTCAAAGACTACTCAACGTTTTCCCCATCTTATACCATCTTCCCCTCCGATTCTTGTTGCTTGTCCTAGTGCGGCAGCGGAACGCGACTGCATCGTGCGTGCTGTTAGTGGTTGGCCATCCCGGACACATACGCGTCTACAATCGCACACGAGCTTCATCCCGGACAGTATCTTGCCCGCCAACACAGCACCCATGACCAAGTCGTCCAAAACACATCGTCGAACATCTATAGCCGGCTGGAAAGCTCTCGAACATGGTATCCTCTCCGTTCTTCCGCCTTCACAGAACATAGCTAGCCCTTCGAGGAAACGACTGCGAATGTCTCAAGGCTCTCAGGTCAAATCACAAGGCCAGCAGAGCAAACTGGCGGCCTTTGGCTTTTTCGAGGACAAGAACGGGAAACGTAAATGCATAGAGAAGCCTCTGCCTGGCTTTGAGAAAGCATGGAGCGATGAGGAGGAAATGGAGGTGGATTTCGAGATGTCGTCTGACCCGGCACAACAGGCCGACACCGATGCGAAAATGTCATGTAACCTGCCTCAAGCTGATATTGAGATGTCGTCTGACTCGCCAAAGGCTGATTTGGATACGACAAAAGTACGACTTGGTCCAGTCCCCGAAGCGCCATATCATCCTTCTCTTCGTCCTGCAGGGATCCGCGAGCTCAAGCGGCGTGAAGCTTCGAAACCATCTGTTCGACCACCAAGCACCGATCCGTCTTCGTCGAGTTTGACGGAGAATCTGGGCTCAGAAGCCGTTTTGGGCTCAAGCGACAGAGAGTGGTGGGATCATGTTGGGAATAGGGGCACAAGCGATGTAGGACGTACTTTGAGTGATGAGTGAAATATGTGTGGCTACTGTGGGGGTTTACAGAGGTGTGAGATGTTGTTGTCGCATTATTTTATGTATCTATACGTTTTGTTATAATGATCTGCCATGAATTGCGATGAGGGACAAGTTGGTATATGAGTATACAATATGATCATGGCCACGGTTTGTGAGCAGAAAAGCAGGCGCGTCGACGAGATTCAGCTTTAGTGATGTCTGGTGGGTTGATCAAGAAGAGGCTCTGGGCCGTTCTTCAATCCCCTGTCGATAATTAATGAGTCTGATAAAGCTATGGACATGTCTGGTGAGTTGACGCATCGCTACAGTATTCCAATCCACAATCGAGGAGTAAGAACAAGAATAAGAGCTAATTCTAATTCTACCATAATAGATCTTGACAATGTCCATCCTTCCCATTAAATCATCTACAATCCCATCTCCCTCGGAATCATCTACGATCTCTTCCCACTCCCCCTCCCCAACTACTCCCACGTCAACATCGACCTCGACTTCCAAACTCATTCCAAAGAATTTAACTTCACTAGCAATAATCTCAGAAGAAGCACTAACATCATCCCATCTCCTACTCTTAACACACTCAGAGGCAGATGATGAAAACGAAGACGATCATTCCTTTCTTGATCCGGAAAGACCAGAAGCAGGTCGTTGGGTCGATGGGTGGAGTGTATGGGATATGAAGGATTGGAAGAGGATGTATAGGGTTTGGAAAGGGGAGAGGGTGGTGGAGGTTGTTGCGCACGAGGTGGAGGGTTTGGTCGTGCTTGCTACTGAAGTGTGAGTTTGGTGAGGCTGAGCTCATACAGAGGGAGGTGGAGTCATGTAGGTAAAGCAACTAGCAGAGGGAGAAGAGGAGAAGAGGGAGAATAAGGAAAGGGGGGAAGGAGAGGGGGAGGGGGGGTAAAGAGAGGAGAGAATGGGAAGGAAGATGAAGGGGAAAGAAGGCAATAGTGGAAGGGGACCATGTGCAAATCATTCTTCACAACACCGTACTGACCCTCACTCCACACTAGGAAAGACATGTTCACTCCCTACCAACACATCTCAGTCTTCCGCTTCGAATTCTTCCAGCTAGACCCTCACCCTGGAACGAACACCTGGGAACCTCTCGTTCACCCCGACGCAGCATTACCATACATCGAGCTAGCCGTGCCCGAAGTACATGAGACCCATACGATCGTTATCACCCCAGGTCCAGATGGGAGGATCATGATTCAGATCGTACCCATGCCGGACTATCGACATAATTATGTCGCGGTGTTCGACTGGAAAGCTGGAGTCTGTCTAGGGGTGAGTCTAAGCCCCATTTATCGATTCGTTCATCAATGAAGATTCAAATCTAATTGTAAAGGACTGACTGACGACTCGTCAATAGCTGGTCTGGTCGCCTGATGAACCTGGATTATCATACTCATTCGACTTTCTCACACCAGATATCATCGTAGTGGCCACCTCGCACGATATTGCCGACTCATCAGCTCCAACCAAGTCTTTGGAGGCATTGACGCTCGATGAGGAGTCGGAGAGGGCACCCGAACACCTTGCGGTCCGCTTCTTCAAGCTTCTCGACTATGCCGAATCGATGGATCCAATGGAGAAACTCGTTCTTTCTCCACCTGGAACACCTGTCGCTGGGTGGCGTTTGAACGAAGTCTATCCCGCCACTCCTCTCTCTGCACTGCTCTTTCCACCGCTGCGTCGAGGTAGATCAACCTGGTATGGAGTATGGGAGGCTTGGTACCAGCCTACTTCATTCACGTTGAACGTCCCAAGTACCTATGATGGTAGAGGCATACTGTCATTCGTCTTTGGTGGAGACCACGAAGCACCAGCTTTCGATGGGCTGCAGGAGGATCTCACGCATGCTCTTGGAGCAATCGATATCAGCCTATTGTCCGGATTGCTTAACGAAGGTAGACTCGTCCAGTGGGATGAGTGGAGACATGCTGTTCATCTTATGACGTCCAGCGGTGGTTTTACTGCTGCTCATGACACGCGGACAGTCGAGGTCATAGAGGAGGAAACAACGCAGGACGATACTTCGAAATGGCTGATCACCATACGCGATTACATCAAAGCTTCGAGCACCTCAGCCGCTTTCGCTACTCAGCACGCAGAAGCCCAAGTCCAGCCACTGATCGAGATGGAGGCGCTGGATATCCAAGAAGACACACTGACCGACCCAATTCCAAGCCTTCTTCGGCAAGTATCTCCACCTAGTAGAGTATCGGCCTCAACAGGGATTCCGCCACAGCGGCATATGTTCTCTGCGGACGAGATACACGCTCATCTTGATCATGTTGCTGTCTCATTCGAACTTGAAGTGAGCGCTAGAGATGAACTCAGATGGGTGCTGTATGATGGTGATAGGATCATCTTGTCTTTTGTCAGTCTAACCTCAGATAACATTGGACTGGACGTGCTGATTGGACTTAGCCTGATAGTGTCAAAGTCATCTATTTCTAGCTTGATGGGACGCATTATTTGTGGACCGAATGAGCGTTTTCGACCTACTGTCACATGTTTCTGAAGACCTGAAGACAGGATGATATCGATACTGAATCTCATATTGATGCTGGCCAATCTCACGTGGAGCTGGTGGCGGTTGCTCTCAAGACTTGCTAGGACAACATTAGGATGTTCGTGTAGTGATAGTCAGTTGTATGCAATCCGTATGCGCGCATCCGACCCCCGATCACAGGCTGAACGTACTCAGTCCATAATTTAACAGTCCATCATTTAAGCCCTCAAAATGACACCTTTTTGCATCGTGGAACTGGCCATATACAGTAACATCATTCATAGATGTTAGGGCCGGTCGGTACAAACCAATACAATACATCAGGTATCACTCGATCTGTCCCCTGGGCTTCTTTTTCTCCGAAATGCATTCCAGACATTTTTCAGGAAAGATGGTCCCCTCGTTTCCCTGGCTGAAACGACAACACGTCTCTCTTCCCTTGTGTCGGATGCACCACTTCCACTCCCGCGTTGATCTCCCAATGCCATTGACGGAAGATTTCCTGGGACAGAAGAACGCTGCCCGTGTTCACCAGGCCCTTCAAGGCAGGGCGCTCGCCGTCCATCACTGCTTCCCTTACTACGTAGTCTCCCCGGAATTTGGACTCGCGGCACCAGAAGACCCACTACGACTCCTGGTAATCGAGTCAGGGTTGCTAGGGTAAGAGAGCTGAGAGGCATTCGCCTCTTGAGTTGTCGTCACACATCCTTGACAGTTGCACAATGAGACATGGCCTGAAGCTCCCGGGGAATATGATGGGAATATGATAAGCCTCGGGCGCCCTGTAGGAGGGTCCGGAGAGGAATTCGCCTCTTGAGTTGTCGTCACACATCCTTGACAGTTGCACAATGAGACATGGCCTGAAGCTCCCGGGGAATATGATGGGAAGATGATAGGCCTCGGGCGCCCGGTAGGAGGGTCCATCTGCTCGGTCGGTATTCGAGTTGGTATGTTGCCGTTTCTTTGGGGAATTGAATGCGTCGCACCCCCGGACCGATCACGATTCCTCATCATGGCGGGATAGAACCGAGCGGCACTCGTTGGCTCGTATCTTAGAGGGTCGTGGTTTGAAGATTCCTGGGGATATGGTGGGTCGATGATCATGATAGAGCTCGGCGGCCCTGTAGAAAAGTCCATCTGTTCGGTCTGTGGTTCGCCAATATGAACAGGAACTCTCCAGGACAAATTGTGCTCTCTCTGGGCTGGTATATAGAGGTCCCATCGAGTTGCTGTCACCTGATCAAGTGTCATTTCGCGCCAGGTCGACCGTTCCCAATTGTAATCGGTATACCTGCTGTTACGAAGCCCAGCGGTTATGTTCAAGAACCTGTTTATATGGGACTGTGCGGTTGCTGCAGCAGCTGCCTGCGAATCAACTGCTTGGCTCGGAGTTCTACTCAAATAAGACGCCAAATTTCCGAGGAGTGATTGACCCACTACGTAATATACATGTTCAGGCTGGGGAGACAATGTGTCGGACGACAACCGCAGAGAAGCAGGTGATGCTCTTCTCGTGTGTATCGTAACGGACAACCCATCATTGCTCACAATCGTGGTTGTCAATCCGTCGGGTTCTCTCGGCACCCTGTAGGCGAAGATTGGATCTGAGAAGCTTGTCCCGTTGATCGCGCATGTATATGGTAAAGACATGAAAGCAAAGAATAAGACAGATCAGTAGGAAAAGCGGAAAAGGCGTTCGAAAGTAAGTGGCGAAATGCTAGTGGGTGCTTGATGTCGATGTTGGGAATGAATAGAAGTTGAGGGGGAAAAGACGACTCGGATCTCCTCGCTTATGTAGCTCGAGCTATCCCTAGTCTCTAGACTTGAGAAGGCTCCAAAAGCGTTTCAAGTCCCCGAATAGAAGTCAGGAATACTCGGCCTCCATCTCTCCGTCTCACTAACAAAACGCGCTCATCCCCCTCTTGTTCAGTCCCTCCTATTATAAACTGCTCCTGATGGTCCTTGCCTTGCCCCAAAGCGTACATGACAACCTTTCTTGACAAATGAGAAGGCCAATGGCCAGAACCACGCCTTCTCATATCACTGCGCAGACGAGGGGATTTTGTTTGGGAGGCGCGGTAGGTCCTTTCTCATGCACCTCCTACTCTGTCCCAAAGTGGGGCTAGACCAGAAGGCCAGTCTGCCTTCCTATCTCACTCCAGAAACGAGCACAGATCTCACTTCGTCTACAGCTCCTATCATACGATACCTCTCACTCGGGCTCAAAGAGTGCATAACAACTTTTATTGGGAGCCCTAGAGAGCATGAGAAGAAGAGGAGCACCTCAGAAGCGTCAAAGGATGCGCTGGGGACCTCGGCCCTGCGGTGTCAGTCGAACTAGGCAGGCCTTCGTAGAGAGGAATACTGCCCCTCGCTTGGGTGTTACTCAAAGGGCAAAGCGGCGTATTATATTCGGCTTTTAACGCGATGCGTAAGCATGTTGGGCTTCGCAACATCGTCATCGTATTGGACATTGACGTTGCCGAGTAGAATGGGGTGAAGTGCGGTTTGCCCGGGGCTTCCCGACCCCCAAGACCAGCATCGAGTGGCGAATTGAGAATACACAAAAACACCATTAAGTATACGCTGAGCTCGCTTTCTATGTGATATAATATATCCCGTAGTGTACGCCTTTCATCTGCCGTCGAAACCTCTTGCATAAGGCGAGAACTATACCTTGTAGCCACGAGCCACTATCGGACTTGCGGAGGATTTCCATTGACGGTACTAACCTTTTCCCCTTGCACGTACCTTCATCCCCGTTTCCTCAAGGCACGGTCCGATCGTCATAACTTTCCGATCCAGCTCTTCACCACAGCTACCATTTCTTCTCTTCTTGTTCTTACTGTCCTCAATCCTCAACTGGACAGATCATCCGTGATGCGGGTAGCAATAGTCGGTTCTGGGGTCTCGGGTATTTCAGCCTTATGGGTAAGTCATCAACTTCCATTGATAGAGAGCAACTTCCATATCTTTTCGGCACACTGAACTATGCATGTTGTAGCTGCTCAATGAATACTCTGAGCACGAAGTCAATATCTATGAGACGAATGATTATCCTGGAGGACACACCAATACTGTTCAGTTCACGCGTATGTCTTTCTGTTCTTCTCCTGTCGGGGATGAATGCCGAGTGATATTATAGGTGAGGGGAAAGAAAGTTGTATGGTCGATACGTAAGTTCTTCATTCTCTGATCTACCAGGCATAATGTAGAATGCATGCTGATTATGGCTTTGTCAGGGGATTTGTGAGTCACTCGAAACACTAGGGATCCTCGAAACAATACACTACTGACTACATCAGATCGTACTCAACCCACCTACGTATCCCAACTTTCTCCGTTTTCTCCGCCATCTTCAGATACCCCTCAATGAGACCGACATGACATTCTCCATATCCCGCGATCATGGCGCGATGGAATGGGCCGGCGGACCAAGAGGTCTTGCTGGGGTGTTTTGTCAGCTCACAAATCTGTACGTTTAAGCATATACAACGAAGAAGAAGCAGGTTGTGGAGATAGAGTATGGGGAAGGAGACTGATCATACTTAGGCTTAATCCGAGATTGTATCGTATGATCTTTGATATTGTCCGATTCAACCTATTTGCAACGGATCTGCTCAAGGAGGAAGGAAAGCAAGATGGAAGAGAACTGAGTATCGGCGAATATCTTGATAGGGAAGGGTATGGAATTGGGTTTCGGGATGACTACCTCCTTGTGCGTCACCCCATCCTCTTCACCTGATGAAGTCACCTAATGAATCTTACAGCCTATGACAGCTGCGATCTGGTCTACGCCTGCAGATACAGCGGCACTGGACTTTCCAGCTTCGACCTTGATTCGCTTCTTCTACAACCATCACCTCTTGCAACTCACAGGCAAGCCCAAATGGCTGACCGTCAAAGGCGGATCGTGAGTGGCCGCGCCCATTTGGAGACTGATGGATGATAGGAAACGGTATGTCGACGCAGTGCTGAAGAAGCTTCCACCAGAAAACTTGCACCTCAATACCGGGATCGTCAGCGTAGCGACCTTGGATAGCGGAGTAGAGCTCGTTGAGGCGTCCGGAGCAAGGCATGTGTACGATCATGTGATCCTCGCGTGAGTTACACAATGGTGGTATGGAGGCTGATGCCCAGGACACATTCCGACACGGCACTGGACATGTTAAGAGCGGGAGGCGGCGTTAGCCCTCAGGAAGAAAAGGCGTTGGGTCCTTGGCAGTGGAGTCAGAATGAAGCAGTGCTGCATTGGGACGAACGGGTATGTGTTTGGTGTGTTTGGAAGGAGGCGAAGCTCATCTCGCAGTTAATGCCAGTACGGCGAGCGGCTTGGTCTGCTTGGAATTACCTCACGTTATCTTCAGACAAGCAATCAGGCGTCGACACTGTCTCACTGTACGTGGCTCCATCTGGCTTGCTGCCACGCTGACCCACCCAGAACGTACGGGATGAACACGCTGCAATCTCTGCCTGAAAAAGCGCATGGTCCTGTACTCGTCACGCTCAACCCACCATTCCCTATCGAAGAGTCGAAAATTGTTGGACGATACTTATACGACCATCCTATGATGACCCAGCGGTCAGTGGCCGCTCAGTCGCTTCTCCCTTCAATTCAGAACCAGCGGCGCATCTCTTACGTGGGTGCGTGGACAAAGTACGGTTTCCACGAAGACGGTTTTGCAAGTGCGATGCGCCTGGTCACGTCTGCTCCATTCGATGCGAAGCCACCATTCCCATTCCAATCGGCACAGAGGGCCATTCAGGAGGTTGGTCCGGCGACGTTGCTGGGTAGGAAGGTCATGACGTTTGCCGAAAGGGCCAGGCACGAGCTGGTACCAGCGTGGATATGGGTCAGTTGGGTTATCGTGGCGCTATTGGTCTGGGCTGAGCAGGTCCTCGCACGTGTTGGATTGCATGGAGTCAGGCGTGAGGTAGTGAGAATCAGGGGATGTTGGGTGGACGAGAAGAAGAGACGGTAAATGACGGGAAGAGACGGAAATGGAGGGAAGGAAGAGACGTTGAACGACGTGACGACTTGACGTTATTCTCTATTGCATTTTGTGTATAACAAATCAATGAATGATGAATGTGCTGCTAAACGAGGTTTATGGCTGAGTCGTATAATAACCGGTAAGATGACCTTGGGGGGAAACGTAAACCCTGAGAGCCAAGGCGTTGCTTATTGTATTCAGATATTGAGACGATCGAGACTGCGGTTTTCCCGCTAATGGCACGTGGTTTCTGGGTAGTCACAGAGTACGTAACGAATTTTTTGGCTCGATCACACTTTGATAAGCAGCAATTTAACCTTTGGACCTTTATGTGCCTGAAGTGCCAACGAGGCGGAAACTCCCAGACTTTCCTCTGATACATTGACGGGGGTATTGTTTTAAATCCCCAGAAAACCGAAAGCCTCATTACTTTACTGTGAGATTGTGTTTTTTTTTTCTCCTCTCTAGACGGCAAAGATTCAACACGGACATCCGCTTTCATTACTCGAGAAATACATATATGTTGAGAGGATAGAAAACCCAACACCAACATTCAACTACGCCGACGATAATAATTTCTCTCGATCCTCCCTTCTTCTCATCCTCATCCTCATCCGCTCATTAGCCGTCAGTCGTTATATAATAGTTTTTCGACGTCGATTGATTCCGAACCGCTTTGACTTTTATCTTCTATTCCGCTTGGTCCCCTCCCCCTTCCTTCCTTACCCCAAAGAAAAACAGTCTTGAATCGGACGCAATAAATCTAAACCAACCCGGCCCAGTCTCTGCCGCGGTTACACAAAAGAAATCATTCCCATCATAACCCATAGCTCATCGCTTGGGGGTCGACGATTGTATTCTTATTCGTATTTAACCTCAGCAGCGTCGAATCAAAGGAAGGTTCATCCTCCTCCTCACTTACACCTCCTTTCGGCTTTGACGGGTTTATTCAATCACCGATCTTTGTATTCGTCGACAAGCACAAGGAATCATCATCATCATCGCCAATTCCCACGCCAACACCAACTCTCTCATCGACATTCACTACAACACTCGACCTCACACTCCCATCGCAAATTCAGTACATCATCAACAATGTTCACTGCACGTTTCCCAGAACTCAAGAGACTCTTTGATGCCAATGCCCGTTGGGCAGAGGAGATGAATGAGCAAGATCCAGATTTCCTTCCTGGGACTATGAAGGGTCAGGTGAGTTAGCACATACTTCTCCTGGCGCCCCCTTGGGATACCCAGTAGACAAGTCCAGTTCAGTTGCTGATGGATTCCTTCTTCACACTCGATCCGCTGCGTTGATCGGTTTCCTCTTCCCCTCTATCGCCTTCTCTTCATATTCACTTTCTTTGGCGTATACGCTGTTTCGCGCTCTTTCCACCTTCTTCGCATCCACCTTCTATCAATCACTCCTGCCCTCTCACCCTCCTCACAGTTCCCCAAATTCCTATGGTTTGGCTGTGCCGATTCCCGTGTCCCCGAATCTGTCCTTCTGGAGCAAAAGCCAGGAGTCCTCTTCGTTCACGTAAGCCTTCCCCACCCTTCTGACCACAAACACAAAGCTGATGCCTGTACAGAGGAACATCGCCAATCAGGTCCGTCATCGCCTCGCCTCCTGGTCATGCCCGTTCTGTATGCTGATTAGTCCAGTTCCATCCTGAGGATGATTCTGCCAACGCTGTTCTCGAGTATGGCATTGGCCCCGTTGGATGTCAACATGGTATGTCCATTTCTCTGATCGGCCTGCCTCACTTCATACGTCCATTTCTCTGATTTGCCTCACTTCATTCTTCAATTGTTTGCTTCACCCTTACTGTTTTGCTTGTGTCCTACCTCTGACCCAAATCCCACCCCCTTCCCTTCCTCTTCTCTTGCTCTCAACCTCGCCCTACTCTCAACCTCACCGTAGCTGACCAACCCAGTCATGATCGTCGCGCACACCGGATGCGGTGGCTGCATCGTCGCCCATGACTCTCCCCCTCCGGCACCGCAAGCTGAAGAAACGACCACTCCCCTGGGTCGTTTCATCGCCCCTTTGATCGAATTGCGTCATTCCTTGCCTGCCGGTGCGGACGGAGTGAATGATTTGATCTTGGCCAACTTGAGGCGCAGTGTCGAAAACATGACCAAATCCCCGGTGAGTACTTACTGTCTTGTCTGCGCAACTCTGCATAAAGCTCCTGCCATCTAAGACTCATACTGACCAGCGGATCAGGCAATACAGACGGCTTGGGAACTGGGCAGGAAGGGCGAGTTGCAGCACATCTACGTGCACGGCATGGTGAGTCTCTCCGCCTTTTGCATCCTGGGCTCCTCTGTGTACTTGACGCTGATGATGAAAGATCTACGACATGGCGAGCGGCAGACTCAAAGACCTCGGGCTTTCAGTTGGTCCCGAAGGCCCTGTCAGTCTCTTCGATGAGGTATGATTCGATGACCTGAGAAGAAGCACTATTTGGATTGCATAGTTAGAGACGTCAGACAAGATGATTGAGGTTTTGGATCGGTTCAATTCAAGTTTTTGGGTGTAGACTAGACAGTAGATGTGCATAGCATTTAGATTTTCATTTGTTGAATATTTCATGGATCGATCTGCTCGTTTGAGTGTATGCTTTGCTGTATTCACTTGTCCTGTGTACACTGGTCGCTTGTTGCTATTCAAGCAAGTCGTCAAGATACTATATGTCCCTAGTTATCACTACTGATTTCGCCACCCAAATGACTGTAACCTAAAGCGGGAATCGCGTGTCGCGTTTAAGGGCTTTTTCTGTACATTTTCCCTACTTATCGATCCGTCGTTCAACATCTATCTGTCCTTCCATGACTCCAAATGACGAGTCCTTGCATCGTTCAACCGACCTGTAGAGGATGTATGGTCGTTGTTCGCTCAACATCTCTTCGACCCGCTCCAAATCCTATTCCTATTCCTGGTCCTATTCGAAGAAGAGGTTCTATACGAATACAATCATTCTCAACTACTAGATCTATATTCGCTCAACCATTAGATTCTAGACCTATAGAATCATGGTATCGACCACCACCACCTTTACCTAACAATGATACTCAGGAATCAACTAGTCAAACTCAAACTTCGAATTCTTCATCAACTTCAACCAATACATCCAAATATTCAGCCTCTCCATCTTCATCTTCCTCTTCATCTTCATCTTCGCCTGCGCCTTCGTCTTCACAAGATACATATGAACTCTTCACCTCTTCTACTACTATTCAAGATCCACCGAGAACAGCAATAAATTTCGCAGAGAAATACGAACCTACCGAATCAGATTTCCTTAATCCTTCCACTTCTTCTTCTTCGTCTACTTCTACACGATCAACAAAACGAATATCTTCATCACCTCCGACAACAACAACGATAGCTACAGCTACAGCAGGATGGGGAATGTATGAAGAATATAAAAATAGGAGCAGTAGTACTAGCAATGCAACTAGAAGAAGAAGGAGGAAAGAAAGATCGGTTTTACCTCCTTTACCTGTTGGTGAGATGCCTCCGGATGGGCAAACTAGATTCGACTGGAGGTTGAGGAGTTTATCCAGGTCGAATATGAGTCTTGGAACGGATAAGAAAAGGGGAATGACGTTGACGAATGGAGTGCAAGACTGGTGGACAGAGTTACAATTGAAGAAAAGAGTCACTGCTCAGTCTTCTAGCTTGGAACAGGGAGATTTATACTATGATGAGACGAAACGATACTCTGATCAGTCAGTTGATGTCTCTCTTACTCTCACTCTTACTCACTCTTACTCGTACTCGTACTGTCTCTCACTCTCACGCTCACTCTTATGCCTATTCTTGGTTTTAAAACTCTCTTAACCTTCTTTTCTTCGTCTTTCTCTAGCCTATTCTCAACTCCTTTGCCGTTTTTTTCCCCCTCTCTCCCCTGTCCTTAGCTCTCTCTGCTGTCTTACTCTCTCTGGCATGTCCTCGTCTTCACTCTACCTATTCCTATAGCTAACTCCCCGCTAGCTTCATTCCCCTCCTCCTCCTCGAGCAAGACGAAGAGAAACGGAAGTTTGAAGAACGCCTCCGCGAATCTGGCTTGGACAAACTCCGCCGCGAAGGTCTCGCTCTCGATGATATGAGCGCAACTCCTGATAAACGGAGTCGGTTCTCGTGGGGTAGAGCTCAGATCGTGCGTTTTGATAAACCTGCAAGTCAATTTGGAGATTTAGGATACCATCGATTCCTGTGAGTTTCACTGTATCACCATGGGATATGGAATATTGCTGACAGCACCATGTAGAACCTCGACCAACGTGATCTTGAGTCGTACAGATCCCCTACATAATGCCGTCCTCAAGGACGGTCAGCTGGCGCAAGGATCCGTCGAGCACGACGAGCGTATGGCTGGCAAGGTGATTTTTGCAGGCCGAGATTTCATCAAAGTCCAATTTCCGGTACCTATCCCGAATATCGAGCACGGAGAATGGCGGTGAGTTCGGGCCGTTTAATCCGCGTCTGTGCTGACACGTATACAGTATCGATCTTGGCTTGAATGACTGGGCTTTACAAGCTCAGCTCAACGCGATAAAAGAACTCAACTCAGACCCCCTCGTTCAGGATATGGAGGATTTTGTCGATCCTACTGCGGCGTCTTCAACCTCTGGGGCGTCCGGACGGACCAAGTTGGCTCGAAAGCGGGAAGAGACCATTCTGCGGGGTACGGCCCTGCGTGACAAGGTCCTCCGCGCTTTTCAAGAGGATTACGTCCCGTACGATGCACCGTCGGATTTGGGCAACGCCACAATTCAGTCCATTCGGGATACTAAACCAGACGATGTCGATGCGGTACCGACTCCATCACCACATACGGATCCTGGGCCGAGCGGTATCTTGGCCAAAAATCAACTCATCCATAGCTGGACGCAAAGATACCGAGGGGATCGCGCGGGCGATGTTCTTAGGGTTGAAGGGGATCCGCCGTTAAGTCTGAATCAAAGCCAGATGAAGGCGATCGCAATGATGTTGAGCGAGAGATTGAGTCTAGTCCAGGGTGTGAGTCGATACTGCAATTAGTGGAGCTTTGACTGATGCGGGATAGCCTCCTGGTACCGGAAAAACACGGGTGATCATCGAGACCATCAAGCTGGTCAAGGTGAGTACATTGTCTTAGCGATAACTGACTCAAGCAGCACCACTGGCAAGTTCCATTTCCCATACTTGTCTGCGCACACACCAATGTGGCTGTGGACAATCTCCTCTCTGGCCTGCGTCAGAATGGGATCAAGGCAGTCCGCATCGGCCAGACCGAACGTGTCCGTCGGGACCTCTACAAATATTCGCTCGAGAGCTTGTTGACCGAGCATCCGTTGTGGGAGGACATCGTCAAGCTTGGCGAGGACTTGGATGCCCTATCCGCCAAGTGTGATGAGATGCAGCAGAGTGAGTGAGGCGTGCAAGAATGAATTGTCGACTGACGCATGCATAGCCCCTATACGAGGCCACTCACGACTAAAGGTGATGAGGGCACTCATCAGCCTGAAAAAGGACGTGCAGCAGACGTTAGCTGAGAAGCGGGCCTTGGTCAATCGCTTAGTCCTCAACGACGCTGATGTCGTAAGTCATTCATCTGCGCCAAAAAGTGGTACTCTGCTGACAGAAGTAGATCTGCACTACGTGCTTGTCTGCCTGCACGACGAAACTGCGGCATCTCGATTTTCCGATGGTGTTTCTGGACGAGGCTAGTATGGCCACGGAGCCACTATCAATGGTACCGTTCATGAAGGGTGTGAGTATGAATGATTTCGATTGGAAGCTTTGCCTGATACTAGAGACAGTCGTCACATGTTGCGATCATCGGGGATCACAAACAGCTCCCACCAGTCATAATTTCGCCGGAAGGGCAGGCTGGGGGCCTGGCCATCTCACTTTTCGAGCGTTTGATCCATGAACGTCGTGAGTGAAGTTTGAGATTGGTAGGACTTGAGCTGACTCTCGAAGATGTTCCAAGTATCATGCTCGATACGCAATACCGAATGCATCCTACCATCTCGTCTTTTCCCTCTGCGGCATTTTACAACTCGGATCTAAAGGATGGCACCCTGGACTCTGTTACTGGCGAGGTGAAAGCCGGGTGGGAGCCACCGATGTCTATTGCTCTGAATGAGGGAAAGAGCGTTGGTTTCGTGGATCACGATTATCCTGAGAGTAAGGTTGGACGAAGCTTGGCGAATGAAGGGGATGTGAGGCTTGTCATGGAGATTGTGGAGGACTTGTTGTCAAAGAACCCAGTGAGTACTCTTATTTCTACGTCAGGGTTCGCCCATCGCGCTGGTAATCGTACTGATCCGTGTAGGACCTCCAAGGCAAGCACATCGGGATCATCTCGCCGTACGCGGCGCAGATTCAGAGACTTGCGGAAGCACTCCAAGCGATGCTCGTTTCTGATGGTACACGAGCCCGCTTGGGATTTGAACGTACTTCCGAGATTGCCGAGATTGAAGTCAAGACGGTGGATGGGTTTGAAGGGAGAGAAAAAGAGGTGATCGTGTTTAGCACTGTGCGGAGTAACACGAGTGGGCATATTGGTTTTTTGGGAGATTGGCGGAGATTGAATGTTGGTCTGACGCGAGCTAGACGAGTGAGTTGAGTTGTAGGGCTGATTTGGTCATCAAGAGAACTGACCAAAGTAGGGTTTGGTTGTTGTGGGTAACTCGGAAACACTTGAGAAAGCCAAGCGTGGCGATAGCATGGAGGGTGTATTGCCGAGTGGCGGAGGCGACGTGTGGAGAGGTTTCATGAGATGGTTAAGGGCGAATGAGTTGATCAAGGAGGCAGAAGACGGAGAGGTGGTATCGGTTGTGGAGGAGGTGGTAGACGAAGCGGATGAAGAGTATGAAGACCTGGTGGCTGCGAGGGCTTAGGGAGTTGGGAGTTTTAAGATCTGAAGCATTTTTTTGGGTGTGTGTGTGTAACAGTGTCAGATCATCTCTCTGAAATGCATTGATTTTTGGTTTTCAATTCACATGATTGATTGTAAAACCAAAAAGGGTACAGGTACAGGTTACAACAAGTTTAAGGGTATTACTCTACTTTTATGTTCTTTCTATCGCTTAAAGATATCCCCAGTCTTCTCTCCCGATAGTCAATTCCCCATTCCGCACTTTGCTAGGCCATGGTCGCCGTATTTTTGACAATCTTGGAGGTGAAGTGTGAGTGGATCATGGATCAATGTCGTTGGATGGATGGATCGCGGAAAACATGCTTGCAATGTACACAAGAGAAGAAAAGGGTCATATTGGTAGTTATACGACGTGCTTGATCTTGATAGAATACGGCGCTAAGAGGGGGAAATGTGAGTTAGCGTTTGTATACATTGGACAAGAATCGTAGGCTGCTCAAGGATAAGTAGGATGTGAAAATGACATAGAAGAAGGATAAAGAAGGAGGATAAGGATGAAGTAGGATGAAGAAGGATGAAGAAGGATGAAGAAGGATGAAGAAGGATGAAGAAGGATGAAGAAGGATGAAGAAGGATGAAGAAGGATGAAGTTGACGAGAAGGAGGAGCTCAAGGACGAGAAGGATGGGAAGACGAGAAGGACGAGCTGAAGGACGAGCTTAAGGACGAGAAGGACGACGATAATGATGAGTATTCATGTCACTAACTCACCCATTTTGAAAACAATTTGGACATTGGATATTAGATCTCTGAAGAGTTGGATCCGTATCTAAATCTTTTGTTTCACCAGGTTGTTCACTATGAAAGAAGAAGCATCAGTATCAGTTTCAGTTTCAGGGAATTGATTTTGAGAGTATAATAGCGGTAGAAAAAGAAGGATTATATAATGATATGGAACAAGGTTGATAAACAGTCGCAAATTGGTGATGGACACTCACCGAGCTACAGTCAACAAATCATTCTTGTATACACATGGTGCCATTCCTGGATCTGGAATTGCATTTTCGGCATAAGGACAATTGCGACATTGATATAATAGGATCTTGGAGTTGTTATCTGACTAAATAGGTTGTCTGTCAGTTATCATATCAATTATGAAAGAGAGAACTCTGTGATTGGGATGAGGAATGGGATCGCCAAGATAATCCTTGGGACGGGATCTCCAAAGATATAATCTTTGGGATGGAATCTGCAGGATAATTCTTGAGATGGCACCTCCCCGAATAGCCCGCAGATGATATCTTGAAAGACACTCGTCGTTCAGATCAACTTACTTTAGGGTAAAGAAGGTTGTTACTAGAGAAACAAGTCAGCTTCTGTCGTGTGCTTACAAAGAGCCGCTTGAAGACTCACCACTCGCCACAGAACTTGAGACTTGGCATCTTTTATGAATTGAGGTAAGAACGTCAGCAGTGTCCTGTTGCCGAGCAGCGATCTTCGGAATGGCGAACTGTGACGAGTATAGAGTAGGCTAAATATTCAATGCTGATGAAGAAAAGTCAAGGAGACTTGTAATAGTTGCCAGGAGAATATAAGTAGAGTATAAACATTGGCACGCCTAACGTCTCAAAGCGTCGTATCCCCTTTCACGCGCCTTGTCAGTATTTACCCTGAATCCGTGAGTGTGGATACACTACTGAATGGTCGAAAAGTCAGTCACCAACCACCGCGTCTTTTGTTCTTTCACATACTTTTTACTCTATCAAACACTTAATATCGACACGCACATCGTGTCCTAGACACCACCTTCACTACCCCGACCATTCTTTCTTCTGGGTAACCCGACCACTGGCCGATAAAACTAGTGATTCGCGACGGCGCTTCGCCGCTTTCTGGGCGTATTTTTTAAAACCCCACCCCTCGTCCTAGTCGTCCCAAGATGACGATCAAACTCCCTTTCCCTACACCTTTAAACCTTCCTATACCTCGACGGTTTGTTATCCTGGCGTTATCAGCCGCCGTCGTCCTTCTCTTCCTACACACTTTCATTCCTCGAGCTCTACCACCAGCTTTCACTCCGAACCTCCCTCATCATGATCCCGAAGCAGGCTATTTCTCACCTGGAAAATGGCTTCCACCCATCCTCAACCCCAATAGCGTCGAACGTCCTGCCGAATTCGACGAAGATGGAGCTTGTCTCTTCTTATCCCCTTTCAACGCCTTGTCGCCAGCAGAAAAACGTAGAGCACAATATTTAGAGCTAGAGCAAGTTAGTTCAGGAATAGTAAAGGCAAAATCACCACCTGCAGAAGGAACAGACGCCGATCCTGATTTCGACGACGAGTTCTCAGCAGCAAGTAACGCCACAAAGGGGAAACCGATAGGATTAACACATCCTATCATTGGTCTGTTGAGGGACGGAGAGAAGAAATGGACGGATCTCGTATCAGGGCAGAGCAGGACTCTGCAACAGGCTGTACAGACGTACAAGGAGAGATGGAATCGAAATCCCCCAAAGGGCTTCGACTTATGGTAAATACCAACTTGATGCTCCTTGTCGCATGGGCTGATAGGTACAGGTGGCAATTCGCAGAGAACAGTAATGTCCTCCTTCCGGATGAATATGACGCGTATGTCTTCCTGATCACAGCATTATCTGGGCTGATAAGCTACAGAATCATGGAATCGTTACTTCCGTTTTACGGGCTGCCAATCGAAACCATGGCTGAACGTCTGAAAGACGCCGAATCCATCGTCGAGACATTCACTCTCGTTGTACACGATGGTAAAGTGGAATTACAGTGGAACGACGACTATTCGCGGGATAAGTGGTGGGCCAGCAGACCACGAGCAGACGCCCAGATCAACTTGATGGAACCGTTCATCTCGCAGATTGGGTCGTTTAGGTGAGATTGAGCGAATCATCAGACGGGGAAAGGTCCAACTGATGCACCCAGGGCAACGTTCACCATTCACGACCAACCATCAATATTGCTGGAGTACAATCGACAGCAGGAATTATTGACAGCTGCAAGGCAGGGTAAAGGTACTTATCTCGATCTACCTTGGTAGACTCGGCTGACGCGTGTAGTTTCAACGGCCCCAAATGAGGAGGACAAATTCACCCAGGACTGGGTCAAGGCCTGCTCACCTAATAGCCCGATGGGCAAGGGTGTGGTTGAGGAGCGTAAGTTTCCAAGCGACTCAGTGCTCTTGCGAGAGCTCACATGAATATAGTCGCCACCGATACCTTCATCTCTTCTCATTTGGCCGCCATGGACATCTGCGAGCACCCGAGCGTGAGCCAGCTGCCCAGTACCCAATAACGCAATGCTGACATGAACCAGTATCTTGAAAACCACGGCATGTTACTCGAGGTTAAGACGGAGAAGACTCAGCCGAAACCCCATAGCAAGCTGTATCCCATCCTCGTACCCTCCAAGACCGTTCTCAATGGTGATATCCCGGTCACACCGATTGGGAAAGACGGGCGGAAGGATTCGGTTGGAAACGATCTACCATGGAGCAAGAAGAGCGGCAAGCTATACTGGGTGAGGATCGCTTGCCGCTAAATCAATCCTGAATCTGCTCACAACGTTGGTAGCGCGGTCTCGCAACTGGACTTCAGCACAACCACAACTCTGGGTCTAAATGGCGGCAATCACATCGTGAACGCCTTCATTTCCTAGCCAACTCGCGATCAACGACGGACATGCAGGAGGTCCTCCAGCCTGTCGGATCCTCAGGCGAAGCAGAACTCTCGCGACTCCCACTCAAGGAGCTTGGCGAGTATTATATGGATGTGAAGCTTTCCGGAGGTCATTGGCAATGTGATGGAGGAGACGGGAGCTGTAATGAGATGAATGAGGAGATTGATTTTGCGCCAAAGGATGATCCTGAGAAAGGCAATGACTTCAAATATGTCTTTGACGTGAGTCTTGGTTTTGGTAATGTTGCGAGAGAACATGGGCTGATTTGGCTAGACGGACGGTAATGCTTGGAGTTCAAGATTTCCACGGTTAATGGCCAGCCATAAGTTTGTTGTTCCCACTTCGGTATTATCTTAGCTAATCTCTCACTTTCAAAGCGTCGTGATCAAATCGACTGTTTTCCCAGAATGGAGTCAGTCCACCGTCTCCTCCATGCCATACTTGAGCTGACATTGTCCGATAGACACACGAACATTACCAGAATGGTTTGCATACGTCCCGTCAAAGATGGATTATTCCGACTTGTATTCCATCATGGCCTTGTGAGTCGCGTCTATGATGTCACAGATCGTGCGAGTACTAATGTGACAAAAGTTTCCGTGGATCACCATCAGGTAAAGGAGCACACGATGAAGTTGCCAGGCGGATAGCATTAAATAGTCAATGTTGGGTTGAACGCAGTGAGTACTGTTTGATTCCATCGTCATCGTCATCGTCGCGCCGGCTGTTTGGGGATCATGAATGCTAATGTAATTCATCCTCAGCATGGCGAAGAGAAGACCTACAAACATACATGTTCCGATTATACCTCGAATACGCCCGTCTCGTATCTCCAGATCGGGATAATGGTAAAATGGTAAGTCAATACCCCATAGCTCCTGTTTCTATTTTATTTTATTTTATTCTCAGAGAGCTGATATTATGATTGTGTAAATAGGACTTTGTACTAGGTGCACCACCTGTTATCTCTACTGAAAAGACAGATGAAGATAAAGCTATAGCAGCGGAGCTTGCAGTTGAGCTTGTAGAGGGATAAAATTAACAAGCATAAAGTATACTATATACATATATATTATAGCCTTTTTTGCGATATCAATTTTGGTTTTCATACATTTTCAAGGTCAGAGACGAGGGGGTAGGGAGGACAGAGGCGAAAGAGAGAGATGGAGAGAGATGGAGAGAGTGATGGAGAGAGAGATGGAGAGAGATGGAGAGAGATGGAGAGAGATGGAGAGAGATGGAGAGAGCACAACACTGAAATAGCATTAGAGGAGTTAAGCGTGTACGGATAAGATAGATTGGAGAGAAATCAGTGTACATGAGGATGAGAGAGACGGAGAGAGACAGAGGGACAGAGAGTTGATTTGATTTGGTTCATCTACCCAGGGTTTTTGTGCGTCATTATATGTACGTATCCAGCATGAAGAAAAGAAAAACAGTGTCACATTATTTCCAAGAGCCAACTTGTACTGTATCCACATACCATCAGTCAGTGTGTTTTTCTAGATACGGACAATATCGAGTAGCCTGTTTTTACAGCAAGTTGGGTAGTATAATGCGTAAATGATGCATCTTTGTCATTGAGTAGTCTATCATCGACCGACATGGCATCTATTACGACATGCTAGCTCGCTAAAAACCTCTTTTTTCCTTTTTTGTTTTGTCACTGAGTTTTCTTCTCAGTACTACTAGTCACTCCATTTAACAGAGGCATATCACCGCTATTTAATTCTTGTAATCTCCTCTTCTCTCTCCTCTCACGTCCACGAGTAACCATCTCTGAAGGTTCGAGGTCCGCAAAGAGGTATTTACATCCTTTTTCAACGATGAAACATCCAGCGAAATCAATAATCATCGAAGTCGTAAGTTTGAACATGAACTGATTGAAATCAATGATTGGTTTTTCTTTTTTTTCATTGCATTTAATGACATGAGACAGAACTCACCGAACTGGTCATAGGAACAAGTTGTAACCATGTATTAAGTTCTGGGAAAAAGTTGGTAGAGCCAGAATACGCCACGGCAGAAACACCTGCAAGACCCCAGAAAAGCGGTTTATTCTCTCGAATACCTTCTCGGAATGGTCGGCCCTAATCAGAATCAAATACAGTCAGCTCAAGTCCTACACAATGGAGATTTTGAGAGCTCACCTGGAAGTTGAGCACAAAGGTCGATACTTGTTGACTCAGACCAAGCAAGTAGATAGCCGTGTTCAGTAGCGTAGGTTCAAACTTCTTGTCGAGGTCTTTACCTTGACCAACGCTGTTGTTACATGTCAGTTGGGGTACGTTTGAAGTGACTGTGCTGGAAACTGACTCTTCAATGGATTTCGCCAAACCCGTGATATACACAAGGGCGACAATGTGAACCGTAAACTGCAGCAACACTGAGAGAAGCACGTAGAGATTGAAAATGTTCCCCAGCGGGCGTTCCCGAGAGAGCTTTTCGACAGACTGCAAACGTCAGCTGTCTCTCGAACACCGGTAATAGCAGCTGACCTTTGCTCGCGAAATGCACAAAAAGCAAACGCTCATCAACATTCCCGTGATGGTCACTTGATAATCGCCAAACTTGATACCATCCAGATACTGCACGGAAAGAGAGTACGCAGTGATAAGACAGTTGAGCGCAAGGATCTTGTACATCTGGATGGTCGCGACTAAAGTGCAGCGGCCTTGACGGATGATGTTGGTGACTATTACTGTTTGAGCTGTGGTCGTTTGGTGAAGACACTACTCACCAGCAGCAACATTTGACAGCTTCGACGTGAAAGGCGCAGCGCAAGACGCGTCTCCAAGCTTGATTTGCGGCACTTCCTGGTCTTCGTCCAACTCGCTTAATTTGGCGGTGATCGTGCTCATGTCAAACTGAAATCGTCAGCAAACTTCCACATTCTGAAATCTGAGCTCACCTTCTCCATTGGGTTTTTCTTCCTTGCTTGTTGCAAACCAGCTGCGACCTGCTGCTGCGTCTTGACCAGCTCTGGATACGCGTCCCGAAGCACTGGCGGAGGAGGGGGAGGAGGCTGGTTGAACCTCGCAGAGATCTTGCACTGCTGTTCGTACACCTTCTTCATCCTTTCCAACTTTTGGTGTTCCGCAATGGCTTTGAGATCCTCAGGCGAGCCATCAAGAAGAGCGACGCCGATATGCGCTTGCTTGAGAGCACCAACATCATTCGTGCCGTCTCCTGCATGAGAGTGACAAAGCCCTGGTCGCGAAGAGTCGACAGGATAAACTCCTTTTGGCTAGGCGAGACCCGCGCGTAAACCCATGTGTGCCGGACGAGGTCGATCCATGATGGGAGCTCCTCGTACTGTTTAAGGGCGGCGCCGGTCATACAGATGTCATATGAAGCAAGAATCGATTTGTCGATCGGATCGGACGGTGATACAGGGATGATCTTAGTTTCATCAACGTTGCGCCAGACAAGCTCTTCTTGGTATCAGCTGGATCTCAAATGACATGCCCAAGACAACAGCTGACCATTACTTGATGTCCCCTCCTTTAAGTCCAGGATCATCACCTCTCGGTCCACAATCTCAACATCGCGAGCAACATGTACAGCTGTGAGAGGGTTGTCTCCGGTGATCATGATGCACTGCACATTCGTCAGCTTTGCGATGACAGCAGTACAGCGAGACTCACTCTGTGGGAGGAATCGTTCAACATCTTGAGGGTCTCCACAGCATCGGGCTTGAGCGGACAGTGGAAGACTAAAAACCCAGCGAACTCGAGGTTGCATTCGACCTCATCTCGAGGAATATGGTTGATCTGTGGCCCGTCAGCTCAATGTCGGTTGTAACTCTCCTGACTCTCACCTGTTCTGGGGAAAGCTTCATCTCCTTGATACCAAGGGCCAACACTCGACTACCTCGCCTCGTGTACCAGCGATACGTCTCATCATACCAATCAGGGACATGGTTGTACATGCCCTTGAGCGTCTCGGGCGCACCCTTGACGGACGCAACCCACTTACGCCCAGCTGCATCGTTAACAGCCGACAATGTAGACATGCGCTTGAGGGCTGAAGAAAACTGGTATCGCCGACGGATGTGGATCTGAGATTTGTGGGGTGCATCCTTGGCATTCGGCGTGATGTTGTCGCCCTTGGACAGCTTCCAATCGAGCGCAGCAAGCGTGGTCTTCTCCATAGGGTCACCCACAATAGTGCCGTCCTCAGCAGTACA